>CM032447.1:53839356-54038486 GCA_019049505.1 Pachyrhynchus sulphureomaculatus
TGGCCAGAGAACATATGTATGTTTTAAAAAAAAAAGTACGTAAATCGGATAAGTGGTTCTCCAGTGATAAAGTCACTAACGGACAGACAGACAGACAGACAGACAGACAGAGAGACGTTGCATTTTATATATATTATAGATATATATATATATATATATATATATATATATATATATATATATATATATATATATATATATATACATATATACCGTTTGGTAATAAAAAAACATATTCGTTAGAAGTTTTTATTGACGGATTTAGTTTCCTACAAACCTACTTCACCTTTTCACATAATCGCCGTTCACTTTTAAGCATTTTTGGTGACGCTGCACCAGCTTCTTTAATCCCCTAGTCAAAAGTTTATAAATATGAGATAGTAAGCTAATCGGGCGATAATTGTCTAACTTTCTGATATCTCTCTTTTTGTGTAAAAATATTACTTCTGATATATGCCACAATATTGGTATCCAGTTTCTAGACACATGTTGAAAAGTTTAACCAATTCTCGTTTAAAATTCTCTCCGGCCTCCAATAGCATTTTCGATAAAATACCATCAGAACCTGCTGTTTTGTTGAGCTTCACTTCCTTCAGTGCATTATTGACCTCCTCTACTTCTGGCAGTTCTTCCAAATCTATATTTTGTATTTTCTTTTCAGTCTGTTTTCTTTGTTCTTCATTGGGTGTTGTTTTGGATCTGTAGAGTTCATTATAGTAGGTGTTTATTTTTCCCCATATGAAAGGTTATTATTGTTATTATTATTAAAATAAATGTTATTTGCTTTTCAATTTCTGTATATATTTAAAAAAAAGAAATATCTATCTCAAATTATATTTCTTTTCTACTTATGGAACCAAAAAATATTCCTTGTTTTTAATGTGGAAAAATGTGTCAAATAATAAGACAAAACAAGGCGATAATTTCACCTCGGTAGACCTCGTAATTAAGTTTGCATATATAATTTAGGATAAATGCATTCGTTATAGCATTGTAATCGTAATTATTCCGGTTTATTTTGTAATCATTAGAAAGCCGAACTAGATTCATTATGAAAAATGACTCGTAATGTTTTCGACAATGCATTTGTTTAAAATTTAAATGTTATTTATGTAAAAAGTAACAAAGAAGGCCAAGCAATTTAGTTTAGTTGTTATTTTAGGTAGTTAAGAAAAAAAATCATTTTTACCGTTACGTTGCCTTCGCCTTTGAGATTAATTGGCCCGCTCAATTACGTAAAATCTTTAGATTGGATTCCAATTTTTACAATCACACTCATGCTTACGCGTACCACCAATATCCAAGCATGGCCGAAAATGTCGGTAAAGTAGGTACCATGCTCTGCCCACTGCCATTGCAACCACATCGAGAAACCATAAAATAATAATCAACTGGCTTCAGGATATACCTAAACGAATCATAGGAGACCCAAAGTCAAGTCAAGAGGATTGTCTTCTCCAAAATGAGTAACTTCCCACTACCCAGACACCTTACAGTGAAAAAACTAGGCTTGTGTGCGAATCAGCGTCAAAAATCTTGGCCTGCATTACGTCAAAAGGTTGATCAAAAGAATCAGACTGCAGCTGCAACAGTTAAAATCAGAAGCCTATTTCCAAAGCTCTAACCACTGCTAAACGATAGTAGCAAGGTTTCGCGTCTGAATGAACTATTAATATATAAGAGGTTTCTCAGGACAGAGCTTCTGTGCGTGGCCAGACATAGATTTCCACATGCAAAATACGTAACAATACAATGCAAGTACAGTCGCTCAAGTTAGAACGTGCTGCATTGCATGCATTTATTAAAAAGTTTTTTTTATGTCATTCGACAGTAAAAGATTGCCATTAAAATGCTAATGATTTAGTAGTTCCTTCAGTCTGCATCAGCGTCGATGATCACCTGGCATCTTTGGGTATACTTTCGACGAGGTTTTCCGCCTACTCTTTGGGCAAAAATTTCTAAATTGCCCGAATTTACCGTAACAGCTGCTTCACTGGGTACGTCTTTTTACTATGAAGCTTCTGCTTGATGTATGACCACACGTCCTCGATTGAGTTTGCACCGGGCAATTAGGATGGCCAATCTAGTGTGACGATACCGAATTCCTCTGTCTTCTGGCTACACATTTTGATCCGATGTTTGGAGTCGTTATCCTCTTAAAGAATCCACTCCTCATTTTTATCGATAAACCACCGTTTAGCAATCGGTGCCAATGCCTTTTTGTAAATTCAGACCATTTTTTCAGCGTTCAATTTGTAGCTGGTTTCCCAAAACCTTGTTCCCAAACATGGATGATCACAGGGTGTTTCACGCTCCACTGAACCAATCGGTTAGTGGCAATTGACAAAACCTCGTAGGGTGATAACATAACCCAACAATGAAGCTTCATCGGAAAAAATTACATTGCTCCAGTCTCGATCTATGTTTTCCTCGGCCCACGAGAATCGTTTCTCTCTGTGTGCTCAGTAATGATTACTTAATTGTACTCCCTAAAGTTAATTGAGGATTTCAGAAAACCATATTGACAATCATTTTTTTCGTCCTTTTCCTATCGAACCACGTTCTTCATTAACATCTTGTAACTAACAGTATCGTTGCACGCACTTGTCCTCGATTTACATGTATTCTTAGCAGCGGATGTATGCGTCGTTTGCGGACTTTTCGTCTAAGACGCATTCTAGCTTCTTTTGTACTTTGTAGCAATTGTCGCTCGGCCAGGTCAACTCGTTCTTCATCCACTTTAGCTACGTAGTCATGTGCATTTCGGCCACATTGATCCCCCATAGCTGTCATTATATTTAATAAAGCCAATTAAAATATAAACTTTAATAACTGCTATGACTAAATTGCTACGAGTAAACTGCTACGAGTGAACTGTACACTGGTACTGAACAAACTCGCAGTTTCGAATATAGAACCTTAGAATAGCAGATGGAATACCTTGTCCTTTCTGAGAAGGACAAAGATACCATACTAAAAGAAAATGTAAAAATCCAAAAATCGAATTTTTTTACCCAGATGACTAAGTATACTGGTGAGCAAAAAAATCGACTCAAACTATTTGGCTTCATTTAACACAGATCCTAGAATTTAGGGTTCATATATTTTTACGGATTTTAGTATCATTTGAAACCCCTTCTATTCTCTTTTTAATGATACCAAATTCCATAGCATACCTCATGTTTTTTACTGATTAAAAAGGAGAAGAAGGATTGAAAATAGGTAAGTAAGAGAAAGGAACATTTAAACAAATTTTAAGTTAAGTTAAATTTATTGATGAAACCAAAATCAACATTTTGTATTACCTCCTCTAGCCCTTATTATTGCTTCTAGCTTGTTTTTCATGGAGCGGGTGAGCTTTTCCATCACTGTCTGTGGGATTCTTCCGCACTCTTTCGCCACCGCAACCTTTAAGTCCCTCAGCAAAGCAAGGGCTGGATTTCTGACCTTCTTTTGAGCTCATCTCACATGTACTCGATTGATTGTGGTCAGGACTCCGCGAAGGCCAGTCTAATGTGGGTATTTCCACTTCTGCCAGGTATTGCCGGACCAATGCAACAGCATGTGACCTCGCATTGTCGTGCATTAGCACGGCAACAAACTTAGCGTAAGGAACGACGTGTTCCTGCATGATTTCTTCGAAATGCCGGTGTGAAGTAAATCCACCGCTACAAGTCTCGTCAATCACGAAAACCAAATCGGTTTTCACATCCAGTGAGATACCCCCCACACCCTGACAGAATCTCCTTCGTAGGTGACCATTTCAGTAATGTAGAACTGCGGATAGCGTTCCCCAAGCTACCTATTGATCGCTTCTTCCATCATGGTCATGTAGGCAAATTCGGGACACATCGGAAAATAAAAGAAAGCGTCATTGCTCGAAGGTTCAGTCGACATGTTCTCGGGCAAATCTGATTCGCTCTTGTCGATGGGCTGCTGTCAATTTGAGTCCGTTAGCTGGTCTTTTCGAAGTTAGGTTAGTTTCTTTAAACCTTCTTCCGACTGGCTGACCACGAACTTGTTGAAGCTCCTGCTGGGCCTCAACGCCGGCGAAGTGACGATTTCTTAGAGTTGTGTTGACACCTTCTTCTTTCTTATCTTGGTCTCCGTGTAAAGGCGCCAGTCTTTTGGTAACGTTTGTAGACTCTGGAGACAGCTAACTGGCCCAGGTGCAGTTGTGCAGTTACTGCACTTTGGATATGCCCTTCTTGCAATAGGGTAATGACTTATGCCGTTTTCTTCCGGGGTGGTATCCATTTTCCGATAACGTAATTAGTGAGCAGGTATAACAGAGATGTTGACGGTTCAAATTCCGATAAAAGAATGATAGGAAAATGCAGTTGCATGTGTTTTTATAGAGATGAATAGCGCGCAACGAGTTCTTTGCTGAACGAGCAAAAACGGTTCTATTGAGTACAACCGTTTTAATCAGTAAGACTTTTTGGTAATCCAACTGTTTTTGGTATTATTGGAAAGAGTAGAAAATCAGCATTCTAATCATACCAAAAATAAGACCATTATTTGAAAATTAAATTCAAGAAACGGTGTTAAATGAAGCAAAATCATTTGAGTCGATTTTTTGCCCACCAGTGCATATCCCCTTAAACGAAATATCGGTGTTAAATTAAAATATCTAATTACGTCTCTGCATACAAAGTGCAAAATTGCGTGCAAAGTCAATATTTACCTATTCTAAAACATTCTTTAAACATTATTATAGAATGTTTATTTGTCTGAGCCCGGAGATTAAAATTAACTCTCCCGAATCATACTAACGTACACTCTAGAACATATAATGAAAACTTAACAAAATATCACTACCTTATTAATGTAATTACTGATGAAACATATATAAATATAGGTTAATAAATTCCTTCACTTTACTTATTTAACTTCGATAAAAAACTTTTTATATTTTTCAGTGAATAAATGACGTAATGATTTGACTAATTGGAATAACATTTATTTCATATCTAACGTAAAAGGTAATGAATGGGAACATTCATAACTTTTTTGTTACATCAACGTGCCTTACTGAAATGTTACGTCAGTTTTCTACAGCTTTTTTTTCTATTTTCGTTAACACTTAAATCCTTTTAGACCAAGAGGGCGACCCAAAATTTTGACCTGTCCACTAACCATCTATCTAGTTATCGGGCGTGTCAGGACTGTCGTTTAACTACTTGATTCAAGTATCATAACAGTTGTTGACACTAAAAAAGTCGAGCGCCCCAAGGGGCAGACGCCGCCAATATCGGACCCAGCTTTAGGGCCCCAAAAATGGTCATTTAATCATATAAAATCAATAAATTTAGTGTGTTCTTGATAAAATAATAGGGAACCTGCAAAAGACAGACGCCACCAATACCGGAGGACAAACCTGGACCCGCCTTTTCCAACCAAAAACGGTCGTGTTTTCGAGTTTTTGAATAAATAAGACTGTAAGTCCCAAAATTTAGGCCTTAATTAATAAAACATCACGAGGGTAGACGCCTCGTTTGTAGCCAAATAACCCAAGACATCTTCAAAGTGCAAAAAAAAATCGAAATTCTGATAGTATAGACGCTATTATAGATTCTACATAAAATTCGTATCGGATGACTGATATTTTTTTTTTATGTTTTCTCGAGGCCCCATAGTGTTCGGGCCTTTCGCCATAAAATTTCACCAAAGTACTTAAAATAGCAATAGTAATTTGACAACCAAACAATTTTTTTATAACATCAATTTCTCGATTAGGTGGATAACTTAAAAAGAAAACACCCTTATAAGTTCGGACGAAGCTCAAATAGTCAAATCTGTAAAAACATATAAAGATACTACATATATTCATGCGATGATCAAGCAGAATTTGTTAAGATACAGTACGATTTATGCAGTTCAAATTCCAAATTAAATTGAACTGGGAGAGAGCTCACAGTAACAAACTCTGGAACAAGGTGCGTTTAAGTTCTCCAAAGATTTTTTTCGGGGCTGGCTGTTGATTGAAAAATGCTATTGAGCTTAGAATACATGTAATCACTTTGTAAATGCGTGACATAGATGGACGCATCATACAGCGCACAGAGTTCATAAGGCTGCTGCTAGAGAGAATTACCTAAAATAGCGACGTGTGTCGTCCATTGAGTGAAACATGCGGTGCTGGTACTATGGATGCAAAAAACATCTATGTTCATGGGTGCGACAGTTCAAAGAAGGACAAGCGTTGTGTGAAAAAAAAGCTCAGCCCCAACGACGAACAAGCCAGGCAGAAACTTGATTACACGTTTGTAGCAAGTTGGTATAGAGGACCATCGATTAAATATGAGCGATGTAGCCTCTAAAGTTGACTTTTCCATGAAAGCTGTGCTCACCATGCTGACCATCAAGACAACTACCTAAAGAGTGTTCTCAGAACAATAACTTCGAATTAGTGTCTCATGCTTTCTACTCACCTTACCTCGCTCCTAGCGATTTTTGGCTTTTTCCAGCGATAAAGCACGGTCTCCATGGCCACTTATTTTTCAGTGGAGCCGCTCTTGCATCAGTAATTTTCCAGTGATCAGAAGAGACGTCTATAAGATCGTTCTGGCAGCCATGGATTCATAGCAACAACTTTATGAAGGATGTCTACGTCTACACGGAGATTACGTTGAGAAGTAATACAACTTTCTGGTGTAAATAGTTTGTTAGAAAAAAAAGGAAACCTTAGAACATGAACGCACCTCGTATTGGGTCCCAGTGACACTGATAATGGGAGGAGTGATGAGAGTAATTTTAAGCTGTAACGTAAGCTTGTCTCGAGACGGACTTTGTATAGTCTATTCTTAAATAACTTACAGTTAAGAAAACGGAAGTCTACCTGAGGGGTACAATATAGTAAACCATAGGTATATTAGTAGGGGGACAACTTCCGACAAAGCGAGAGATACACATTCTACCTGTTATAATTACTCCGATATTGAAATAATAGTGTATGTTTCCTAGAATGAAACAATTGACGGTAATAAGTTTCTCAGGTCATTTTACTAAATCGAGATATGGGTACCAATTATGGTTAATCAAATATGTATAACTATAGGATCTTAAATTATTGTTTCTCATTAACCTGCAACTATCTTCTTCTCTTTAGAATGTGCCTCATCCGTTTCGGACATTGGCAATTATCATGGCGATTTTCACTTTGTTTGTGACTATGCGGAAGAATTCTGTTGAGCTGAGTCGAACCAGTCACGCAAATTCTTCAACTACCCGGAGCTCTCTTCGCCTCAAGTTCGCTCTGGAGTATGAGCTGCAATAATCAAGATTTTTCATGCCTAGTGATATGACTCAGGTATTTTTTACGCTTTTTCAAGGTACGGACCAATCCCAGATCTTTACGCATTCTTCCGAGGACTTCTTCATTTGTTATATGTTGTGTCCAGGGAATTTTCAGTATGCGATGGTACAGCCACATTTCAAAAACGTTAAATCTTTTTAGTATAGTTTCATGGCTGGTCACACTTCAGCCCCATACAGTAAAACAGAGAACACATAACACTCCAACATTCGGATTTTTAGTGTTTAGACTAAAATTTTTGGCAATGAAAAATTCTCTCATCTGAAGAAATGCGACTCTGGCCTTTTCAATTCTACATTTAATTTCTGCCCCGTAATCGTAGATGGTCTTACCCAAATAATTAAACGTCAATACCCTCTCAACTCTCCTGCCCCTCAAGGGGTCTTGGTTCGGTGTGTGCTTTCTTGGACACTACCATATATTTGGTTTTGCAAACATTTAGACTAAAGCCATATTGTTGTAAATATTGATGGATTCTTGCAACTAAGTTTTGTAAGCCTTCGAAAGTATCAGCCACAATAGTAGTGTCGTCTGCATATCTGATATTATTGATATATTCGCATTTGACTTTTATTCCACTCTGTGCAGTTAACGCCTCCTGAAGTATTTGTTCAGAGTGGTATATATTAAATAAGGTTAGAGAGAGAACGCATCCCTGACATACTCCCCGACAAATCTCGATCTCATTGGATGTCCTACCATCTACTTTTATCACAACTCGTTGTTTTCAGTAAAGGTTACCAATTATACTTATGTTTTTATCATCTATTTCAGTCGATCTGAGTATTTCAATGAGCTTATCGTGATGGACGTTATCAAAGGCTTTGGAGAAGTCGATAATCATCATAGATCATGTCTTTACATTTCTTAACGAGTACTTCTCTGCTTCTCTAGTGCCGAGGGAGTCACGGAAACCAAAGTGGGTTTCATATATGTCAGATTCGCATTTACGATATATTCGTGAACGGATTACTTTTAAGAAAATCTTAGTGATGTTATTTATTAAATTCTTCTTCGGTATAGGCCTGAAAGTAGAGGTTAGCCATTTGTGACGTATTTTACCAGAGTCGTAGATTATATTAAAAAGGCCTGCCAAAAGATTAAGAAATTATTCACATCACTAAGCAGTTTTAAGACATCATTTGATGCCGTAAGTATTCAAAATGTTATAAAACCGGTCTTAATTCAAAAGTCAAATCTTAAATATGAATGATTCACTTGTTCATTAAGATCTCCTGATAACTGTGGGAAGTTCAGTGTCAAAATGTGCTAATATGACGAGAATGATTCCACAATTTACAGACTTCTTCGGGCAAGAAAAATACAATAAGAAGATACGTTCGCGCATTTTCCTTCAAAAAAATAATACCAACTCCTAATAAAACTCTGACAGTTGTCAAGGAAGACGAGAGTCGGCTTGATAGAGGAAAAACGAAACTATGGAAAATAGTGAGGAAAATGAATTTCTTACTATACTTATTACCAGAAATAAAAATAATATGTTGGAGAGAACAGTATTTAGGGGACCTTCGAAAATACCGCAGAGCAGGCAAACACATTTTTTACCTTGATGAAATCTTGCTCGATAAAGGACATGCAATCCGCTGACTAATTATTACCCATATTGCGGGTATTCCTGGATTTATAAAAGAAGTCTGCTTCAGTTTCAATCGGAATCTACGAAAGGTTACCAGGCAGAAATGATGGCGAATGTGACTGAAGAATGTTTTTTCTCAAATGATAGAATTAATTCCATTATTGTTTTGCATAACGTCTACTAACTTCGATAACGATCTACTAAAAAAGAAATTTCTAAAAATTGTCAATGAAAAAGGGTCAATTAAGAAATATGTCATTGACAAAATAGCTAAACGACGTGGAATAATTGTGCTTCGACTACCACCAGACCACTGTGGATTAAGTTCCAACACAACTAAAAGGATTCATACTATCTATCTCTCTCTCTCTCTCAATCCTTTCACCTCAATAGGGGTATCGGTGATACTATGCAGTTGCTGCCTCAACGCTTATTCTTCAGGTATCTTAATACTGCGCGACCTGACTTGACTCATGCATAACCACACCAAGAAAAGATCTTACTTGGTCGGACCACCCTATTGGAGACCGTCCCCTTGATCTTCTACCCTCTACATTCCCTGTTATTCCAAGCTTTTCCATGGCATCCACTTTCCTCATAATGTGACTTAAATATTTCAGGTACTGTCTATTAATTCTATTTGAAAGTCGGTTATTTATAGTAAGCTCTTCAAGAATAGATAGATTGGTACGGTGTTCGGTATATGATACTCTGAGAATTCTTCGATATGCTCAACCCATCGATTCATCTTTTGTCAGCTTGTTTAATGGTCCATGTTTTCGATGTGTAAGTTGCTAAGGGGAATATAAGGCTGCATAGCAATCCTAACTTTGCGTTTTTTGTGACAGCTGGATCTTTCCAGACCTTAGTGAGTTTGATCGTCGAGTTTCTAGCCATAGCCAAACGTCTACAACAGTGAAACCAGCAATTTCATTTATGTCTGACAGATCTTCATTACGACTAACAATCATTACTTTGGTTTTCGCTCTATTAATGGTCAGTCCATAATTTTTGCTAGTGATTTCAAGGCGCTCCATAATTGATCCTAGGTCTTGTATTGACGTTGCACGTATAACAGTATCATCTATAGATCTAAGATTACTTAGCTTTTTTCCACCGATTGTCACACTCCCACTACAGCCATCCAAAACAGACCTCATTATATGTTCACTATGTAGAAAGGATGACAGGGCGAATACAGCCCTGTCTGATGCCAGCTTCTACGTTAAAGGGATCGGTGAGAGAATTATTCAGTTTAATTCTGCCATTTGTGTTCTCATATAGGAATCGGATAAGGTTTACAAGATGTATAGGTGTTCCCATGCTGGTTAGAATCGACCAGAGTTTGTTACATTGTATGCAGTCCAAAGCTTTAGAGTAGTCTATAAAACAGATATAGGTTAAATTGGGAATGTGGAATCTTTGGCACAATGATACTACTCAGTATATATCACCACTACACCAAACACTTTATTTTTGCACTCGACGCGCGTTTCGCTAACCATGTTAGCTTCATCAGGAGCGATGACAGTCAATCATCGCTCCTGATGAAGCTAACATGGTTAGAGAAACGCGCGTCGAGTGCAAAAATAAAGTGTTTGGTGTAGTGGTGATATATACTGAGCAGATATAGGTTGTTATTTGGAATTTCCTGACTTTTTCTATTTTTGGCATATGTTAAGAATTTGTTCTCTTATCCCTCTTCATGAAATGAAGCCTGTTTGTTCGGTAGATATTTGCGGCAGCAGAAAAGTTTGTAGTCTTTCATTTATAATCCAAAGAAATGCCTTAGCATCGTGTGAAACCAGAGCGATTGTTCTATAATTGCTGCAATCCGTAAAATTAACAAAAATTAACAGCTAACATCGTGTAATTACCATAAATTACATTAAAGAAGAATAAAAAATGTAAGACGAATAACTTTTTGGAACAAACTATAAAACTCCTTGTCACTTCCACTGATGGACAATCTAAAGAATTTATACTTATTGACCTTTTTTATTCTAGATTTAGAATACCGTCCATTGGCAATCCTGTATTTGTTATAAATGTGTATTTGTCGCTATTACTAGCTGATATTATGATTAATTAATTGATTGCTTCTCTTTTCTTAAGAATAAGGAGCTGAAAATGAAAGTAAATATCCAATTTTATTATCCTATGTAACATTTACAAAAGAAATAAAATAGAAGCGAGAGTAAATTCCGAGTTAACGGAACCCATAGAGGTAACAACTGGTATTAGATAAGGAGACTCACTGTTTAACATTATATTAGATGAAATAATTAAACAGGTAAAAAAAAGAAGGCTATAAAATGAGCAATAAAGAGATACAAATATTGTGTTACGCTGACGATACTGTCCTAGTCGCTGAGAATGAAGATGACTTGCAGACATTATTACATCAGTTTAATACAATAGCAAAGAAATTTAATATCTCCAAAGAACCAACTAGGTGCAAGCTGGAAATCGATAATCAGATTATAGAGCAGGTGATTACAATTAAATTCTCATATAACAACAACATAAAAGAAGAAATAAAATAACAAATAGTAAAACCCAATAGATTAGCAGGATGCTTGAATGACACTGTTTGAAAAAATAAATACTTGAGAACAGAAGTAAAATCTTCTATAATATATATAAAATGCAACGTCTCTCTGCTCTGCTTAAGGAATAAGCAGTGACGATAATGGTGAATCAAGTCGGAAAAAAGTTTGCCGCTAGCGCGTTCTCTTGCAATACACTGCCTAAACCATTAAATATGGAACAAAATCATGTAGCAAAGAATAGCCTTAATATATATAAAATGCAACGTCTCTCTGTCTGTCTATCTGTCCGTTAGCGCGCTTATCTCTCGAGAACCACTTATCCAATTTACGTGTTTTTTTTTTTAATTTCACACATATGTTCTCTGGCCAGGTTATATAATAATAATAATAATAATCTATATAAAACGCAATGTCTCTCTGTCTGTCTGTCTGTCTGTCCGTTATTGTGCTTATCGAACACCACTCATCCGGTTTACGTGTTTTTTTTTACTTCTTAATTTAATATATATCAAAAAAAATCTATAATATATATAAAACGTAACGTCTCTCTGTCTGTCTGTCTGTCCATTAGTGCGCTTAGCACTCAAGAAGCACTTATCCGATTTACGTGTTTTTTTTTATAAAATACAAAGGGAATAAACAGAGACAAAATGCTAATATGTAGGAAAAAAGATGGACGTTTAGCATTAAGATTGGCAGAAAAACTGAATAAATGGGCGGCATACTTTAAGAAACATTAAATGGAAATGAAAATGTGGAGTTGAATGAGAAATAGGAAACAAAATTTAACTGAAGGGCAGGAGGGGACAAACAAACCCTGCAAAGAAGAAATACTCAGAACCCAAAAAAAATAAGGCGCCGGGTGGAAATTGCATAACAGCAGAAATGATAAAAGATGGTGGAGTAGATCTGGAAAATGAAATATGCGGGTTGGTGCAAGAAATATGAGAAACAGAAAAGATGCCAATGAGCTGGAGAGAGTCGCTCATTTGTCTAATATACAAAAAAGGAGAAAAAACTATATGTGCTAATTATAGACCAATAGCCTTACTAGATGTCGTGTACAAGATAATAGTGATGACTATCAAAAACAGACTAGAAGAGAAAGCCGAGTCTATTCTGGGAGAGTACCAATGTCGATTCAGGAAAAATAGATCGGTTACAGACCAGATATTTTCGATTAAGCAAATCCAAGATAATAACTTAGAACAAAATTTGGCAGTACACTTGGTCTTTGTGGATTTCAGAGAAACATATGACTCTAACAAATAGATGCTTTTACTGCACTCTACCGGCGACTTACTAAGTCATTCAAGCAGAGCGGCCAGCACGGCTGGCAACTTATTTGCAGAAGCGCACCTTTCTCAAGCTTACTGCTCGAAGGCATAGATGGCGCATTGGTATAACAATTAAAAATAAACGAAAAAATCGTATTCTTAGAAGTTACCAAAGTGTTCTTCGCATTTGCTGAACCATCCCAGCCCAGCTGATGAGCCGTGATCCGGCGAAACGCGTCCTGGGATGGTTCAGAATACGATTTTTTCGTTTATTTTTTAATTGTTATACCAATGCGCCGATATATGACTCTGTAAATAGAGAAGTAAATTGATTCGCATGGTGAGAATGGCCCTGAATGACACAGAAAATAGAGTGTTGGTTGAGGGCAAAGTATCAGACAAGTTTAAGGTAAAGAGAGGATTAAGACAGGGGGTCCAGTGTCGACACGTCTATTTAATTTGGTAATCCGGGAGTCAGAAATAAAAACAAATGGAACGATATACCAACAAACCTGCCAATGCTTGGCCTATGCGAATGATGTAGCAGTGATTGCAAGAGCAAAAGAAAACCTCAAAAAAGTCATAGTAGGATAGAGAAAGGGGAAGGATGAGTGGACTAAAGATAAATGAGGAAAAAACAAAATACATGGAAATTAGAAAGAAGAAGGATAATAAAAACAATAAAAGTTTAGATATAATAAACAACTTAGAGATAAGATATATGTTTGAAAAAGTAGACAAATTTAATTATCTGGGAGTAACAATAACAGAGAGTGGACAAGAAAGGACGGAGATAAAAGAAAGAATAGCGAAAGGACAGAGATGTTTGAGGGCAATGAAGCCAATATTGAAATCAAAGAATGTATCAAGAAAAGCAAAGTAAAGAATATATACGACAGTTGTCAGAACCACGGTGATATATGGATGCGAAACGTGGAAACTAAATGCAAGAGAAAAGGAGACGTTGGAGGTGTGGGAAAGGAAAGCTTTGCAAAGAATCTAAGGAGGAAGGAAAGAAGAGGGACTGTGGAGAGGAACAAACTATGAATTAAAATGCCTATATATGAAACCTCTTATAAGCCAAATCATAAGAAGCCAGCGATTAGGAAGGTTGGGACACGTGGCAAGGATGAAGGAAGAAAGACAGGCAAAGCAAGCCCTAATAAGAGGAGTGGTTGGAAGAAGAGGCAAGGGTAGACCACGATCTACATGGATTCAGGCAGTAAAGCAAAATCCGGAGTTGATGGGAATCCCGCACTGGAAAAAGCTCACAGGAGACAAAAAGAAGTGGAGACAAGTATGCAACCAAGTCATGGGCCTCTAAGGCCCCCCGAGCTATATAATAATATGAACATAATGAATAAGCAGTGACGATAAAGGTGAATCAAGTCCACGCGAACGGAGCCGCGGGCACGGCTAGTGTATATATAAATCTGTAGTTCGACCAGTTATGACCTACACAGCAGAGACAAGACCTCAAACACGCAAAACTCAGAGATACTTACAAACAGGTGAAATGAAAACATTAAGAAGAATCGCAGGAAGAACACTTTGGGATAGAGAAACAAATGACAACATAAGGCACATATGTGAAGCAGAGGACATTAACAGGTGGATAAGAAACAGAAAACAAGAATGAAACCAATACATAAATAGAATGTCCGAACGACGATTAGTGAAAATAGCTCGAGATAAATCACCGGTGGGCCGAAGGAGTATAGGACGCCCACGAAAAAGATGAAACGTGGACCTGTAGCGACGATACATTAAAGAAAAACAGGCAGGAATGCCTAATATAAAGAAGAAGATTGTCCTCTGTAAAGTACTGGGTAGACACGCTTAAAAATTTTAAAACCACCTGAAATTACGTTGAAGATATACCCTTCGAATTTTTATAATTATAAAATAGGAAAACTCGTTCCGTAAACAACGAAATCCATTTTGCATTTATCATGAGGAACTTGAGTCGTCAAGTATTAAAAAATACAGAGTAGAATGACTATGACTTAACATTTCGGTTTGACAAAAACTTAACAATTTACTGATCGAAATAAATTTTTCCAAACCAGCAACTTGTCAGCTAAACTCTTTGTTTCACAGTCTGCTGTCGTTTTCTACCAACTATCCCCATAGTGCAGTTAAGGATGCCCGAGACTGTCTTAGTCAAGGTATCATAAAATGTATTTTAATGAAGCTAGACACCAGAAAAGCTTCTGGTGCCGATGGAATATCTGCCATAGTACTCAAAATATGGGCGAGCCAACTAACAGTAATAATAATAAATAAACTAAATAATAGAATAGGGCAGTTAACTACTTTGGAGAATCTCGAACAGTTGCACTTGATATATCCAATGTATTCGACCGTGTTTAGCCTGACGGATTGTTGGCTAAGCTACGCTCTTATGCTATGTCCGAGAAGTTCTGTTTATGGCTCTCGTGTTTCCTCAGAGAGCGTTCTTTCCTGGTGGCACTCGACGGATTTCTTTCTAATACCTTTCCTATCGACGCCGGTGTGCCCCAACCATACTGTCTCCTGCTGTCTTTCTCATTTGCATTAATGATCTGCTAGAAAAGGCCAGAAAACCAATCTGCGGCTTAGCAGATAACAGTACAGTGAATCTCGTGAAGGTCGACCAAAATCGGTTGTTATTCCAAAAAACATCCATGGTGTGCGCAATGTGATTGAAGAGGATCGGCATGGGACTTACCGTGAGATAGAGGCATCCTTAGGCATACCGAAGACTGCAGTACATTGGATTCTTGCACATTCTTGAATATTTAGCTATAAAATAGATCTGTTCCTGATGGATGGATGGAACAGGCTTTTGTCAATTGGTGTAAGAAAATGCTCAAAAAGTTCGACTGAAGTCCTGCAAAATCCGTCTACAACATCTTAACAGGAGACGTAACTTGGCTATATTCGTACGAGCCGGAAACTAAGCAACAGTCAACTGTTTGGGTGTTCCAAGATGAACTAAATCCAACAAAAGTGTTTCGTCCGCGAAGCACTCCCTAGAAAATGATCGCTTCTTTCTTTGGTTATAATAGACATGTTGCAACCATTGCATCGAAGAACAGTTACTGCTGAATGGCATACAAATTTGTTTGCCAGAAGTCATCGATGAAATTAGCAAAAACGTCACATCATTCTTCATCACAATGCCAGCTCTCACACAGCACGTCAAACAATTGATTATTTGACGGAGAAAAACATCGAATTAAAGTCTCATTGCTCGCTAACGACTTCTTTTTATTCCCGAATGTCAAAAAAAAATGGGTGGACACTCAATAAGCTGTTGAATCCTTCCAAAACCATCTTTTTGCGGTACCAACTTCAGAGTGGAAAAAATGTTTCGAGAATTGGTTCGAACGCATGCAATAGGCGAATATTTCGAGAAACAAAAAAAAATTTTCTAATTCGATTTCTACCACAATTTTATTTTTCATTGTTTTTGTAAAAACTCAAAAAGTAGAGATGTATCAAATACATCTCTGTCACCGTAACAGGTGGCTCTAGACGGTACTGTCCGTTTTCTGCTGCCTGCAGTTAAAGCAGTTTCAAGTTGCTCTTTTCCTGTCGTGACATGAATTTGTTGTACCTATACAATACACTAGCTTCACTTAATAATACGTATTCCAAGTACGCTCCTGTTCCTGAAAATTTTAAAAAACTGATTTCCCATTCACGACGTTGCATCATTCATTGCATACCGTACTTCACGTACTACTTTTCCTTGTGTTGTAGTCGTTTAAAATAGCAGTTGTTGCCGATGTTTATCACAAACTTTAAAAATAAACACGATGCATGCATCACATAAGCCTTCATGAAAGTAGGACAACAGGTCAAGTGCAAACTGCAGGCGGATGAGAGAATCGAGATATTGTGACAGCGGAGATTTGTGTTTATTTTATTCAAAAATGAAACTGAATTGAGAACGCCTGATTCCATAGTACTACGATTTTATTTATTGTCACTTTTATGGTTTTTATGTGTAAATTAAACTTGTAAATGAAAGTTTGTTGCATTATAATTATTTTTTCTTTACTTTAATGGTCATTTATTTATGTACATAATGTTTTTTTAACTAGAAATTAAGGGTGAAAATTTTATTCATTTTAAATGTTTCAGAAATTACACACAAAATGTATTAATGATCATTATTTATACATTTTTATTTCTTAGCTGGAAATTGATAATGACATTTTTTAAACTCTAATAGATTTAGAAATTGCAAAAAAATTGATTTACTCAGTAGTTTTCTTGCAAATATTGAATTTGCTTTCTCACACAAAATACTAACTTAATCCAAGCATTACAACTTACTATATTATATTAAAAGTTGAGAAGAGAAAAGACTTCAGATATTTGTGTATTTGCAGCAAAGGCCCAACATTTTCCCTTACATTTTCTATTAAAATTAGTAAATAGTGAGAAATTACATAATTTTCAGATTCCTCAACTCCAAGAACTCTGAGAGGATGCAAACACCAGGAAAAATTTTCATAACGCTACTGAAACGTGCCAAAAGTCATGTTTTTTTTTCAGCCCCCCCCCCTCCCGGAGTGCTGAAACAAACATAGAGACTAAAGTTACATAGGACCACAAAAAAATTTTTTCATGTACCAAGGACTAGACCAGGTTCCATATATTTTCGGGGTCGTTAAAAGCGATTTCAGTTTTAGTTTATCTCTATCACCTCTCATTTTTTTCCCTAACCTCAAAAAACGCAATTTTAGATTGTGAAGACATATTTATATATATATATATATATATATATATATATATATATATATATATATATATATATATATATATATATATATATATACACACAGTTGAACCCCGGTTATCCGAGGTAACGTGGGGGGCATCCTCCTCGGATAACTGAAAACTCGGATAATCGGGATTTGTTTTTTATTCATTCAAAAAATGAACACCAATACTTTAAACCGATGTATTAACGTTTTTAACATATAAATAGGTACATACATTATAAAATAGTGAAATAGGTATCTATGCGCTTCTGTTTCATATCATCTTCTTTTTCTCGCTGCAATGTTTCTCCATCTATTAAGAAGAAACAAATCCGCTGGGGTTGCCTCTGGTTGTTGTTCGATATACCTCAAAGCTTTTTCCAAAGAAGCAAAACCTTCTTGAGAGATCTTAGTGGGAGACTGTTCATCCACCGCCGCTTCGTCATCGTCATCGTCATCTGATTTTCCGGTTTCCTGAAAGGCATTCGTTATTTCTTCAATACTCATTTCTTCTTCTAAATCATCTGCTGTAATCCATTCAACAACATCTTCTCTTATCACATTTTCGCAACCTTTTAATTTTTGCATTAATTCAAATAAACTTTTTTCTTTTTCTTCTATCTCGCTGTCAAAATTTGAACAGGACATTTTTTCATGGCTTCTCAATTTGAAAGCTAATTCATTTAATGGAGTATCATCTTCACTGTCATTATAGTCCTCAAAATCAATAACTTTTGACCAAGATTTTTGAATAGTGGTAGTACGCACAGAATCCCAAGCTTGACTTACCCAGTAAATAACATTTTTCATTGTAACCTTTCTCATCCCATTGATAATATCCTCCTTTTCTGTGTATTCTAACAGATGTTCAAGATATAAACGCCTATAATTTTTTTTTAATGTTTTCAAGGATGCCTTGGTCCATTGGTTGCATTATGCTGGTTACATTTGGAGGAAAAATTTTTACAACAATTTCGCCCACTTGAAGCCCTTCTCCAGGGTGAGAGGGGGCATTATCCATTAACAAAATTGCCTTAGTAAGAAGCCGATTTCTGTTCAAAAATTTAGTCACAGATGGCACGACCTCTTCTTCAAACCAGTTAGTAAATAAGTTCGCATCCATCCATGCGCTCTTCTGACTTTTGTAATAGACTGGTAGGGCTTTGAATGAGATGTCTTTTAAAGCTCTTGGACGTGCAGACTTGCCAGTCACCAACAGTGGGATTTTGTGCTTGCCAGATGCATTGGAATATACCATTATAGTTAATCTTTCCTTACTTCGTTTGTGCCCAGGAGCTGATTTTTCCTGTCGAGATGCTAATTTTTTTGATGGAAGCATTTTATAATTCGGACCAGTTTCATCACAGTTGTAAATTTGATCACATGTGTATCCACAATCTTCGATTTGCTTTTTAAAGTTCTGCTTAAACTTCTTAATTGATGACACATCAGCAGAAAGTTTTTTACCACATACAGTGAGTTGTCGTACACCGTCCAGCGGTCAAGCCATCCAGAACTGGCGGTAAACTGATCTATCTCTAGGAATTGCCTACTAATCATTATTGCTTTCTGTTGTAAAATTGGAACTGACAGAGGCACATCTCTGTTGGTTAAACCACATGAATAAAGCTTCGTTAACCTTTTCATAGTCGCCGGTTTTCATTGATTTTCTTCCTGAGGACGAGGAGGCTTGATTTATACACCACTCTTCTATTTTTGTGCAGTTTCTACTCCATAATCTCGTGGAACAACTTTAATTGTCTCTCCTGCTTCAATTCTTCTGATGGCTTTTAATTTTTCTTCAGTAGGAACGACGATTCTTTTACGCTTGTTTTGCTCCATTATAAAACAAACAAAAATTCAAACAAAGCAGTTCGTATTAATTACACTTAACTACCAGAACTCCAACCAAATAAATTATGTGAGTATACTCGTACTTCTCCGTAGTAAACGCTATAATGCACTACATTCACGCAAATTTACATGCTGGAAGAGTCCAAAAACATAAATAGGGGAACCCCTCACACGGGGCAGGGGGATTCCCCGAAGGCCCCGACGATCTTAAATGGAAATATGTACATACATATTTTACAAGCTCGGTTAATACGCAACATAGACGCGCGTACCTCGGATAATCAGGTTCTTAGATTGGCTCGGTTAATCCGGAACTCGGATAATCGCGAGTCGGTTAATCGGGGTTCTATATATATATATATATATATATATATATATATATATATATATATATATATATATATATATATATATATATATATATATACTCGTATATATATATATATATATATATATATATATATATATATATATATATATGTGTGTGTGTGTGTATATCTATACGTCGGTCATCTGCTCTCTTGGCTCTGTTGGCCTTACGTAGTTGTTGGAAGTCTGCACACTTGGTTATATGAAAGCTTGCACGCCCAGGGTTATATGGTTATATGAGTACTGGGTTATTCAGTTAAATGGGTTATAGGATTATGGGGTTATCAGGTTATATGGTTATACAAGTCTGCAAGCCCAGGAATTCATCTGATTCATAAGATCCATATTTCCCTCGAGTTCCGTGGTTATACATGTCTTCATACCTGGGTTCATGTTATTTTGAATTTATGAGGTTATTGGGTTGCATGGTTTGGGTTTATGGAAGCCTACTAACCCACAAGCATATACTCTTGGTCATCTGATACATAAAATCCACGTTTCCCCAAAAATTATGGTTATACATGTCTTCAAAACCTCTGAAATAGCGTTTTTCGAGGTTAGGGAAACAATGAAAGGTGATAGAGCAAAACTAAAACTGAATTCATTTTCAGCGACCTCAAAAACATATAAGAGTCTGGTCTAGTCTGCGACACATTAAAAGACATTTTTGTGGTCCTGTGTTATTATGATTGAAGTTTGGATCTCTATAAGCAAGAAAACCATTATCCAATTTTCAAATTATTTTCGTATATACACATATATATACACATTACTTAAAATATTTAAACCAATAAATTCTTGTATCAAAAATAATTGAGGAAAAATAGTAATAAATGGCGTTTTGCTATATTTGCATATTGTTACAGTGATACCATACTTAAAATTAACTATTATTTAATTTTATAACAAATCAAATAAATTTTATTTCTGCATGTTTTAAAACTGCTAAAAAAAAAAACAAAGTATTTTCAAAGTTCAGTGTTTTAAAGAGGATTATTAATTTGCGAAAATAACGTATACTATCTAAAGCTGAACGTTTTCACATACACCATTAATTTTAAAACAATTGGATAACGACACAACAAGATGACCGTTTCAATGAATAAAATCTTCTCGTGTCGCTTTTACAGGTTTTCCTTATAAGTCACAAGCGCGAATTATTGCGATTTACATTTCATTTTACAACATTGTAAATAAAAGAGCACGGGAAGATATTTATATGAAGGAGAATTTGGCGAGATTAACAATACCAATCAAAACAGGTAATAGAATTTGGCGGGATTAATTGTCTATTTTGATTGGTATTGTTAATCCTGCCAAATTATCGTTGCTATAAATATCTTCCGCGTGCTCGTTTGTTTACAGTGTTGTAAAATGATGTTTTTCCTTACAAACGCCCATAGACTGCGCGATGTTCTGTGTGATACCTCGTACGTTGCTGAAAATATGTTACTCAATATTTAAACTTTTCCGTAAGACATATTAAGAAAATATCTGTAAGAATAATTGTAAAGCAACTGAAAATAGACAGAAGTCCATATTCCAGCAGCTTACTAGCTGTCTCTTGTCTGTCACGATGGTAAGATACAACGAATTGTATAAAGTACGCATACCTATTACTCCATCGAAAGCTGACACAGCAGCTTTCAAACCGACAGAGTGGTTGATACAGTCAACGCTTTAAAAGCAGGTAGCGCTTTTTCGAGGGATCCTTCCTCAGTCTACTTGAGGAAGGGCCTTCCTCATATATATATATATATATATATATATATATATATATATATATATATATATATATATATATATATATATATATATATATATATATATATATATACATATATATGAGGAAGGATTCTTCCTCAAGTATACTGAGGAAGGATCCCTCGAAAAAGCGCTACCTGCTTTTAAAGCGTTGACTGTGTCAACCACTCTGTCGGTTTGAAAGCTGCTGTGTCAGCTTTCGATGGAGTAATAGGTATGCGTACTTTATACAATTCGTTGTATCTGCAAGAATACATATTTTGGCACTAGGGACATATTTAATAACAGTTTTGTCCTTTTTTTATTTAAATATCCTGTCGTGTTAAAAAAATATATTTTATTCAAATATTATATTACTGAAAAAAAGATGAACATATGACAACATTGTGAGAATAGGCGTCGCAAAAAGGCTGGAAAATGGGACGTTATAAAATTTCAAAAATGTGCAAGAAAAAAGTAATAATATTTGGGCCAACGAATCCTATTTCAATATAATAATCAATTTAAAAATACTATATAATATAATATAAAGTTCATTTTTTTATATTCAAAATAACATTGTTATCACGTTCTTATTTTCAGTATTGGTAAGATTTTTTATTTTTTGGCATTTAGAGGTTAACTACAAAGGTATAACATAGAAAAAAAATAGATAAATGAGAATAAATATAAGCAGTTACAATAAGTCCTAAAAAAGTATAAGTAATACTATATTTTACTTGGGTTCTGACTGATACAGATTTCTTGACTCAGAAAATATTTAGTTCGCATTATTCATAAATTTTACTTTCGAATGGCTTCTGGCTTCACAAAGACTGTCCATGTTATGTTTTTGAATTAGCGCTATTATATAATCCATTTTTTTGCAATACGTTTTGACTTTAAGTTATTTTAAAACTATTTCTCCATGAAATAATAGTTCTGACATAATGATTCAGATAGGAAATATCACAAACCCCACTCTTATCTTTTATTTGTAAATTAGTTAACCATTTCTTTCATGTACTTTTCATTTTGATACAATAATTTAGACAACACAGAATAAGCTAGAAGTAGTTACAGTCTAGGAGATTAAGTAAGTTTCATTGAATATTTTTCTTCCATCGTCCTCAGGCAGCCTTTGTAAAAAATTAAGTAGTATAGTTCGTATCATTCTAGGTTGGTTCAGTTGCAGTGGCAATTATATCAGATAACTACGAAACAATAGCAACTTGTGTTTGTATTTATTATTTTTGCTGATAATTCCCACAGATTATATTTAAATTTCGTCTAATTGTTTTGTTTCACACCATGTTATTAAGGTATTATGCCAAAACAATTTTTAAGTATCTTTTTATGTTTGTCTTAACTGTTTTGTGTTTACAATTATTACACAAAAAGAAAATATGAAATTAACTTTATAACTCAAAGAAAAAGAAACAAAACAGCAATCTACGTGAGTAATTTTGCAAACCAAGTAGCTAGAAAATCAAATTAAGTAATAAATTCTACCACGATCCAAAGTCAACTAACTATTCGACTTAAAAATATTTAACCTCAAGTCAAGTACCTTGACAATTAAGTTGTGGATCCCTATGTTTTTTTTCTCCAACTTATTTACCATAACATAATCTGGCAATATTTCAGTAGTTTTGCTTTATGGGCAAGCAGTGGCGTAGCTAGATTCTATGGGGGGAGGGAGTTATGTAAATCCAATGGGCATTTTTCAGGAAAAAAAATCATATAATTTAGAATTTAATAGGTGTAGCCCGTTTGAGCATTTTAAAACTAAAACAAACTTAGAAAACAGCTCTTCCACAAGAGTAGTATTTATATCTCCCACAAGAGTTTGGTGGCGCTAGTCATAGACGTAGTCCAATCTCAGGTTTAACGAGTTTTAAGAGTTTCTTTCACAAATATTGAAGAACATACTTTTTCTACCACTGAATTAAATACACATATAGATATCTTATATCATATACCAGGTGTACAAGTATGAAATGCGGATTCTTTTTTTTTTTTTTTTTTTTTTTTATGGGTCTAGCACACGTGTTGCAGGGAAGTCCCTAAAGCGCTCCAGGAGCGGCACGAGTGCGGAAAAAGCAATTCACGTTGTTCTTGAATCGCTGTAAATTGTACTCGGTGGGAAAGACAGCGCTGGGCAAATTATTCCAAAGGGATGACGTTCTTCATATAAAAAACATGTTAAATTCGAAAGAATGATAAAAAGTGCTTTATTCAAAGTATACTCCATCGCTTGTTTATACATTTTTCCCATCTTTCGGGCAATTTGTGAATACCACGCCAATAAAAATCTTCCCCTTTTGCTGCGAACCATTCATCGAGCTATTTTTTCACATCTTCGTACGAACCAAAGCTCTGCTCAGCAAGTACGTGACCCATCGATGCACACAAGTGGTAATCGGAAGGAGTCAAGTCTAGTGAGTAAGCCGCATGGGGTAGAACTTCCCAGCTGAGTGCTTCCAACGTGTCGCGAACTGGTTTTGCCGTATGTGATGGAGCATTGTCATGAAGAAAAATTACTTTGTGTTGCCTCTTTCAAGATTCTGGCCTTTTTTCAAGCAGCGAACGGTTCAAATCGGTCAATTATTGTTGGTAACGTTTAGTATTAATCGTTTCCCCAGGTTTTAACAGCTCATAATAGACCACGCCCCTCTGGTCCCACCAAACACAGAGCATCATCTTTCTGCCAAAGCGATTCGGTCTTGCGGTCGATGTGGATGGTGCGCCTGGGCCTACCCATGATTTTTTTGCGCTTATGATTCTCAAAATAAATCCACTTTTCATCCCCTGTAACTATACGATGCAAAAACGACTTCCTTTTGTACCGAGCGAGCAAAATGTCACACGTGTTTTTGCACTTTTCCATTTGCCTGTCGTTCAACTCATGTGGTACTCATCTACCGGTCTTCTGAATCTTTCCCATTTCTCGTAGCCGATTGGAAACAGCTTGTTGACTAACGCCCAATTGCTCGGCGAGTTGTTTTTGTGTTTGCGAATCATCTTCGTCCAACAATGCTTGCAATTCCACATCTTCGTATTTTTTTGGCGGTTTTCCACGTTCCTTGTCTGCAACACCGAAGTCACCACTTTTGAAACGCCGAAAACCATCGTTCACACGCATCTTGCGATGGAGCATGTTCACCATAACCTTCTCGAAGTAATCGGTATGATTCAACAGCAGTTTTCTTCAAATAAAAACAAAAAATTAATGCTGTCCGCGAATGCTCTTTGTTCGGTATAAAATTTCGACATATTGAACACAACACAACACTATGCACACATTTTTTCCAATTTAACCCTCGTGCGCGTCTGACACTGGTCGATGACACAACAAAATGGCGCAGTGTCAAATCTTTATAGCACAAATTGCATTGGTGATCTGAAATCCGCATTTCATACTTGTACACCTGGTATAATTGAGTTATCCCGTTGATAGAAGAGCATATGAAGAGCCTGTGGAAACTGGAAAATAACTCATCTAACACTTCATTGTTTTTCCAGGTCAAGTAATGCGACTTTTCACCTTTGCTCTTAATCCTATTCATACTCGTACATTAGTATTATTAATTTTTAAATTGTGATTTTTTTGACAGTACTCCTTGTCAGAGAATACCCGTTTTTAAAAGTATTCCAGTTTATATTCATCTTTTTTTAGCGTTGCCGTTAAACACCCAGTAGTGGTATTAGTACTCTATCTTTACATTTACTGCTATTCATTTGAGAGCCGAATTAGTACCCTATTCCCCTATAATAATAAAGGTACTAAATCTTATTTTACCTGTTTTTTGTTCTCGAATTAAAAGTTTTGGCGGTTTCACACCGGATGATGCTGAAATTTGTTGGCTACTGACACATTTCGGTGTATGCTTTTGAATATCTCCTGTTAATACTGAGTGTTTGCAATTTCCTTTGATATGAAGCGAGATGTGCATGTCCCAGTTTGGTGATAGATAAGTGGTACGTCCGAGTACTGTATAGCTTTAGTCGCCCGTAGTTTTGATGTAAGAGCAAAAAGTACGATTTTCTTCCAATAAAGCAAATATAGCAGGCTTGTTTTTAAAGTAAGTACCGTTTTGATAAAAAAAACAAAATGCCTTTTTTTTAACAATTTTATTTTCATATAATTGCCCAGCCCCTAATCTCCTTTCCAACATAATTTCCACCTATATTAAGGCACTCGTCGTATCGTAAGGCCAGCTTTTATATTCCATCCTCATAGAAATCTGCCGCCTGATTTGCTAACCACTGCATCACAGCCGTTTTGGCGTCATCGTCGGTGTCATGGCGTTAACCGCCAAGGTGCTTCTTTAGTGCATGAACAAATGATGAAATCGTAAAGGGTCTGTTTTCTCGAACTCTTCATCAACTTTCTGCACCAGGTCATTAGTAATGGCGGACGGTCGCCCACTTCGTTCCTCATCGTGCACGTTTGTACGGACATCTTTAAATGCTCTAACCCATTTACACTTCACTAATCTGCCGATGAATTTTGGCCGCTTTTACGTCTCTTGCATTTAAGAAACCAATTACAGCGCATATTTTACAATCCGCATGATTTTCAACGATCTGAGGCATTCTAAACACGCACGAACAAACGTAAACTTAAATGAATGCTTCCGTAATGGCGGCTATGCTAACCAATGGTTGCAGGTACTCGGCACGCTTGCACGGAACCGAGATCACAGCGCTGCAAATGGTATTTACTTAAAAAAACAGGGCACATACATCTTCTTTATATTTAATATATATATATATATATATATATATATATATATATATATATATATATATATATATATATATATATATATATATATATTATATATATTATATATTATATATAAAAGTTTAAAATTACAAGTAAATACACGTAAATAAACAAGCGGAACTTACGTAGCCTTCAAAGATTTGCTTAATTTTATATGTTTACCCATTATATTTTATGTATTCAAAATTAATTACATATTGCCTACATTTACTGCGTTTTTTTCGTTTAGGCTGACAGCGGCGAAGAATTAATTCGCTGTATATATTTTCTTTCATAAACAGGTGGGTACTAACTTTTCAAGATTAGGAAGCTATTATTTTGTAGGTTTTATCACTTTTTAAAGTCAGTTGTATATAGATATATATATATATATATATATATATATATATATATATATATATATATATATATATATATAGATTTATATATATATATATTAATTTATATTATTAAAATTAACTATTTCTTTGCATTTCACCAAAATTAAAAATAATAATTTAAATGTCCTTTTATCATAAGCAAAAAAAATTCCGTACGGAATATAAAAAGAATACATCTTTAATTAAACATTTCCATAGTCAAACTAAATCCTTAATTACCATACTCTGAACTAACTGTTTTAATTTTAAAAAAAACTATCTAATTTTCATGGTTGAAGATGCACTTCTGCCATATTTTAAATAATAAAAAATAATAACCCAAGTAGCTGCCCAATTTACTTTATAAAACAGTACCATGTGAACTAATGCAGACAGTATTTAACGAAGCGTTAAGGTTAACGGAAATATAGAACAAAAGAAATGTGCATCATGAAAGCAATTTTGATCTAACGGTAAAAATGTAACGATTTCTTTTTCCACCAAAAAGAATGCACCGCACGATCGTATTCCGCACGCAACGCGCGTTGGTTTTAAAAAATGTTAAGTAGTGGAAGCAGGAGTACACGAAACAAAGAAATACCGCCAAAATGACTAAGCTAACTTAAGAAGCGTCGCTATTATAAAAATTACATTTATATCAGTATTAAAATTTTAAGTATACATCGTAGATATTATGGGTTTTACGTTAGTGAATCCATTTACTTCTCGATCTAGGAAAATCTTAATCTACAGCAGTGCTATGCTATGCTATACAGAAATCAAATACCCAAACATACCCTGCGTTGGACTACAAAGAACACACTAAAAACCTTAATTCTTTGAAATAGGCTGCCAAAAACTGAGTTTTCTACCGAATACAATTTCAAGGTTTCAGGACTAACGTGAATCGCTCTCGTATCAATTTGGGGAGTTTCCTGCAGAAAAATATAAATAAATAGAGACATATTATGCAACTAGACATGACAAATAATGCTGACGTTACTTTTACGTAATTAAATTCCAAATTCCAGATAAATTTGATTAATATGCTTTATATTATGATCAAGATCAGCTGGACAAACAAAAGAGATTAACTACTAGGGTTTTTATTTTAACGATACCGTGCGAAACCCTAAATATGCTTATTTTAGTGTAATTTCTATACAATTCTCATAAACTTACCTTTACCTTTTTGCGCATAATAGTCAGTCAATAAATTTTGAATGAATGAATACACTCTAAATGTCAAGTCGATCTATCAAGTCATTCATTGTTTATCGGCAGGTTAAAGTAGACATGTTTGAGTATCTTTTAAAAATGGAAGAAATCTAATATCGTGCAGTGATAAGATTCTTTGTTTTGGAAGGTTTATTGGCAACTGAAATCCATGCAAAGTTAGTGAAAATATTATCATTTGCAACTGTTCATAGATGACTATAGAATTTAATCGTGGTCGTACAAGTGTAAATGATGATCCACGTTCGGGACGTCCAAAAACTATCACAACTGAAGAAACTGTTGTACAAGTACAAGATATGGTAATGAAAGACCGTGGATGATTTAGCTGAGGCTATAGACATCTCACATGAAGCAGTACATAAGATCTTAACTAATTTTTTGGGTATGAGAAAGCTATTCACAAGATGGGTGCCGCATTTGCTAACATCAGAACAAAAACACACTCGAGAGAAACTTTCTAAACATTTCACAAAGAATAAAACTGATTTTGTGCATCGATTTGTAACTATGGATGACACTTTGGTTTACCAGTATGATCTTGAACTGCGACAACAAACCGCAGCAGCCAAAGTAGTCAGAGTCCTCCAAAAAAATTATGGCAGCAGTTTTCTGGGATGCAAGAGGAATTTTGTTAATTAATTACCTTCAAACCGGCAAAACAATCGCAGGAGAGTATTATTACAACCTTTTGGACCAGCTGGATGATAAAATCCATGAGAACAGTCCCGGCTTGCAGAAGAAAAAATCTTCTTTCATCATGACAATACACCTGCTCACAGAGGTACTTTGGCAACGGCAAAACTGGTCGGATTAAAGTAAGAATTATTGGAATATCCACCCTATTCGCCAGATCTGACTCCGTCTGACTTCCATCTGTTCCCAAAGATTTCTATGTAGAAAGTGTTTTTCAACAAATGATGCAATTGCAATGAATAGCAATAGTAGAAGGATATTTTGAAGGTCTTCCGGATGGGTAAATGAATTAGAAAATCGCTGGAAAAAATGTATTGAGCTTAAGGGAGATTATACTGAAGAATTCAACTCATTAATTCATCTTGTTTCATTTTCACTTTCAAAACTTATTGACTGACCTAATAATATTGTTGTTATCATTAAACTAAATACTTAAGCTTTTCGAGCATTATATTCATGAGAAAAATCACTCTGATGTCTGGAGGAGTTCCGATGGTGACTGTGGGGTTGGGATGGTGAATGGCTTTAAGCTGAGCGTTCCTTATGAATTCTCGAATTGTGGACCTTTAGCGGTCTCGCTGGATTGAGATGTTGCGGACGCACCATGGGGCTTTGGCGATGATTCGGAGGGCCTTGTTTTGAATGGACTGGAGGGTGGATCTGTGCCCGCATGACATTTGACACCATGTCGGACTGGAATAGGTATGGTTGGCTCTGATGATCATTTTGTAAATTGTCAACTTGTGTATTGAAAATTTACTGGACTTGTTTAGAAGAAGGTATAGCTTACCGAGAGAAGGTTGGCTTTGGTGGTGGAGATAGTTATCTGGTCCTTCCATAGTAGCCGCTTATCGTAGTGCAGGCCCAGGTACTTGATGCTGTTATCTGCTGTCCATGGAAGTCTAGGGTCTTGAAGGGTGAGGTTTGCCGGCGTGGTGTTGGAAGATTTATTGAACATGATAGCTTGGGTCTTGAATAAGTTGTTCTATAGTCTCCAATATTCGAACCAGGGCATTAATATATTGAAGTATTAAAGGCGGCTGATGATGATCCTGGTGGACTTTATGGTGGCTGTAATAGCGGTGTCATCGGCATACATGAACAGGGAAGTCTGCCTCGACTTGAGATTGTCGACGGTGAAGACGTTGAATAAATAGGGGGAGAGGACGGAGCCCTAGGGGACTCAGGCTCGTATGGGCTTAACGTTGGAGGGGGTCTGGTCGACTCGAACTCGGAATGTGCAGTCCGAGAAAAAGGAGAGAACCAGGTCAAATATATTGTGTTGTTAGTATTTCGAAATTTAAATAAATCTTTGGTTTGCTGGTTAATATCATTAAAAGTCGAATTTATTAAAATACGTAATATTAGCTGAAAAAATAAGTAACATTTTATTTAAAACTAACAGCGTATTTTCTAAATTTGTTTTTTAGTTTTATGTAACAACATATAACTATTAAAATTAAAAATAATGATTAACTAACTATTAAAATGAACAAATATAAGTGGCAACACCAATACAGACAGGTTTTCCTACAAGACAGCAGAGATCATTTAGATTTCTCAGCGGTATTATTACGCAGTGAAATAAGGTAACTTTTTGCATAACACACAGTTACTTTAGTCCACTGTTGTTGTCTTTATCTCACTCAATAAAATTTTAAGTTGATCAATTCAGCGAAAAGCGATTTCGTGAATGACATGGCTTATCTCCTATTGATTATAAAGTGATTTTAGTTCTGTTGGCCTGTCTGTCTGTCTCTGTTATTGTAGAATTATCACACCAACCAATGTTAATTTCAAATTTGGTACGCATATAATAAATAAAGTAACAAAGGGACCTATAGTTTGTACGATATTTAATATGGTGGGGAAGGAGTTGAAAGGGGTAGAGGTCGACAAGTTTTTGCATAATTTGATAAGAATTTTTCTGGATTTTTGATCGAGATAGTAAACCAACTTTAAGCATAAATTTATAAGAGTTTAAAGGGAAGTAGAGGGGTTTGATTCCAGTATATCACGTAAATGACTTCACCAGTTTTCTCAATATTATAAAATATACCTAGATAAAAAAAAATCGTCATTTTGATTCAGCAACACATCTATTTGTCAAAAATTTGGCACAAAAGTTATTTGATTAGTGCCAATAAATTGCAGTATGGTCTATAGGATAACATCAGCTCACTACATTATATACATTTAAGTTCCTATATCTGGATTATTTTCTAAATAAATACTCTGTCTAAGATTACCTGCATTCCTCCTACTAAGCCTATTTAAAATGAAAGTTTTTTTATTTGATTTTAAAGATTAAGGTTGAGTGCTTGCATCATTGCATTTTATATGCTGTTAGCTGTAATTCAATACTAATAATACTTTTATTACAATAGACAGTGAAAGGCATTTTCCTTTTGTATTTTTTTATGGCAGTATTAATAGATATATTATTAAATGCCATAAAAATTAGGCAGTGGTAATATTATAGCTACGAAGACGCCTCTTAAGAATTTTAAATGAAAAACAAAGTGATAATTTATTAGTAGGCTTGAAGTAACTGTTAATAACCAAGAAACAACAGTCAGAGTCATTAACGTACCTCCGTTTCGTGAAGAAAATAAGTTCACAGTTTGAACGAATCTTGATGAGCAGAGCTTGAAGGTCTTGCAGAGTTTCAATATGCTACCTACTTTAATGAATTATTCACTCTTAACTGTCGGTACTGGTAAGATATTTCTGCTTCAAGTTTTATTTACATTTATTTGTTCAATAAATTTTTTCCGATATCGATGGGTTCACTACGTACAATGCTCTGGTGCCAAATTCAATACAGTTTTAGGACGGTTTTTTGAAAAGGTTTATTTAAGCTATACGTTATAGTGATTTACATTAATGAGTACCTAAGCAATTAAAAAGATGTTCTAGCTTAAAAAATATCCTATAGAAGACAAGAAAGAATGTCATTCTGAATGTTTTGATCGCATATATGAGTAATATTATGCAAAGTCTCGAAATTCCTGAGATATTAGCAAAATTCACTTCGAATATAATCTCTATTAGTTGCAACTTATAATCATTAGTATTACCATAGACTATAGAATTATAAGACTATGTATATGTAACTCAATGTGTATTTTAGACAACCAAAATAATTGGAAGTTGTGGAGCAAAAGCATCCCTGGGTAAACAGAACACGACATAATATGTAGTATGTAGAATTTGCCAGAAAATGTGCTAATAAAATAGGTTTCTTTGAGCTTCTTATGCCTGTCCTTTAGTCTATGGTATTACGCATCATTCGGAAGAGTGAAGCGTAGGTTTTTAAACTAATTTAAAAAATTTTATTGCGTTTTTAAATGGCAGAGAAAGGAACATGCTTTTTATAAAAAAAATACTTTCTCACACATTGTTGCAGTCTTATTTTATTATTTTCTAAATTATAATGTTCTGTAAAGCTTTATATAAAAAACTGTATGTTGTCTATGATAAATAACCGGCGCAAATCGGACTTGCGCAATTAGTGTTCTGTACATTGATTGCCTTTAAAACAAAACTTTTTGTTACGGAGGTATAAAATGATCAATGACTTCACAAAACTCATCCCAAATAAGTTTTCAACATAGTTTGTTTCCGATCTTTGTTGAAAACTGATTACCTTGAAATTTTTGTATTTTTTATATTATATTTATTTTATATTATAATTATTAAAGGTAATAAACTCGTGATAATTTTAGTTAAATCTACACCCTGTGGAGAATATTCCAGAATTTTTTCAAAATTTCTTGATCAGTAGTTTTCGAGATAAGGGGAGGGACAGCGATTTTTTGCAATTTTTTAAAAATAATAAAAAGAAAACTGTGCACAAGTATTACATTATATATATTTTTGAACTCGTGTTTTCACAAGCTTTTATTTGACACCCCACTCGATGACCTGGTAAAAAAAATGTTTGTTCACTTCTCTTTTCACCTCCCAAAACTAACCCCTTAAGTCAAAATTTAACTTACAAAACTACACGGCTCTGATGAGGCCATCAATTCCTATATTAGTGCCAAAGTTCAACTTTCTATGTCAAATAGGTTCGGAGAAAATCGGGTGTGACAGTGCACAGACAGACACCAAAATGATCTCACACATTTTTCCAGTGTTATTTTCTAAATTGTAACCATAAAGCTTCTATAATCTATAATATATATAAAATGCGACGTCTGTCTGTCCGTTAGTGCGCTTATCACTGGAGAACCACTTATCCGATTTACGAACTTTTTTTTTAAAACATACATATGTTCTCTGGCCAAGTTATAGGCTCTATTTTATTACGATAGGTAGCATAAGGAATGAGTAGTGACGATAATAGTGAATAAAGTCGGAAAAATTTGCCGCAAGCGCGTTCCCTTGCAATACACAACATAAACCAATAAATATGGAACAATATTATGTAGCAGAGAATATCTATGATCTATAATATATATAAAATGAAATGTCTCTCTGTTTGTCTGTCTGTCGATAAGTGCGTTTATCACGCGAGAACCACTTATCCAATTTACGTGTCTTTTTTTAAATTTATACATATATTCTTCGGCCAAGTTATATAATAATAATCTATATCTATATTACATATAAAATGCAACGTCTCTCTGTCTGTCTGTCTGTCCGTTAGTGTGCTTATCCCTCGAGAACCACTTATCCGATTTACGTGATTTTTTAAATTCATACATATGTTCTCTGACCAGGTTATAGATATATATTTTATTACATCTATAATATATATAAAATGCAACGTATCTCTGTCTGTCTGTTTGTCCGGTAGTGTGCTTATCACTGGAAAACCACTTATCTGATTTACGTACTTTTTTTTTAAAACATACATATGTTCTCTGGCCAAGTTATCTATCTATAATATATATAAAATCCAACGTCTGTCTGTCTGTCTATCTGTCTGTCTGTCCGTTAGTGCGTTACGTGCTTTTTTTTTAAAACATACAAATGTTCTCTAGCCAAGTTATAGGATATATTTTATTGCTTTAGGTAACATAAAGAATAAGCAGTGACGATAATAGTGAATCAAGTCGGAAAAAAGGTTACCGTTAGCGCGTTCTTTTGCAATACACTGCCTAAACCATTAAATATGGAACAATATCATGTTGCAAAGATTATATTATATAGATAAATTGCAACGTCTCTCTGTCTGTCTGTCCGTTAGTGCGCTTATCACTTGAGAACCACTTATCCGATTTACATGTTTTTATAAATTTATACATATGTTCTATATAATTCAATATAAGCCTAGATAACGAGAGGTAAGGTGAGATAATGGGAGATAAGTATAAATAATGGGTGATAAGGAGAAGTAATAGGAGATAACCAGAGATAAGTCTAGATAATGGGAGTTATGGTGAGATAATGGGAGATAAGGAGAAATAATGGGAGCTAAGGAGAAATGTTGCGAGATAAGTCGAGATAAGCCTAAATAATGGGAGATAAGGTGAGATAATGGGAGATAAGGAGAAATAATGGGAAATAAGGAGAAATAATGGGAGATGAGCAGAGATAAGCCTAGATAATGGAAATTATGTAGAGATAATGGGAGATAAGGAAAAATAATGGGAGATAAGGGGAAATAATGGCAGATATTTTATTACGTTATGTACGTGTAGCATAAGGAATAAGCAGTGACGATAGTAGTGAATCTAGTCCACGCCAGCGGAGCCGCGGGCACGGCTAGTTATATAAAAACTGTATAGTGTCTATGATAAAACAACGATTAAACAGATAAAAGCAATGAGTAAGGTATACAAATTTTTGCCAGTTTGAAATAAAAACTTTTTTTTTAAATACTGTATTTATTACTTTTATGACAACACGTGCTTGGTCACTAAAATTTTGGTAATACAAAAAGTAAGAAAATCACATAAAAATTAATAACTTTTATTGTACAATAATATTCGTAACTACTTGTATTTAATTCTGTTTGCTGAGTCAACAGCTTAATATCAAACAAAAATATCGAAAAACAGAACGGATTTGTGTCATGGATCTAATTTTAAAGTAATTAAATCAACAGAAAGTGCATTTAAATAATATACGACCAAATATTTAAACCGCAACACCGGCAAACATTAAAATTTGACTTCGGGAACTTTCACTGAATAAACGACACAACAAAAATATAATATTCGGTAGGTTTGTTGCAGTGACTAACTAGCATTGCCACCTTTCTATTTGTGTTTGATTTCACTCTTTTGAATTTATGCGGTTTTCTCATACGTAAATAATAATAAAGTGCAATATATTTATATTAGATGTTAATTACATTCAGTATGGTAATTGTTAAGTGAATTATTTTTAATTGAATTAATGACAGGAACACGAATGACGTTATATGTAACATGTTCAGTGATTAATGCAAAATACGACGTCAAATCAAAATGTCGAGCGAGAATTAGATTGACTGCTTTATTAGTGTTCCGTACGGAATACTTATGGGAGCACTACGATGTCCGTCCATCTGTCACACCTGATTTTCTTCGAAACGATGTATTTGATATAGAAAGTTAAAATTTGTCACAAATATAAGAATTGATGGCTTAATCAGAGCCGCGTAGTTTTGAAAGTTGATTAATTTTGAGTAAAATCGGAAGATAACAAATTTTTGTTTCGAGGTCATTGAGCGGAGTATGAAACGAAAGCTTGTGAAAAATATATATGATGTAATACTTGCGCAAGTTTTTCTTTATATTACATTTAAAAAAAACCGCACAAAAATCGCTGTCCCCCCACCCTGTCTTTAAAAGTACTAGAAAATTTATATAAGGTGTAGATTGGATAAAAATTATCACGAGTGCATTACCTTTGTTAATTTATCTGGTATATAAAAATAAAAAATTTCAAGATCATTGAGTGGGGTGTCAACTGGAAGCAAGAAAGTGCCAAAAATATCGCGGTTCCTCAAATCTATTTATACTAGTACTATTCAAAAAATTTCGAAAAAATTTTGGAATATTCTCTATAAGGTGTAGATTGAATTTTTTTTATGGGTCTAGCACACGTGCTGCAGGGAAGTCCCTAAAGCGCTACAGGAGCAACACGTGTGCGGAAAAAACGATTCACGTTGTTCTTGAATCGCTGGAAATTGTACTCGGTGGGAAACACAGTCCTGGGTAAATTATTCCAAAGGGTTGATGTTCTCCATATAAAAGACTCCTTGAAAAGCGTTGTACAAGGGGTAACAAGCTGAACTTCATACAGATGTGAAGTATTAGCGCGACGTGTATTTCTAACATGCACCGCTCTGAGAGGAATTAAGCGGGCCAAATCCTTCGAACACTTTCCATGAATATACTGGTAGAATAGGCTCAAGTCGCCAACCGTTCTTCGATGTTCCAGCGAAACACAGCTCTTCTCTGAATAGAATCCAACAAATGCAATGTATATTTGGGAGCGGAGCCTCAAACATGGGAGCAGTATTCCATAGTTGGTCGAATTTGAGCTTTGTAAAGAATTAACAGTTGTTGTGGAGTGTAAAGCTTTCTGGTTCGAAATATTATTCCCAACTTTTGAGAAGCTCTCCTTGCTATGCCTGCGACAGGTTCATGCCAGGACATATTTGCTCTCAAATTAACGCCCAACAAATTAAGTGACGATGTTAAAGAGATGGAATGCCTCGCCATAACTACGTCGGGTTCAGCAACGTTAACTTTTTTAGAAAAAACTGCCACCTGGGTTTTTGTAGCGTTAAATTCCACTTGGTTACTGTCACCCGAAGATAGAATTTCTTCCTAGTCTTTGTTAAGTTGAACGACTTGCCTCTGTCTGCGGATATTCGTCTGATTAGCCGATGTCCGAGCGTTCAAAGTGAATGAAGAGATAAGCGTACTGTCATCCGCAAAGCTGTAGATTGGATTTCCGGTCTTTTCCAGTAGTTCGTTAATGTAAATGAGAAAGAGAGTAGGAGACAGTTTCAACTTTTTAGACATACTAGAAGAGCATAGCTTAGCCAACAATTCATCGTGCCAAACACGGTCGAATGCCTTGGATATGTCAAGAGCAACTGCTCGAGATTCTTCAAAGTGTTCAATTGCATTGTTCCAAACATGTGTTACATAAGTCAGAAGATCTACTGTTGATCTATGTTTTCGAAAGCCATATTGACGATCGCTAATAATGTTGAATCCTTCAAGATATTCCAAAAGATGCTGATTGATAGCCTTTTCCATGACTTTCGATATTATTGAAAGCAGTGCGACTAGTCGCTAGTTATTTGGCAAGGTCTCCTTGCCTTTTTTAGGTGTCGGCTGAACTATGGCACATTTCCAGCAGGAAGGAAATATTCCCTTTCTGTAGGATAGATTGAAAAGTCTACAGAAAACTGGTGTTAGTTCCCTCGCACAGTTTTTGAGAACTATGGCAGGTATTCCGTCAGCACCAGAAGCCTTTTTGGTGTCTAGCTTCATTAAAATACGCTTTATGATACGCTGTCTGAAGACAACATCGGGCATCCTTGACTGCAATATGGGAATAGTAGGTGGTTTTTCTTGGAAATCGACAGTAGAATGTAAAGCAAAGAGTTCAGCCAACAAGTTCGCTTTCCCAACAGGTGTCGTTACAATGGAATTATCGGGCCGTGTGAGTGGTGGTATGGTGGATTTGGTGAAATATTGATTAACTGCCTTAGCGACTGCCCAAAAGGATCTGGAATTGTAGGGACAAGCGAAACGTTTGTTTCTAATTCGTTGATTGGGTGCCTCCTTGGTTTCGTCGATAATTCCTTTGCATCTGTTCCGGGCACGAACAAAGGTGTTACGATTTGTGGTGTTAGGATTTTCAAGCCATTGGCGTTAGGCAAGATGTTTAGAAGCACCAGCAAACCAAGGCTTGCCGTTGGAGGGGCATTTCTTCAAAAAAGGGATATAAGCTTCCATACCAGCCAAAATAACATCGGAGACCTCCCTGGCGCAGTTAGATGGGTTGTCGGATCGAAAACAAACGTCTATCCAAGAGAAAGTTCAAAAATATTCTGTGAGATCTTCCCATTTAGCAGATTTGTAGTGCCAAATGATAAAAAATTATCACGAGTGCATTACGTTTGATAATGTATCTGGTGTATAAAAAAACAATTATTTCAAGATCATTGAATGAGGTATCAAATGGAAGCTAGAAAGTGCCAAAAATATCGAAGTTCTTCAAATTTATTTATACTAGTACAAATCAAAAAATTTCGAAAAAATTCTGGAATATTCTCTATAAGGTGTAGATTGAATAAAAATTATCACGGGTGCATTACCTTTGATAATTTATCTGGTATATAAAACAAAACAATTTTTACAAGGTCATTGAGTGGGGCGTCAAATGAAAGCTAGAAAGTGTCAAAATATCGAGGTTCCTCAAATCTATTTATACTAGTACTAATCAAAAAATGTCGAAAAAATTCTGGATTATGCTCTATAAGGTGTAGATTGAATGAAAATTATCCATCACGAGTGCATTACCTTTGATAATTTATCTGGTATATAAAAAAAAAATTTTTTCAAGATCATTGAGTGGGATGTCAAATGAAAGCTAAAAAGTGCCAAAATATCGTATACATATGTTAGTACTAATCAAAAAATTTCGAAGAAATTCTGGAATATTCTCTAAAAGGTGTAGATTGGATAAAAATTATCACGAGTGTATTACCTTTGATAATTTATCTGGTATATGAAAAAAAAACATTTTTTTCAAGATCATTGAGTGAGGTTTCAAATGAAAGCTAGAAAGTGCCAAAAATATCGCGTTCCTGAAATCTATTTACATATAATAGTACTAATCAAAAAATTTCGAAGAAATTCTGGAATACGAGGCTGGTTTGAAAAGTCCGTGCAAAGTCCGAGAGATGGCACCACCGGCGCGTATCGAGGTCATGTTTAGTTAGTAGCATCTCTTGAATGAACGCACACCAAGTTTCAGCCATATTGGTCTATTTCTTTGTGTTTGGCATTCGTGTGAATCAAGGAAGTCGAGTGATTTTCAAGAAATGGACGAAAAAGAATTTCGTGTGGTGATTAAACATTACTTTATGAAAGGCAAAACGCCTCAGGAGACTAAAGAGAAGCTTGATAAACATTATGGTGACTCTGCACCTTTGATTAGAACAATTTATAAGTGGTTTCAAAATTTTCGGACTGGCCATATGGGCACAAGTGACGCTGAACGTTCTGGACGGCCTGTGGAGGTTACGACTCCAGAAATCATTGATCGAATCCATGCTATGGTGATGGATGACAGAAGAGTTAAGGTGCGTGAGATTGCTACATAATATTTTGCATAAACATTTGGACATGAGAAAGCTATCCGCAAGATGGGTGCCGCGATTGCTCACGCTTGATCAAAAACGGAATCGTGTGAAGTGTTGCAAGGATGGTTTGCAGCTGTTCCAGAAGAATCCGGAGGACTTTAAGCGTCGTTTCGTCACTGTGGATGAAACATGGATACATTACTATACTCCTGAGACCAAACAACAATCTAAACAATGGGTTACCAAGGGGGAATCTGCACCAAAAAAGGCGAAGACCGTTTCTTCGGCCGGAAAGGTTATGGCGACTGTCTTTTGGGATTCGCAAGGGATAATCCTCATCGACTATCTGGAAAAGGGTAAAACTATTACAGGTGAATATTATTCATCATTATTGGACCGTTTGAAAACCGAGCTGCAAGGAAAACGCCCGCGATTGGCCCACAAGAAAGTCCTTTTTCATCACGACAACGCACCAGCACACACCTCAGCAGTTGTGGTCGCAAAATTAATGGAAATAGGATTCCAACTCGTTTCACATCCCCCCTATTCTCCAGACTTGGCTCCCTCGGACTACTATTTGTTCCCCAATTTGAAGAAATGGCTGGCGGGACAAAGATTTTATTCAAACGAGGAGGTGATTGCAGACACTAATGGATATTTTGCAGAGTTGGACAAATCCTATTATTCGGAAGGGATCAACAAACTAGAACATCGTTGGACGAAGTGTATAAGCCTAAAAGGAGACTATGTCGAAAAATAAAAAAGGTTTACCCCAAACACATAAGTAGTTTTTATTTTTGCACGGACTTTTCAAACCAGCCTCGTATTCCCTATAAAGCGTAGATTGAATAAAAATTATCATGAGTGTATTACCTTTGATAATTTATCTGGTATATAAAAAAAACAATTTTTTCGTTGAGTGGGGTGTCAAATGAAGGCTAGAAAGTTACAAAAATATTGCGGTTCCTCAAATCTATTTATATTAGTACTAATCAAAAAATTTCGACGAAATTCTGGAATATGCTCTATGCTGAATGAAAATGAGTACGAATGCATTACATTTGATAACACAGCCCGACAAAATTGGACAAAACTCCAAACCCTGAAGCCAGAGTATACTTTCCTAGAGGTTTTTGATGCGCTCAATCCTAATCCGACCTCAAAATTGCTCCATCACATTAGATTTTTGAGATATCCTAACATAAAAATGAAAAAAACATGGTTTTTTTCTATATCCGGAATTATATTACACCGCGAATTAATTTTTCTGCACAAAACTCGTGGCAGCATATGAAAATACTACTCTTCCCCATCAAAATGCATTTGAATTTTTCAGATATCTTATTTCTTCTCAGAGGAATCATCTTTCTAGTAGCAACGTTGTTTATTTGTTATCGTACGTGGTGTCCCATTTTAATGTACCAGGCTTCTTAATTTTTTTATGTCAACTTTTAGTAAAAAAAGTTTTGGGCAAGAGTTGAAGAGGCAATAAAATGATATAATTGAGATGGCGTTGAAAGATCATTTTGAAGGTCGTTTCAAGGTCAACTTTGATTTTTTAAATTGGAATCCATATTTTTATTGACGGCATTATGTTTCTCTAGCAAGAATATACAACTTTTGTTCAAACAATTTTTCTCGATAATAATTTAGACTCTACCGAATTCCTGCTCGTCATATCGAATCCGCCATTTTGAATTTCTTAAGGTTGACCACAAACTATGACTCGATGGTTGTAACGGAAACGCCAAACTAATTAATTTCAATGGACGATTTCTCCGAGAAGAAAGAAAATGCTTGAAAAATTCAAAATTCATTTTGAAGGGGAAGAGTAGTACTTTCATATGCCGTAACGAGTTTTGTGGAGAAAAAATAACTCACGGTGTAATATAATCCCGAATATAGCAAAAAACCGTGTTGTTAGAATTTTTAGGTTAGGACATCTCGAAAATCTGATGTGACGGAGCAATTCTGAGGTCGGATTTGAATTCAGTGCACCAAAAACCTTTGAAAAAGTATAGTCTGGTCCCAGGGTTTGAAAAATGTTGGCGTGTGAACACAGAGCGGAAACAAACTTTGTTGAAAACTCATTTGTGATGTGTTTTGTAAAGTCACTAATCATTTTTTACCTCTGTAACAAAATTTTTTATTTTAAAATCAGTCACCGTAAGGAACGCTAATTGCGCAAGTCTGACTTGCACTTTCCCAGTTTTTTTCCCCATTGAACGTGCTCTTACCGTAACAAAGCCTATTATTTATTACATTCTATTATCCCTATGTACCTTCTAAACTAACTAGATTCAAAAGTTCTTCTGTCACATTCATTTCATTATCAACCCCTGTTATGAATATAGCAAGCTCACCAGTGACTATATTAACGGTAGTTTCGTCCAACACCAATAATTTTAAATGAATAAAAAATAAAACAAAATTTAATTCACTTTTAATCGACGCAAAAATAAGAAATCGTTCTGAATTTTTTCTACGCCCTATCCTTGCCCCCCCCCCTTCTTTAGGTTCAAGGAGCGAAGAGGGCATATTGATATAAAATGCGTTTCTTTAAGGAAAAAAATAGGTGACTAATGGCGGAACTGCTTATAGAAGAACCCCTTAATGTATATTAATATATAATAATAGTATAATCAAATATATTAACATTTTTTTCCTGCAATCTATAAATTCCATTCGAACCCAAATATTTTATCGGCCAGATCACATATGTCAAACGCTTTGGTCAAATAAAAAACAGGCCAGCACCATCATATTCCAGTTGTAACTGTTCGCATATCAACTGTACAAGTTCAACTGCCCCTGTTTCACTAAATTTTCCAGAACTGAATTCATGCTGGTCCTTGTAAAGAAGTTGATTTTTGTAGAATTTTACTAGTCTGCCATAGAGGGCTATTTCAAAAATCTCGAGAAATACTTAACACGTTTATAATTTTCAAAATTCCTTTGATGACTTCGGTGATAAATTTAATTACTTACAGGAAAACAACACGAAAACACCCTAATCTTCGGATTTTTATAAAAGAATCTAGACTAGAATTTCCATGTTTTATTTCAAGAAACGTAGGAAATTGAACCTAACAACCTTTATTTGCTAAACTATGATAATTATATTGACTAACTTAGCACCTTTAACTGATTGCAAAAATAAAATAATTACTAAATACCATATCGGAAAATAGGTACATGCCAATAAAATTTAAAACAATATATCAATCAATACCTACTACAGTACCATTTGATTAAAATTAGGCTCTGCATGCTTACGTTTAAACGCGATCCAATATTAAAAGTGAACTCAAACCGGGACGACTATACTGACCCTAATACCGACGAGTAACGGGTTGGTTGAATGTAAGTGTTGTCAGATTTCTAAAATTTCAAATACTCAATGATTCACAGGCTTTTGCTATATTATTAAAACTCTAATCTAAGTAATGTTATCGTGCTTAATTTCAACCAGTACTAATAAAATAAGAGGCAGCTAAATATATGTTTATTTATTTGTACTTTAATAAATTATATATAACCACATGTAACCTGCTATTAAATTAACAAATATAAATAAGAATATCGGTACTCATCCACAGCCGGTTTTATTATCAAACCACGTGCGATCATCCGGTTTTTAGCAGCATTGTACGGAAACAAGGTAACTTTTTCCATAAGACCGGGTTGGATTTTTGTCCAGTGTTTTCTACTTGTCCTTACCGCACTCATTGAAGTTTTTAATGTATCATTGATATGACGAAACGATGTTATGAATGAAATTTTCTTTTTTAGTGTCTAGGGCAGAGGTTCCCAAACTTTTTTTTTTCGTAGACCACTTTCAAAATTTTACTGGTTTCGGTGGACCCCCTGCTGCTACATTTCTACCATATTCCCAAAACTCGTCAAAAAATGTGAAGATTAGATCTAACGATGGAAATTTGCGTCGTGGCTGAGTTCCAACCCTAAATTCGGAGTAGTAAAAATAAAAAGAAAAATAATATATTTTCTTGGGTTCTATTTATTAAAATAATATGATTACAGACTTAATAGAATTAAAATTAAACATTAATAACGTACCGTAACTTCAACAATGCAAATCAACAATTAAAAAAAAATAGTCATAATTTTAATGGGAGGGATGTACTTGATGGATTGACAGCAAATTATCAATATTTGGCTTCAGTTTTGTAAGGAATAACCGCAAATCTCCCCGTTCTGTGATGTTCAATCTGCTCCTGTTTTTTGTTAATAGGTTTGTAACGACACTAAAACTTTTTTCGACAAGGTATGACGAGGGAAACGCTATCAAAAGTTTTCTCGCAATTTCCCACAGCCCAGGATATTTTTCGGGTATTTCTGCCTGCAGCCAAAATGTTTGATAGCCTTTTTTAAATATCACCTTCAGCTCCTCATTGGTGCTAAGCTCGAGTAGCTCCTCTTGTAATACCACATTCGCCACTTCCGTTTCATCAAATGGATTTATGATCCATGGTGGTATTTCCATCGTCAGAATATCTTCAAATCTATTTTTGAAGTCATCATGCAGGGCATTTAAATGTTGAACGTATGTCTGAATATCCTCATCAAGACATTCTGCCTGTGACAAGTTTGGAAACTGGGAGAATTCGCGCCGACTAATATTTTGCTTCATAAATTTCAATTTTCCAAGAAAAGCCGAAATTATACCCTTTTTTTTATTAAATTTAGGCTATCCCCTTCTAACTGCAAGTTAATGTCATTAATTTTTTTGAACAAATCTGTCAAATACGCGATGATGCTTTCAATTTGATCAGGTTTTCTTTTAAATCTGGATCTTTACTTTCCAGAAACTCTAAAACTGATTCAAAAAGTGAGTAAAATCTTGTTAAACATGCACCTTTCGACAACCAGGATACTTCAGTATGTAAGAGCAATCGTTGGAAGTCTTCATCATTTTCATCGCACAATTGTGCAAATAAACGGGTATTCAACGCATTGCTTCTTATTTTGTTAACTGCTTTAATCACAAATTGAAGCGATTGGTGCAATCTATCACTCAAATTTTTCGCTACCAAGTGTTGTCGGTGGATGACACAGTGAATTGCAGTTACTCCTGGTATAATTCTTTTAAGATGGCTTATAAACCCATGATATCGCTCGAAGATGTCAGGAGCTCCATCTGCTGCCACCGAAATAATGTTTGTAAATGGAATCGATTTTTCCTTAAAAAAAATCACTCAGGACATTAAATATTGATTCACCTTTAGTGTCCGTCTCCGGAGTTTTCGCGAATAGCAGCTCTTCATGGATTTCTTCGTCCATAACAAATCGAACATATGCCAATAATAATGCTTCATTACCAGGTAAAGTTGACTCGTCCAGTTGAATAGAAAAATGAGATGTTTGCAAATAATTACACAAGAAGCTTTCAATATCAGAGCTCATTTCATCAATACGTCTTTGTACAGTGTTGTTACTGGAATTCTTTTGAGTACGTCAAATGGAGGTTTGTGCAGAACAGTTTTAAAACCTCTTCAACAGCGGGTAAAATTAGCTGTTCTCCGATGATGTGCGGTTTTCCAGATTTCGCTATAAGCAATAAGATATTGTAAGATGCCCGCAAGCCATCATCGTTACTTTGAGACGTTGAAGCGAACATACTGTGCACGGTGGGTCTCTTTTCATATTTTTCCTTCAATGTTTGAAAATATTTTAAATCTTTACCTATTTTATCAGGATGACACCTTAGATGATCTTCGAGCTTCGATGGTTTCATAGAGTCATTGCTCAAAACTTTGTTGCATAAAAGGCATATGGGCAATCGTTTGTCTGCCTTTGATGGAAGAAAACCAAATTTCAAATAATCAACACTGTACTGTCGACATTTCTTCTTAGATTCAGCCATGTTTCGTATCAGTTACCTACCTGTAAAGAAAAAAAATGTTTGTTTTAGTAATCATAAGGCGACTTTAACAGGATATGGCTATTTTGACAGAATAAAATTGGATTAATTAATTATTGCAATGAATAAACCAAAATGCCGGCGGCAAACAAGACCCATATAGAGGTTTTCACAAAACGGCTGAACCTATTTTAATGTAATATAAAATATTTTTTGATTAATTATATTTTGATACGTTTCTGTAAATTCGAGAGAAAATACTTTTAAAGAATATTTTGACATCAAAACTCCGCGATTTTAATGATTTATTTATTACTTTGATGTACGTTACGAGTGGTACATAAAGACACGTACAATTTATGAAAATATTTTTAGTCATTTAGCATTAGCAACTACGAGGGCACTGAAATATGTACAAACATGCAGGTCAATCATATATCTCTCCTTTAGTGAATCATCACAGTCGGGTAAATAAATAATTTTATAATAAAAAGTACTTTTATCTTTATCTTTCTCGGCTTTCTGTTCTTTTATAGAAGTATCGAATAATGGCCCTGTTCAGTATTTAATTTTTATTACGTACCTACTACACGCAAACATAACAAATATAATATTTTTACACTATAAAATGAAAGTATGAATAACAAATAGGCAGGTACTTACTTTTTCCCGGCCCTGGCAAACACTGACATCGATTCACTCACACTTTTCTTTTCAAAATTCCGGAAACAAATGAGTAACGTTTGTCCTTGGCATTCGTATTTATAATGGTGAAGAATCAAACAAGTTCATGCAAGATTGCAAGCACGGCACAAGTCGTATTTAGTCCCTTTGCACGTCTGAACGAGTTGCGTTGCGGGCGGACGGGAGGCGCTTTACAAGTCTCGACGCGCGTTGTACTGAATATCGAATATGCAAGTTTTTACAAGTAACAGTCGCTGACCTTCTTAAAATACACTACTCAAAAAAATTAAGCGAGGTTTTAAAAACAAGGAAATTAATGCTAAATAAACAGGCTATCTGATCCATATGCCGGCCTAACTGAAAAAATTTTTTTCAAGCCCGTGGACCAAAGAAAAAGCAAAATATTTGCAATATTATTTTTTTCGCGCTATCTGTTAGGATTGCATGCGAACCGTAGCTCCTAAAAAATTTTAGCCAAAAAATCTGAAAATTAGAATCTTAAAGCTTCAAAATGCTTTTTTTTAAAGTCTCAATACGACCATTTTTCACCGAAATAAAGCCTGTCAAAAATCACCGAAAAATTTGGAATTTTTTTTTTGCTCTCTTAATTTTTTTGAGTAGTGTATTATCTGCCTACATTGATAGGTAAAGCCAAGCCAACATTTTTGTTCTTTACTATCGAAACCAGATAAATTTTCATGGACCCTCACTTACAACTTGTGAACCCCCAGTTTTTTTTTTCACGCCAACGTAGACCCCCGTCGAGTCTCCCGTGAACCCCTGGGGGTCCACCTGAATCACTTTGGGAATCGCTGGTCTAGGGTAAAGGCTAATAATAAAATCACCCGGACATAGCAAAATGCCGTTTTCTTTTAAATTGAAATAAGATAAATTATTAATAGGAATAACCACAATAAATATATTATTTTTTTTAGGTGTCACATTCAAAGCTCACAAACTCATCCTAGCGGCCTGCAGTAAACATCTGGCAGACCTCTTCGAAACGGCGCCTTATCACCAAAATCTGCTAGTAATTCTAGACGGCACCTCTGCAGGAAACATGGCGGCCCTGTTGGAATTCATGTACAAAGGGGAAGTACACGTGTCGCAGGACGCGCTTTCTAGTTTTTTAAAAGCCGCTGAAAGCCTGCAAGTTAAAGGGCTGAGCATCGAGCATGAAAAGTTGGCGGTGGCGCAGAGTCAAGGTCAAAGGCCACAGGATATGGAAACTGCGCCACCGCCTCTCGATTCACCAAATCGGAAGCCATTTAAGGTAACAAAAATAATTATTAAGAAAACAATAAAGTATGATTTTTAGCATTCTAAACCAGGGCGACTAGACATATGCTGCCCGCCCTCTTAGAAACAGAGCTCTTTTTATTTGGGGAAGTATCATAAGAAATGCGTCTTTTTGTTAAAAATCCCTATCTCTCATCTCCGGTCATCTCTTTTTGAATTGGGTTTAAACTTTTTAAATTCCACTGTATGAAAGGGTTCTTCTTTGTGAAAAGCCTCCCTCCCCTGGTCTTCAATTTTAAGTGTACTTCGTCGGGAAGGATCTAAGCTTTTAGAATTGCCATCAAAGGATTTTTATATCAACTCGCCTCGATCTGGTTATCCATTGGTGCCCTTTTTCTTTATAAACAGCATTATTTTTAGTGTTCTCTTTTTTCCTTCAAGAAATGCCCTTGGTATTCACATGCTCATATTCTGCTTGAACCCAGCTACGCCGTAGCTTTTAAGTATAGTCCTAATACAATGAAACAAATAATAATATCTTTTTGATTAAAGCAAACTTCATCATTTAAAAGAGGTTTGTTTTTTATTCCCTTGCCAAGGCAGACATTGTATTCATCAATTATATTTACCTAAAAACACGATCATACATCCAACCTGTCCTGAAAATTAGTCGACTGCTAACAAATCGGCCAAATGAACAGTGTTGCCAAACTATTAAAATTTAAAAAAAAAATCCTCTGCGAATAAATTTAGCTAACAGAGATGAAAGTAAATAATATTTTCTAAATTTATATGTTTATACGTTACATATAACTACATATAACCAGCTGTTAAAGTTAATAAATATAAGTGGCAACACTGGTACGTATCCAAGGCAGGTTTTACTACAAGACAGCAAACGATCGTTCAATGTTCTTGGCGGAGTTGCATAAAAGCGGAGTTTGATAACTTTCCTTATAAGACTGACTTGCAATTTCCTCCATTGTCCTCCAGTTGTCTTTACCGTACTTATTGAAATTTTAAATGAATGATTGATTGAGAGGGAAGCAGGAAATGACATGATTTGTCTCCCCTTGAATATAAAATATTTTTAATGCGTCTACTCAGTGTTCTTAATGATGCTACATGGAAGTAGAGTAAGGTAATTTTATACACAAGACAGGTTTGTCATTGATTTCGCTGTTTTCTACTTATCCTACCATATTTATTGCAATTTTGAATGGATGACTGATTTAGCGACAAGCGATTTTATGAATGACATGGTTTTTCTCTCTTGTGATACAAAATGTTTTTGGTATTCATTTCAGTGTCTTTCGAATACAAAAAGAAACCAGTTTCCAATTTTTGTCGATCTGGCTGTCTGTTGGCAGCATAACTTTCGAAGAACTCAGATATCGATTTTAACCTTCGCTCGTGCTCATATATTACTCATAGAAGGAAATGAACTTATAGTTTTTAAGCAATATCCTTTCTTAGATGCCGGACCGATTGGTGCAGTGGGCTAAGGAGCCTGCTGTTGATCAGGAGGTCAGCGGTTCGATTTCGTGTGTCGGCTGGGTGTTGTGAGTGTTCATAGGTAATAGTTGTTTGCAGAAATGCAAAAATAACGTCCGTGGCAGCACTACCGCGTTGTCTAAAAGGTGCCGTGAAATACAAAAAAAAAATGTGTTTCTGCACTTGGACAACGTTGACGGGTATTACCACATTCTCGCCGATATCCTTGGGATATGGAAAAAGGGTACTGAGGCGGGGAGGTGAGCCATAAAAAAAATAGGTAGAGGGGTAAAAGTGGTAGTGTGTCGATAAATGTTCTATAGCTTGAACAGTATTATAAGAATTTTGTCGGGTTTTTATAGTCAAACATATTGTAGGATAAGATGGTTGGGGAGCGGTTGCTTCATATATATCGTTTTGTCTGCCATCTTCAGGAGTCGAGGAATCAGTTATTTTTCAATTATTTCCAATTTTAACAGAAATAGTATGTAATATCTCTGAAGCCTTTTTACTGTTCAACGTTTTTTTTTGTGAACACGATAAAATACCCACCACCATCACGAGGGCCGTCTTTTAAGTTTTTACAAACTAGATGGCGTTATTGAGATGTGACATTGCCATTGTGGTAAAATTAGACATTTGTTATTGTTAAAACAGTGGCACCTCAGAAATTGACCGAGTAATTTGTTTATAGTGAGCGTTGAAAAAAAATACAGTTTTGTGAATAAGTGGAAATTTCACGTAAAGTTTTCGTTGGATGATTTTTTACGATTTTAGTAAAGATCTAACTCAACAACAATGCCTTGAATCGCTTCATTCGACTTTTCGTAATGAATCACCATCAGAAAAGACTGTTGCAAAATTTCATCATGGTCGTGTTTCCGTCAACGATGAATTTCGTAAAAGTCGACCAAAATCGGTTGTTGTTCCAAAAAACATCGATGTTGTGCCCAACATGATTGAAGAGGATCGGCATGTGACTTACTGTGAGATAGAGGCATCCTTACGCATATCGAAGACTGCAGTATATTCAATTTTGCATGAATATTTAGCTGTGAGAAAGATCTGTTTCCGATGGATTCCGCATAATTTGACCGAAAATCAAATACAGACTCGTGTCAATTCGTATGAGGAAGTGCTGAAGCGGGACGCGAAACTTGGATATATTCATACGAGCCGGAAACTAAGCAACAATCGACTGTTTGGGTGTTCCAATATGAACCGAATCCAGCAAAAGTGGTTCATTCGCAAAGCACTTTAGAGATCGAAGAACAATTAATGCTAAATGGTATACAACAATTTTTTCGCCAGAAGTCATCGATGAAATCAGGAAAAGCTACTGAAAACGTCACCTCATTCTTCATCATGACAGTGCTAGCTCTCACTCAGCACCTCAAACAATTGATTATTTGACAGAGAAAAACATCGAATTAATGTCTCATTGCCCGTATTCACCTAATTTATGGCCTAACGACTTCTTTTTGTTCCCGAATGTCAACAAAAAATGCGTGGACAGCGATTTTCAACCTCACCTCAAAAAGCTGTTGATTCCTTCCAAAATCATGTTTTTGAGGTACCTACTTTAAACTGGAAAAAATGTTTCGAGAATTGGTTCGAACTCGTACAAAAGTGTATATAACATATATACAAGGCGAATATACGATAAAACAATTGTACCAACAATTTTTTTTTTCTTTCATTATTTTTGTAAAAACTTAAAAGGTAGCCCTCGTATTATATTTAGTTGTGACGCTTAGATTAACTTATTCTTTAATATACCAGGTGTACAAGTATGAAATGCGGATTTCAGACAACAGATGGTGCACCAATGCAGTTTGTGCTATAAAAATTTGACACTGCGCCATTTTGTTGTGTCATCAACAAGTGTCAGACGTGCACGAGTGATAAATTGGAAAAGTGTGTGCATAGTGTTGTGTTGTTGTGTTCAATATGTCGAAATTTATACCGAACGCGGATAGCATTAATTTTTTGTTTCCATTTGAAGAAAACTGCTGTTGAATCATACCGTTTACTTCGAGAAGCTTATGGTGAACATGGTCCATCGCAAGTAACGTGTGAACGATGGTTTCGGCGTTTCAAAAGTGGTGACTTCGATGTTGCAGACAAGGAACGTGGAAAACCGCCAAAAAATACGAAAATGTAGAATTGCAAGCATTGTTAGACGAAGATGATTCGCAAACACAAAAAAACAACTCGCCGAGCAATTGGCCTCAACAAGCTGTTTCCAATCGGCTACGAGAGATGGGAAAGATTCAGAAGACCGGTAGATGGGTACCCCATGAGTTGAACGATAGGCAAATGGAAAAGCGCAAAAACACGTGTGACTTTTGCTCACTCGGTACAAAAGGAAGTCGTTTTTGCATCGTATAGTTACAGGGGATGAAAAGTGGATTTATTTTGAGAATCCCAAGCGCAAAAAATCATGGGTAGAACCAGGCGCATCATCCACATCGACCGCCAGACCGAATAGCTTTGGCAGAAAGACGATGCTCTGTGTTTGGTGGGACCGGAGAGGCGTGGTCTATTGAGGGGCATGGTCTATTATGAGCTGTTAAAACCTGGGGAAACGGTTAATACTAAACGTTACCAACAACAATTGACCGATTTGAACCGTTCGCTGCTTGAAAAAAGGCCAGAATACCGAAAGAGGCAACACAAAGTCATTTTTCTTCATGACAATGCTCTATCACATACGGCAAAACCACTTCGCGACACGTTGGGAGCACTCAGCTGGGAAGTTCTACCCCATGCGTCTTACTCACCAGATTTGGCTCCTTCCGACTACCACTTGTTTGCATCGATGGGTCACGCACTTGCTAAGCAACGCTTTGGTTCGTACGAAGATGTGAAAAAATGGCTCGATGAATGGTTCGCAACAAAAGGGAAGATTTTTACTGGCGTGGTATTCACAAATTGCCCGAAAGATGGGAAAACTGTATAACAAGCGATAGAGCATACTTTGAATAAAGCACATTTTATCATTCTCCCGAATTTAACATGTTTTTTTAGAAAATAAATCCGCATTTCATACTTGTACACCTGGTATAAGTCTCAAATTCAATATTTTAGAACTGCATATTTGCGAGGAAAATTAATTTATCGTTTTTTTTTTGTTACTAAGTTTACTTAAAGTTTTCTCTAAACGCAATGCCACTAGAAATCCTTGATAAAATATATTTTAAATAATTAATTACACCTACATATATCTAAAAACAGAGATACAAATGAGACTACAGGTGCGTGAATAAATTGATATTTTCCATTTTTAATCTGCTTGCAAGGAATTTTTTAAGGATCTATTGTTATTCTCTGTTAATTATATCATTTTTCATGTTTATTTTTTTATCAATTAAAAATGTCAATCAAATTCTTATATCAGTTACATCTATTTCTGAGTTCAATAGAACTATTCAAAATAGTGGTATTTAATATTGTATAAATAAAAAATATATGATTTTTCAGTTAGTTAAATAAACAAAATTAAGTGTTTAAAATAATATGTACTTGTAATATTACGCTAGTAAAACCATTTTAATAATAAATCAAATAATTTAAATTTTTTTCATGAGAAATGAATGAGAGACATTATTCTCTCTGAATGCCTAGACATCTCTCCTTAAACTGGTTTCGAACACCTTATGGTATGGTCCGTAAAGCTGAAACCCACGCCAGAAGAATAAGGATGCAATTCACAGAAAATACTACCATTTTCAGTATAATTTTTCAAATATGACAAAATAGATGCTTATACTGCACTCTGTCGGTGATTTATTTAAAGTTAGCGGCCAGCACGGCTGGCACTTATTTGCAGAAGCGCACCTTCTCGAGCTTCTCACTCAAAGGCATAATGACGTTGCCGGACCATCCCAAGACGCATTTCGCCGTATCACGGCTCATCAGTTGGGCTAGATTCAGCAAATACAAAAACACAATTTTCAGTCCTTATCCAGGTACTGACGGAAAACAATGACAAAATAGATAATGCCTTTGAGCGGCAAGCTCGAAAAGATGCGCTTTCGCATTAAGTGTCAGTCCTACTGGTCCCTTTGTTTGGAAAGACTTTAAATAAGTCACTGACAGAGTGCAGTATAAGTATCTATTTTGTCATTGTTTTCCGTTAGTACCTGGATAAGGACTGAAAATTGTGTTCTTGTATTTGCTGAACCTAGACCAACTGATGAACTGTGGTACGGCGAAACGCGTCTTGGGATGGCCCGGCAAATACAAAGAACACTTTGGGGAACTTCTGAAGTGTGGGGCTTTCGATTCGCCTTTTTTCAAATATTACAAAAATCCCGTTTACCGCAACTTCAGACGCTCCTGACCGACGTCATCTCTCTTCTGTGCTCCTTTTCTCTTTTACAATACTGGATTTCGCGGGAAAGCCATATAACAAGTTATTTTATCTAGCCGCAACGGTGGCAAGCGTTCAATTTATAACTTGAACATAAGTTTTTTAGTACTTTACTGATTTTCTGTCTTCTTTTCAACATAAATCACTTGATTTGCCCAATACGTCCTAAAATAAATAGCTAATTTGACTTTGTGAAGTGAAGGGAAAGTAAATTTCTATAATACAAAACCAAACAACATGTCGACACCCACCTCTTTCGTCCCCTTTCCTTAAACCGACGAAAATAGGAAAATATGCTTTGTGATCTAAGAACTCTAAAACGTAAAGAAGAGCGAAAATCGCGATGGGTTAATTTTTTTATTACAATACTTCCCTTTAGCAAGAGATGTAGCCCGCCTAATTCCTCCCAGAGTGGTGCATGCTAGAAATATACGTCGCGCTAATACTTCACATCCGTTTGGGGTTCAACATTGGTACTCCTCGCACAACCCTTTTCAAGCAGTCCTTTATATGAAGAACCTCATCCCTTTGCAATAATTTGCCCGAGTCTGTGTTTCCGACCGAGTACAATTTACAGCAATTTAAGACCAACGTGAATCGCTTTTTCCGCACACGTGTCGTTCCTGTAGTGCTTTAGGGATTTCCCTGCAGCACATGTGCTAGGTCCTTAAAAGAAAAGAAGAAGTAAAACAATAATTTATGTAGTGTGCCAGAGGTTAGTAAATTTCGGCTGAGTTAACTGTTTGTATTTCTAAAGCATGTCAATTCAATCAAATCAAACAGATTACTCTGTAACTAAATCTCATTCTCTTCTGTTAAAATTGGAAATAATGAAAAAGCACACTGAAATAGAAGTATATTATGATATATACGCATCCACCCTTCTAACCCCCTACCCCTTTCCTTTCACTTCATATACCTTTTAATAGTTGAAATTTTAAAAAAATTTCCAACCAAACACAAGGAAAATTTTTTATAATAATGTTGAAACTATACAATATTTAATGATCCCCACCCCTTTTACCCTCTTCAACTGTTAACACTCAAAATATTAAAAAAATGGAATATAATTTTTCGGTCTATTAACTCCTAAAACCCTGAAAAGGACCTATAACACAATAAATACGAAATCATCCTTCTAACTTCCTTCTCCACCACTTATTCGTTTCATAATTATCTATAGCAAATAAGTAATCGTGCTAAAAATGTATTCATTATCGCGATGAAAAATTTGGAAAAATTATCAAAATATTATTAAAACTATCCTATATTTGACCACTCCACGTCCACGTCTTTCACACTCTTCCCCCATTAAAATTGAAAATAATATAAAAAAAAGGACCCTGAAAAAGACCTACAGCATCATATATAAGAAATAAACTCTTTCATCCGCTACCCCTCCCCTTTAAACCCTTACATATTTCACTATAAATAATATGCTTAAACTTTGTCCAAATAATCCGTAAATATTTCAAAATACTACGCAGTATTAAACAACCCCCTCTCCTTTCGGTCTCTTCCTGAATTAAAATTGAAAGCAATGAAAGAAACCTAAATTTTGGATTTCTAGACCTCAAGAATCCTGAAAAGGATATATAACACGACATACACGCAACAACCCGTTTAATCACCTCTCATATCCCAGTGATGTTTTCACGAATATAATACTTTGCTTTAATAATAAAGAAAGGATATAAACATAAAGTAATAATTATTGTTACACTCAATAATACCATAACGTACATTCACTTTATATAGTGGAATTAAAGACAGATTTACGCCACTGCTATCTTTTTTTTCCAGTTCAACTAATCACAGGTCTTAAGTTTTAACATGTTTTTGTTTTGCGGTCGTTTAGTAAAGTAGTTCCAAAAACAGTTATGCACTAACGTCCATGTGGAGCAACCCTAAACGTATCGAAATAGTCGTGGATTTTGACAGTTGAGAGTGACTTCTGTAACAAACAGCTGACAGTTTGCTCGATTCAATCAAGATTTAAACTTTTTTACAATTTAAATAACCCTATGTTTCACCGATTTAACTTAAAAAATAGTGAACTCTATATATCTATATATCTCCCTTTTTCTTTCATAAAGAATTTTCGTTTCCGAGAGAGGACTCTGGATACAACTACGAGGCTGGTTTGAAAAGTCCGTGCAAAGTCCGAGAGATGGCACCACCGGCGCGTATCGAGGTCATGTTTAGTTAGTAGCATCTCTTGAATGAACGCACACCAAGTTTCAGCCATATTGGTCTATTTCTTTGTGTTTGGCATTCGTGTGAATCAAGGAAGTCGAGTGATTTTCAAGAAATGGACGAAAAAGAATTTCGTGTGGTGATTAAACATTACTTTATGAAAGGTAAAACGCCTCAGGAGACTAAAGAGAAGCTTGATAAACATTATGGTGACTCTGCACCTTCGATTAGAACAGTTTATAAGTGGTTTCAAAATTTTCGGACTGGCCATATGGGCACAAGTGACGCTGAACGTTCTGGACGGCCTGTGGAGGTTACGACTCCAGAAATCATTGTTCAAATCCATGATATGGTGATGGATGACAGAAGAGTTAAGGTGCGTGAGATTGCTAGTGCTGTGGGCATCTCGACTGAACGGGTACATAATATTTTGCATAAACATTTGGACATGAGAAAGCTATCCGCAAGATGGGTGCCGCGATTGCTCACGCTTGACCAAAAACGGAATCGTGTGAAGTGTTGCAAGGATGGTTTGCAGCTGTTCCAGAAGAATCCGGAGGACTTTAAGCGTCGTTTCGTCACTGTGGATGAAACATGGATACATTACTATACTCCTGAGACCAAACAACAATCTAAACAATGGGTTACCAAGGAGGAATCTGCACCAAAAAAAAAAAGGCGAAGACCGTTCCTTCGGCCGGAAAGGTTATGGCGACTGTCTTTTGGGATTCGCAAGGGATAATCCTCATCGACTATCTGGAAAAGGGTAAAACTATTACAGGTGAATATTATTCATCGTTATTGGACCGTTTGAAAACCGAGCTGCAAGAAAAACGAAAAACGCCCGCGATTGGCCCACAAGAAAGTCCTTTTCCATCACGACAACGCACCAGCACACACCTCAGCAGTTGTGGTCGCAAAATTAATGGAAATAGGATTCCAACTCGTTTCACATCCCCCCTATTCTCCAGACTTGGCTCCCTCGGACTACTATTTGTTCCCCAATTTGAAGAAATGGCTGGCGGGACAAAGATTTTATTCAAACGAGGAGGTGATTGCAGACACTAATGGATATTTTGCAGACTTGGACAAATCCTATTATTCGGAAGGGATCAACAAACTAGAACATCGTTGGACGAAGTGTATAAGCCTAAAAGGAGACTATGTCGAAAAATAAAAAAGGTTTACCCCAAACACATAAGTAGTTTTTATTTTTGCACGGACTTTTCAAACCAGCCTCGTAAATGCTTCTTTATAGGCTGTCGAGTACTTTGCATTTGTCTAACGTATTGTTTTTAGTTGTAAACATCAGTTTAAGTTATCAGTGGAAAAAAATTATTTCTTTGACCTGCAGTTTATTTTTTGTTAAGTTACTATGAAGCTGAGTAAAGATAAAGTGTAATGAGCGTTAAAAAAATTTCTAGCTGAACAAGCATTTAAATTTTATTATAGTTTATTCCGGCTGCGTCGGTTGATTTTTTTTATTGAAAAAGGTGTCAGCTACATATGATTGTCAAAATTACAAGAAAACTGCTTTCGAGCTAGGTTTTGATTTGCATGGGCGTTCATGATCAAAAGCAAAAAAACGTTTATAATTAACTTTCTATTTTACTACGAGGATGGATTGAAAAGTTCACGGCCTCACCAAAAAATACATATAATATTTTTTATTATAGTACCCTCAATAAGTTCATACTTTCTTTGGTTGTCACAGTGTAAAATTTTGCTGTAGAATTTGTGGTTTTTAGGTTAGAATGAGTTTAGTGGGACCAAGTGCAGCATTTTTGGAAAAATGGAAAAAATTTACCAACGTGCAGTTATCAAGTACCTATTTAAAAAACGATTAACACCAAAGGAGATTCACGATGATATGAAAACAACACTACGGGCATCTGTCCCGTCATATACAACTGTGAAAAAATGGGTTGCAGAATTTAAATGTGGACGAGAGAGCATCGAAGATGACCCTCGCTCCGGCCAGCCCACGACGTCTACGACTGAAGAAAACGTCGGCAAAGTGTGTGATCTTATATTTACCGTAGATTAACTATCAGGGAGATTGCAAACACTATAGGCATCTTGTATGAATGAACACAAAACATCATTACCGACGATTTTTTAAGGTTTCCGCTAGGTGAGTCCCCAGATTGCTTTCAGTTGAACAAAAACGAATTCGACTCACAATTTCTCGTGACTGTTTGGATATGTTTGAGGCTGATCTGCAAGATTTTCTTAACAGGTTTATGACAATGGACGAAACCTGGGTTCACCACTATACTCCAGAGTCAAAACAACAATCCAAGCAGTGGAAAAAATCTGGTGAACCGACCCCAAAGAAAGCGAAGGCCATTCTGTCGACTAGAAAAGTGATGACGTCAGTTTTTTAGGATGCTAAAGGTATTATTATGGTGGACTACCTTCCGAAAGGCGAAACAATAAACTGGAGTTACTATTGCACCCTTTTGCGTCAAAAAATTAAAGAGAAACGCCCAGGATTACTGAGAAAAAAAATTTTGTTCCATCAGGACAACGCTCACATTCACACGTCTGTTGAGTCATGGCTCAAATTCGTGATTGCGGTTTCGAATTGCTGCCCCACCCGGCTTATTCTCCTGATTTGGCACCTTCGGAGTTTCTTCTGTTTCCAAACTTAAAAAAACACCTCGGTGGCCAGAAATTTTCATCAAATAAAGAAGTCGAAGCTGCAGTTAACAAGTATTTTGAAGACCTTGTAGAATCTTTTTTTGAATCAGATGTGAAGCTTTAGAAAGCAGGTGGAAGAAGTGCATAGAGCTAGGTGGAGATTACGTTAAAAAATAAAAAAAAATTTGTACGTACTTTATTTTGTTTTCTTGACTAGACCCCGAACTTTTCAATCCATCCTCGTATTCAGTTGTAACCCATATGATTATTTATTCCAAATTCATTTTGTTACTAGGTTTACCGGTTTCAATACATCAAACGATTTCCATAATACATACCCTGTATTTACTGGAGTAGGTAAGAATAAAAATAAAATTTTTTTACGGTCGCGGAAACCAGTAAATTGCACACTCGTTTGTCAATTGACGACATGACTAGGTAATTGAGACCGATATAAGGGAGAGCCATAGGCATGGATGGGATTTATAAGAATAAAATTTGCTTTTTTTGTCCGGTCAAGTGCAAGTTGGACTTACGCAATTACTGTTTCGTACGTTGATTGCTTCTAAAATAAAGATTTTTATTACGGAGGTATAAAATGATCAATGACTTCACAAAACACATCCCAAATGAGTTTTCAACAAAACTTTTTTTCCGATTTTTTACTAAAAACTGTTGCCCTTGAAAATTTCGTTTTTATATATACCCGATAAATTATTAAAGGTAATGCACTCGTGATAATTTTTGTTCAATCTACACCCTGTGGAAAATATTCCAGAATTTTTTCAAAATTTTTTTGATCAGTACTTTTCGAGATAAGTGGGGAGGGACAGCGATTTTTCGCAATTTTTTAAAAATAATACTAAGAAAAGTGTGCGCAAGTATTACATTATATACAGTCCCTGGCCAAATTATTAGACGCACTGCAAGATTTCATGTAAAATATTAATTACCGAGTGATATTGTACCGTTTTATTATTTTAAATTGATTTGTTTTTTATTTTTATATCATCCAATCAATTACCTATTTATTTGACATAAATAAAACAGCATTAATTTAGAAAAGCATAAGTTTATTAAGTTTTAAAGAAAAGTGAAATTAATGTTAGTAAAAGTCAATATTTAGTTGAGCCACCTTTAGCCGCTATCAAAGCTTTAATTCTGCGCGGCATGCTATCAATGTAAGATTGTACTGTCTCCTGCATTTGAGGATGATGATTCCACACATGACATGAATAATCTTTTCTAGGAGCTGGGTTTTGTTGGTAATCACATCTTTAGCCACTTCTCTTTTCATCAGCTCCCACACATTTTCAATGAGCTATTACCCCTTACCACCCCCGGCCAATCCAACAGAGGGATATTTTTTTCTGCCAAAAAAGCTTTAACAGACCGAGCAGTGTGGCTGGGAGCTCCATCTTGCATGAAAGTAAATGGTTCCCCATTTGGAAACCATTCTCTGAGCTGCGGAATCAACCGATTTTGTAATACTTCTTTGTACTGATCTTGCCTCATTATTCCTTTGACGACGTACAGACGTCCAGTGCCCTTGCCGCTGATGACTGACCAAATCATCACTTTGGTGGGATGTTTAAACCGTCGGGACGACACAATCAGGATGAAACTTTTCTCCATGACGACGACGCACATACTGAGCTTTATTCTGCAAAATTTCAAATGTGCTTTCATCACTGAAGCAGACCTGTCAAAAATAGGAAAAATATATAAACTTCCATGTTTATTTGCTTTATTTAACTGAAAATGATAATAATGTATCAATTATTGATTAAATTGCTGTATCTTACCGATCTCCAGAAGTCCACGTCTTTGTCTTGCCATTGTTTGACCCACTTCAGGCGCTTTGCTTTCATTGCAGCTGTTAACTTGGGCTTCCTGGCGGGGCGACAGGCCTTAAAATCTAATTCTTTTAATTTTCTTCGAACAGTGCGCTCAGAAGCATTTACGCTAGCATCCTGGAGTTGTGATGTTATTACCTTTGTGGTAGCAAATCTGTTTTCTACACAAATTTTCTTCAAACATCTCTCTGACCGTGGAGTGAAAATTGGTTTTCTACCGCATCTTTTCTTTCTTTTCGGGCTTAATTCCTTCCCTGACTCAATTTTCTTTTTTATGCGTCGTACACTAGCTTCAGAAACCTCCAATCTTCGTGATATTTCTCGGTTTGTAAATGTTTTCGCAATCACAAGGGCCTTCACTTCAGCTTTTTTACGTGGTGAAAGATCGCCTTTTCTACCCATAATGAAAATAGTCCAATTACTTTTTTAAAACACTGCATACAAAATAAACTAATAACTGAGTAGTATAAAAAACTGTTAAACAAACAATCACAGTCCATAAAGCTACAGAAACACGTCCGTACTTGACTCGATTCCGATCGCGACTGACACAGGTTCGTACTTATTTACGTTCATGTATCACTTTGTCAACACAATGTTGCCATATGTTAAAAATAAATACAAATATGTAGTCTAAAACAATTCTTTTAAATAAAAATCAATAATATTGTAGTTTAAATATACCATTATTGCATAAAAACTCTTAAGAAACATAAAATTACTAAAAAAAATACAGTGCGTCTAATAATTTGGCCAGGGACTGTATATATTTTTGAACAAGCTTTCATTTGACAACCCACTCGATGACTTAGCAAATTTTTTTTTTTTTCACTTCCGATTTCACTCTCCAAAATTAACCCCTTGTGTCAAAATTTAACTTTCAAAACTACACGGCTCTGATGAGGCCGTCAATTTCTATATTAGTGCCAAATTTCAAGATTCTATCTCAAATAGTGTTGGAGAAAATCGCGTGTAACAGACAGAAAGACGGACACCGAAGTGATCTAATAAATGTTCCGTACGGAACACTAATAAAATATGGTAATTTTTAGTTAATTAGTTTATTGGAGGAACGGTCAAAAAGAAAAGTAATCGTGCAGTCAAAACTTTTTACTCCAATCGTATCGTTAACTCTTGTACAACATCCCAGACCAGTGTAAGGCAAAATGTTGTGAACATGAGTAAAAATACTATGTAAGTTCCGCAAAGGTAATAACAAGGTCTATTTAATTAAAGAGATAAGAAAAAACCATCACCGGTATATGATTACTATAAGAAATGTCCACAATTTAACAGTATATGTTTATACAGAGCATACCAAGAATTTTTGACGAAATAAGAATGTATTTTTGTAATGAGACAATAGGTATATTTTTAAATATTTGAATTAACGGGTGGGAAAACGTAACAAATGTCCCAAGAAACAGCCAGCCAAACAACAGGAATAAACGTTTATGTTAACAGTTGCGCAAATTTTCATTGAAGAATAAGGTATGACGAAGATTTCTGCGAAGTTTTTCCTATTATCTTGACGGATAAACAAGTTTCGACTGATCTTTCTCAAAGTGTCATACTGAGAATTTAACAATATGATTGGTGTATTATTTCGATCGCGAGGAAATAGTTCACTAAGAATTTATTCAACTGGGACAAATAGTTAACAAACCCTGTTATTTTGAAGTGCTGCTCAGATTACGAGATTCTGTTCGAAGAAAAAGACCCTAATTGTGGCTTGACAAGCACATCATTCGTCACGACAATGCGCCAAATTATAGTGTGCTCACGTTGAAAGACTTTAAGGCGATTACCCAATTAAATCATCTTGCCTAATCACCTGACTTAACTTCCTGCGAGTTTTGGCTTCCAAAATTGCAAACTTCGCTCAATTTTTTTCCTTATAAGTATTTCCAAAAATGAGTTCTGGGGTTGCCGTCTAAAACAGTGTATTGAAAGGAGAGTACTTTGAAGACGAAGTAGCCACAAGTGTACAGTTCTACATGCATCTTTTTAAGGTGCGTTCTGGGAAATAAATTGACACACCTCGGATGTGGGAGAAAGTTCTTGCTTTGAATTTCAAGTTTTGTAAACAAGATGTTAGGAAATCAATCAAAATGTGGAATCACCCTTATAATAATAATAGAGGTAGATGTAGATATGGGTTACAGTCTGCATCCCACGTAGAACTCGATTGTGGTTGTGCTTAATTAGTATCCCCATAACAAAGAGTAAAGTTTTCTGAAAATGATCCGTACAATAACAAGCGAGACGTCAAAAAGTCATTCCAAAATGTGACCATGTTTAAATCCAAGAGCCACAGTTTCTCATGCATGGAATAGAGTTATTATTTATTGATTATCTCAAAGTTATGAGCTGCAGTGTATATCAAAACCGACGTAAAACATGCTGATATTGTCTACCTAATAAATAATTTATTAGTTAGATATAGTAAAAAAAAAATATTTTTACGCATTATTGCTTGACTGCTTTATAACCTTGTAAAAATTTTGGAATAATTTTTAAGGTAAAGTGCACTTGAACCTAAAATACTGGTTAAATGAGTTTTGTTCAAGTTTTATTAATTTCCTTCAAACACTTTAAATGAAAATTTACATACAATACACGGTGTTATTTAATTATTGTTTCTTAAAATTGTCTGTTATTGAATTGTTATGGATTTCTACTAGCGTATTACTTTTTTTGCTATTCGTGAAAAAATCGCCCTCCGAGATTTTTACTTTTCTTCATATTTTAATGTTTCTAGATCACGAAAAACTGTCACTCATTTTCCGGTCTGTATGTCTGTTTATGTGTTGACACGATAAATCTAAAACAAAATGAGATAATAATTTCAAACTTGATATATACCAGGTGTCCTAAAAACCAACGTATCCTTTTCGAGGGCTAATAGGCCAGCTCATAACTCACCAGAATTTGTAAATATGACCTTAGTGAAAAATTCTTAGTTGACATATATATATATATATATATATATATATATATATATATATATATATATATATATATATATATATATATATATATATATATAAATATGACTTGAGTCTGTTCTACAAGTATTTCCATGGAAAGTGTTCGAAGGATGTAGCCCGCTTAATACCTCCCAAAGCGGTGCATGTTAGAAATACACGTCGCGCTGGTGCTTCACATCCGTATGAGGTTCAGCTTGTCACTCCGCGTACAACGCTTTTCAAGCAGTCTTTTATATGGAGAACGTCATCCCTTTGGAATAATTTGCCCAGCGCTGTGTTTTCCACCGAGTACAATTTACAGCGATTCAAGAACAACGTGAATCGCTTTTTCCGCCGCTCCTGGAGCGCTTTTGGGACTTCCCTGCAGCACGTGTGCTAGACCCAAAAAAAAATATATATGTATATATATATATATATATATATATATATATATATATATATATATATATATATATATATATATGTATATAACCTTTATACGTTACTTACTACAACAAATTAAACTATTTTTACTTGCGTAATAGACATGTCAAAATTTGACAATGATTAAATTTTTAAGTGAAAACAGATTATATGCAATGAATACTTTTTTTGAGAAAAAGCCAAACAGACGGTGGACTTGGATAAGTTCAAATGACCAGGTAAAATATGAAATTGATTTTTTCCTAAGTAAGAATAAAAACATCATTCATGATGTATCCACCTTGAACCATTTTGACACGGGAAGTGACCAGCGACTGGTCATGGCATGAAGAGCCAAAGTAATAATTAACACTAAGATGGAACGCCAAAAGAGATTTAAAAGGAACAACACCGAAAATAGGATACAGGACATTGAAAACAAAAAAGAGGAATATCAACAAGCTATTGAAAATGTTGAAAACGATCTCGAAAAACTAAATCACAATAACACAATTGAAATAATGCACAAGGAAATCTTAGAGGCCATCTCCCAAAGGACCAAAATAACAAAGAAAAGAAACGACAAAAACAAAAACTTAACCCAAAACGAAATACAACAACTTTTAAGAGAAGGAAGACAAGTTGTAAGTGAAAATAAAAGAAACACAGTGGAATACCCTGACTTATGTAAAACTGTTAGGCGAATAATAAAGGAAAACAGAATTAAATTGACACTTTTATGAAATTCGTGAAAACCTACACCTTAGATCAGTTTATCGAGTACCACAACTACAAATTTCCGTATTCTAAGATTGTAATTATTGTTACATAATCCTGGATAACCCTGCTATTGACCACAGTTCATTGCTAAGTTGGGAATGTGGAATCTTTGGCACAATGACACTACTCAGTATATATCACCACTACACCAAACACTTTATTTTTGCACTCGACGCGCGTTTCGCTAACCATGTTAGCTTCATCAGGAGCGACTGATGAAGCTAACATGGTTAGCGAAACGCGCGTCGAGTGCAAAAATAAAGTGTTTGGTGTAGTGGTGATATATACTGAGTAGCACAGTTCATTGGAAAAAAAACATTTTTTGCAAGTATCATGAGTAAAAACGTTCTCGCTCTCAAAATCTAATGATTTTTTTACTAAGGTCATATTTACATATTCTGATGAGTTATATCAGCCCTCGAAGGGAATGCGTTGGTTTTTGGGACACCTGTATGCATATATATATATATATATATATATATATATATATATATATATATATATATATATATATATATATATATATATATATACATACATACATACATACACATAATCCTAATGAGGAGGTGAAGCCTATAGTTTTTTAGCAGTATCGCATAATAATCCGGAATATAGGAATTTTAAATGCTTATTCATAGTTGAAACCTGAATTTTTAGTACATAGATCAAGTATCAATAATCAAAAATTGGAAATTGAATGGAAGAGGTTGTAAAAAAAATACAAACTACCCCAAAAACCAGTTTTTTTCGTAAATTTCTCGGAAAATATAAAAATTACAAAAAATGTTTCAGACAAAATCGATAGATAATACAATTATCTACAAAATCTTCGTGAATCAGTTTTCACGAATTTGCGATATAAAACGAGTTATTTGCAATTGAAAATTTTTATTTGTCGCACTGCTAGCTAAAAAATACCTAAATATGAAAAAATACATAAAAAATAAAAAAATCAATATTTATTTAACTTAATTTTTTCAGATATTTTTTTTTATTAATTTTTTGAAAAGATATGAGTAATTATATTTTTTTAATTTAATTTTTTATTGTTAAAACTGAAAGAAAAAAAATTGTCTTATTACATTCTTTAAAGTTTTATTTATATATATAGTCATCTATATAAGATATTTTTTTTAAATTTTAACAATAAAAATTAACTTCAAAAAATATAATTGTTTATAACTTTTCAAAAAGTTAATAAAAAAAATTCTCTGATAAAATTAGTTACGTTAAATAGAAGATTTAAAAAAAAAAGTTCAAAAATAATGATTTTTTTCTATTTTATATGATTTTTTCAGATTCGGGTATTTTTTAGCTAGCTGTGCGTCAAATAACGATTTTCAATTGCAAATATCCCGTTTTATACCCCAAATACGGGAAAAATGATTTAAAGCGATATTGTATATAATTGTATTATCTGTATATTTTGTTCGAAACATTTTTTTGTAATTTTTATATTTTCCGAAAAATTTGCGAAAAAAATGGTTTTTGGGGTAGTTTTTATTTTTTTTTACAACCCCTTTAATTCAATTTCCAATTTTTAACTACTGATACTTGATCTACGTATTAAAACTAATTTTTGATCAAAAATTCAGGCTTCAACTATGAATGAGCATTTAAAATTCTTGTTTACCGGACTATAAGACAAAGGGGGTAAAAGGGATGGATGTCGATAAACTTTAAATGGTTTTAATAGTAATATTATAATATTTCCTGATTTTTTGTTGAAATAATGATCAAATATTATGCCTAAATATTTATAGTAAAAATTAAAGAACTAAATGGGGTGGGGGAGAGGATTAGAGGGGTTGTTTTGTATATATAGCGTTATATGTCTTTTTCAAGATTTGTGAAATCCAGAAATTCAAAAATTAGGTTATTTTTTCATCACTTATTTTCAATTTTAACCCAAGAGGGGGTAAGGATCGTTAAATATTGTATAGTTTCGATAGTATTTTGCGAATCTTTCTAGGTTTTTTGATTGCTATAATTAACATATTATTATTATAGTAAAATATATAAGGAGTTAATGAGGTGTGCTAGTGGGTTAGAGGGGTTGCTTCATATATATCGTACTAATGCCCTTTTCAGGTTTCTTGGACTGTAGGAATATGAAAATTAAAGCATTTTCCTATTACTTTTAATTCCATTTGGGGAAGGAGGTGAAAGAAATGGGAGAATCTTCTATAGTTTCAATAGTATTTATCAGAATTTTTCAGGCTCTTCAGATGGAGGAATGGGCAAAGGACCCCGTACTTTTCTTATGGAAAAGTGATTTCGGTCAAATTGACTGAATTTTTGATATATTGTAGCTCTCAGATTTCTGAACAAAAGTACCCTTGGGCACAACCTTCAAAAATGGGCAGATTTCGAGTTATTTTCAATTTAAATACTAATAAAATCCATTTTTTTAAAACGATTTTGGTAATTATTAAATTAAAGACACAAGAAAAAAAAATCTCGCACTTATTCACTAACCACAATACCTACATGCATTTTAGAACGCTAAAACCGAATTAACTTATTGCGTCATCATTTTGACTCTTCCTTAAAAAAAAACAGGTAAAACCCAGCCAGAATGGATTTCAAAAAAAAAAATTAAAGATTTTAAAAAAGTAGATCGGTATCGGTGTATTTAGTAAATAGAGCTCGAATTTTTAAGAAAAGCGCGGGATCGTTTATATACAATCATCTGTAATAAAACATAGACGGGGCCAAAGAGGTGGCGAAGGGAAGTAGAAGAGTGATTTCGTATTTATCGTGTTTCGAGGTTTCTTCAGTCAAGGAATTAAAACATTACATTTTTTTCATTATCTTTATTGTTAACATGGAAAGAGGGAAAGAGCCACTGTATCGTGTCAATAGTATTATGAGAATTTTTCCTGGTTCTTGATTGGGATATTGGATATTTATTAGAAAATAATCTCTATAAAGTTTTAGCTTATTAATTTATATTATTTATAGTAAAATATTAATGTGGAAGGGATGAGGTATACAGTGTGACAATTTAGGCCCGCATCATATGTTTTTTTTTTAAATAATCACTTTAGCCCAGATCTGGTTATGGCATCCATTTGTGCTTCAAATAATATCAGAAATAAAGTATAGTAAGTCATTTTTACGCTTGAAGTCACCTGTCAAAAATGACATTTTCGTAAACAAATTTAAAAAAAAGTTATTAGACAAAATGGTTTATTTTGAGATTCTAGATCTGTTTGTCAAATTTCAACGGCCTACTACAATTTTGAATTTTTGGCAGTTTTTTGACATTTCGGCAATTGTTTTTCATCTTTATTTAAATCATTTAATTTGTCAGAAACTAGGCACCTATAATCTATTTAAGAACAAAATGAAGTCGTGTCCATAATTTTTTTATAGAATATTAAAATTCACATATTATGATGAATCATATTTGATGCAAAGTTCGATTAACTTTTGTTTTTAAATAGAAAAATATTTCTCGCCTACGTAGTTTGATACTGAACACACTTGAATGTTTGTAAATTAACAGAAATCTTACATTTTGATCTTTTTAGTAATGTATTTAAAGTTTCAACAATGTAATGTTTCTTTCTATAAACGCTAAATTAACAATTGGCTATTTTAACCTATTTAATAAATACTTTGTATCAAATACACGCATATTGCAATATTCTACATTTCGGTGTGTCCACCGTTTCGTTCAGTGCAACGAATGGTTCCTCTAGAAATTTCTTTGAGGAGGTATCTCCTGAATACACTGCCTAATTATAGTTTCTTGATGATCGATATCTCTAAATGGTCTAAACTTGTATACTTTTTGTTTGAGATAACCCCATAAATATAAATCCAATGGGATGATGTCAGGCGATCGATGACCCTGCCATGAAATAGTTCATTTAAAGTGTTTCGTACTTGCAAAGTATTGTGTATTGGTGCACTATCTAATTGATACCATAGAGCATATCTTAAATTCACAGCCATGTTATCCAGAACTTCTAAAATTTCGTTATTTAAAAAATCCAAATATCGTTCGAGTTTAAATTATGTCTAAAAAAATATGGCCCTATTATTTGGTCATTTACAATGCCACACCAAACGTTAGTTTTAAACGAGTATTGGTCACGACACTCAATTATGAAGTTTGAATTTTCTTGGGCCCACCATCGACTATTCTGTGAACTTACTACTCCGGTAGAAGTAAACGTGGCTTCATCAGTCCATAAAACATTGTACGGAAATTTGGAGTCCTCTTCTATTTTTCCTTAGTACCAGAATGAAAATAACAACCGAATATTAAAATCTCTATCCTGTAGAGTGTTTATAAATTTCGGTTTATATGGTTTAAATTTATTTTTGTGTAAAATTTTACGTACACTTTCCCTGTCGATCTCCAGTTTAGACTTCGAAATAGTTCTAACACTGGTTTTTTCCTTCTTCCACTACTCTTAAGCACACATCTCACTCAGTATCTTCGGTATGTTTTCGTGCAACACGATTTTTTCGGAAAACATTTCCCACAGATCCAGTCGATTTAAATTTTTGTATAATTCGTCTCACAGTAGATTGCTGCAAGTTTGTTTCAGGATGACGCTCGTTAAAAACATTTGCAACAGTGCGATGATGTGATTAATAAACGCATAGAAATATCGAGTTTTGCTTACCATAGCGTGTTAATTTCTCTGTTTAGATCCTTTTCCTGTAGAAGGTAAGTTTTCAGAAGGAAATCGGCGGGGTCTTCCTAATTTTGCGAACGTTAATTTTGATAGCCACGACTAAAATATGGCTGGATGTATTTTAAATTATCAGTTACGTCAATAATGACACCGAAAGCATTTTAATGTAATTTTTCGGTGTAACTGCCAAATTAATAACTAGAATATGTGTAATATTTTTATTTCGGTTGCTAATTAGAATCTAAAATGTATTATTGATCTAAAAAGTAGTTTTAGCTGAAGTATAAAAAAAAAAACAAATAGGATAAAAGCAGCAAGTTGTTAAAATTTTAAATGCATTACTAAAAAGATCAAAATGTAAGATTTGTGTTAATTTACAAACGTTTAAGTGTGTTCACTATCAAAATACGTAAGCGAGAAACATTTTTCTATTTAAAAACAAAAGCTAATCGAACTTTGCATGAAATATGATTCATGATAATGTGTGAATTTTAATATTCTATAAAAAAATTATGGACACGACTTTAAATAAGGTTGCAATAAATCAAGATGAAAAACAATTGCTGAAATGTCAAAAAACTGCCAAAAATCGAAAATCGTAGTAGGCCGTTGAAATTTGACAAACGGATCTAGAATCACAAAATAAACCATTTTGTCTAATAGCTTTTTTAAAAATTTGGCCAAATTATACGTTTTTCTTAAAAATTTTTTACGAAAATGTCATTTTTGACAGGTGACATCATGCGTAAAAATGACTTACTATACTTTATTTCTGATATTATTTGAAGCACAAATGGATGCCATAACCAGATCTGGGCTAAAGTGATTATTTAAAAAAATCCCATATGATGCGGACTTAAATTGTCACACTGTATATATCCTAATACATATTTCGGTGTTCTTGTTTCTCCATTATTTACAATTTTAACAGAAATACTGTATAGAAGAGATTAAAATATGCTTACAGACTAACCTAAAAAAAAAGTTTTAGCAATACGGTTAAGTTGGCCAAAACGTACTTATGGCACAGCAGGTAAATTCTTTTATTTACTTTCCTTGCTAACGGGAAGTACTTTATTTGTAAGAAAATTACCCTCCGAAATGTTTTCGTTTCTTTACACCTTAGAGTTTTTAGATTACGTAAAACATATTTTCTCTTTTTTGTCGGTGTATCTATCTAAGAGTCGATCTGTCGATCTATTCGCACGATAACTCTTGAACGAGTTGTAATATTTGAAATATAGATAGTTCTTAATTAATATCGTTTGAGGGGAAGGGGGTGAAAGAGGTAGAAATTTACTTACTCTTTACTTGACAAAGTCAAATTCAGTACTTAATTTAGAACTACGGGTTTTCAAGAAAAATTCTGGGTAAATCACCTTACCCATTTTCTTTTCAATAATTAAAGAATTGTTATGAGAAAAAATAATAAGCCGGAAAAGTAGAAAACAGGCTTTAAAGTTTCTTTTTCTATTCGTCTTTTTTAGTGTTCTGTACGGAACACTTATAGGATCACCTCGGAGTCTGTCTGTCTGTCTGTCACACCCGATTTTCTCCGAAATTATTTGACACAGAAAGTTAAAATTTGGCACAAATATATAGGAATTATTGGCCCCATCAGAGTTTGTAAAAACACGAGTTGAGAAATATATATAATGTGATACGTGCCCACACTTTTCTTTGTATTATTTTTAAAAAATTGCCAAAAATCGCTGCCCCCCCTTATCTCGAAAAGTACTGATCAAAAAATGTCGCAAAAATTCTGGAATATTCTCCACAGGATGTAGATTGAACGAAAATTATCACGAGTGTATTATCTTTAATAATTTATCTGGTATATAAAAAAAAATTTAAGGTCACCAGTTTTCAATAAAGATCATAAAAAAACTTTGTTGAAAACTCATTTGGGATGTGTTTTGTGAAGTCATCGATCATTTTATACCTCCGTAACAAAATTTTTTATTATAACAGCAATCAACATACGGAACACTAATTGCGCAAATCCGACTTGTACTTGGCCGGTTATTTTCATGTAAAATACGCTATGCAGCGTCGCGCCGGAACGGGAATTCTGCACGGTATGCGAAAATTTCACATTCAGTGTCATTTACACAACTGAAATGAAGCTCTAAGTGTTCAGCTAATTAGAAAATGTGCTCAGAAGATTCGGTAAAGTGACGAAGGAAGCGATATAAGCGTGGCATGGGAATGAAAACCAAGTGATACGGACCGAATTACCATGAGTTGTGTAAGCTCAGACAAATTTAAGACTAAAGCATCAAAATGCTTTACATGACTCTAAAGAGACAGACGGCTTATATCGCAATGTAGGCACGTGGAATAATCCTACTTCTTTCACGATGTCAGAGGTCCCATAATAACTGTTATTTAGGAGAGATATGTCGGAATAATTGGCAAGGTTAACAAAACTTTAATAATTATAATAACCAGAAAACCTTATTACAGTAGGATACATAAAAAAGATTGATTTCTAAAAGACTTAATACAGTCAGTATCTACGTACCCCTAACATGAAGCGATGGGTTTTTTCTTAGGATGATAACTCAAAATGAAAGATTACTGTAGCAATTAAAAAAAATCCAGCAAAAAATGGAATGTCATAAATAATTTGACCGTCTGGTATTTTTGAAGCATTTAAAACGGAGCATGTCGAAGCCTGGCATCTGAATGTATTTTTATTTTAGTTTTTTGTACTTTAGCCAAAGTGTTAATTGACTGTTTATCTGATAAGACTAGTCAGTGACAGGATATATGGAATATGTCGCACCATTTTTATGGAATACCTCGTAGTCTTAAAAGTAATTAAGTAATTATTATTATATATATATATATATATATATATATATATATATATATATATATATATATATATATAACAAGGATTTTCTACAGCTGACGCTGTTTTCCTTCCCTCAGCCTTTGATTCCATCCGTTTCTATCCTCCCAGTCTCCATCTGTTAGACCCCTGTCCTCCATAGCCTCGTCCACATCGTCTTTCCACGATCGTCTGGGTCTTCCTCTTTTTCTTCTCCCCTATAGGGCTCTACTCCGTTATTTTCTTTATCCACCTATTATCTTCGCTTCGTCTTATGTGTCCATACCATTTTAATCGTTTTTCTTCAATGGTATTTATTGCGTTCTCTTTGATGTTCATTCTGCTTCTTATTTCTTCATTGGTTATTCTCTCCATACGTGTCACTCTACAACATCTTCTCCAATACTCCATCTCTACCGCGTTAATTTTAGATTTATTTCTTTTGTTGATCGTCCATGTTTCTGACCCGTATGTCATTATGCTTTGTATTATTGATTTGTATATGCGTGTTTTGTTTCTCCTTGTAATGTGCTTGTCCCACAGGATCGAATTTAATTGTCTTATGCATGTTCGCGTTTGTCCTAATCTAGCTTTAATCTCTTCTTCTGATGTTGCGTTTTTTGAAATGATGGTTCCTAAATATTTAAATCTATCGGTTCCTTTGATTATTATTTCGTTATCTACTTCTAGATTCTCCACGTTTCCCTCCTTTGTTGTTAGATATTCCATTTTATCAAAGTTTATTGCTAATCCTGCTTTAGCGTATTCTTTTTTCAGTTTTCTTACCATATAACTGAGGTCTTCCTCATCTTGCGCTATGATTACTTGGTCGTCTGCGAAACTTAGAGTATATAAGTAATCTTCTCGGATTGGGACTCCCATTCCACTACATTTTTGCTTCCATTTTTTTAATGTTTGTTCGAGGTATATTTTGAATAGTGGTGGGGATGTAGAGCATCCTTGCAATAGCCTTTTGATGTTTGGAGTCTCTTCCCTATTTTACGTCCTATTTTTATGTTCACTGTGTTGTTTTCGTAGAGAGCTTTTACGGCATATATTAGTTCTTTGTCAATGCCTACTTCTTTCATTGCGTTTCCATAATCTTTGTCTTGGTACTGAGTCATAGGCCTTTCTTATGTCTATGAAGGCTAGATGAATTTCTCTATTCTTTGCCAGTTTTTTTTCCATTGTTTGTTTTATAGTGTATATGTGGTCTATACATGATTTTCCGGCCGTAAAGCCTGCTTGGTCTTCTCCAATTTTTCCTTTTATATTTTCCTCCATGATATTTTTAATAATTTTTCCATACAAACGTCCCATACTCGATGTAATGCTTAGGCCTCTATAGTTTGTGCATTTTCTGCGGTCTCCCTTTTTAAATATGGATACTATATAAGCTTTTGACCATTCCTCTGGTATTTTTTCTCCATTTATCGCTCTGTGGAACATGTTTCTCAGCATTCGATGTAATTTATTAGACCCGTACTTAATCATTTCATTTACCACACCCCCAGGCCCTGCAGATTTATTATTTTTGAATGTTTTTATTGTCTTCTTTACTTCTTCATAGCTTAGTTCTATCTCTTTTTTTAGTAATTATTAAAGATTTTTAAATTTATGCATCATAAGTAACGAAAAACCATTGCTTATATTTAAGGCACTTATTCCAAACATTAGAGAGATTTTGCAACGCTTATTTTTCACATGCCTTTGTCCTTATCGTTATCTCAAGCATGCGCAGTATTAACGCGAAGGAATTGCTAAGTTAGGTTAGTATTCACCTTCTATAAACCTAGAGGATTTTTTCCATTCATTTCATTGTTAAGCACACCGGTTATTAGTATTCGATGGGTCAACACATGTTTTTAAATTAAAGTCAGGTCTACCATGTTTCTATCTCCTTCAATATTTCCAAGATAACACGAATGTGCGATAAATAGAGTTTCATTTGAAATTAGCACTACACACACTGTAATGCCATTGTGCCAAAGATTGTAAAATCTCAACTAATCTGAACAGTAACTGTTGTCAGTGTTATTTGCAATAAAAGATTATCATTTCAATTTTACTGTATTTTCTTAGTGGTTTGTATACGTAAGAAGGAAAAAAACGCAGACCCTACCATGATGCCGATAAGAATAACAAACTTCAAATAACTTCTCTTATAAGTTCCTAAATAAAGGAAATCGTTATCCTCAATAAAAGTCTCTTTTATTTTGTTTCAATACTGCGCAAGCACCAAATGGTGGGCACATGCTTCAAATAATGATAACAGCCGAGTTTTTTGTATTTAATTTCTTCCCTTTACTACTGCCAAACTCCAAACAGTGGGCGCATGCTTCAAATAAGGATAAAAACAGTGGCCTACCAAAATAAGCATTGCAAAATCTCTCTATTATAAGGAAAAACGATAATTTCTTTCATTATGGGACATCAAATAAACAAAAAAGTTTTTAGGGTGACAGTTCCCTCTACCGACTGTGTCAACATGATTTTCAAACTTTACTCGACGAACACTGACAATGACATATAAAATGATATTTCAAAAGCAACTCCACTCTCATGCCTACCAAACCCTTCTTGTCTAGGAATAGACGGTAAGGGATTTTTCCTATCGATAGTCAATGACAACTTGCCTATTGATAACTTTAATTTATCGATATATCGATAGTTCTCGGTATATCGATAGTTAACAATATATCGATAACTATCAATATATAGAGATAACTATCCATATGTTATATCAGTAACGATTGATAACTATTGATATGTCGATAACTATCGAATATCGGTAACTCTCGCTAAATATCAATATATTGATAATTATTCGTCAAAAATGGATAACCGAGGCAGGGAACACTTCTAAAATTGATGCCCGAGGAGAGGGGTGAGAATAGGTAATGCCTACCGATATATCCATAACTATCGACATATCGTTATCTATCGACATAATCAGTATAATGATAACTAGAGACCGGATTATATGCAACATAAAAATCTTGAAATATGCATGCAAATATGCATGAAAAATGCTTAAAATATGCATGAAAAGGGTTAAAATATGCAATATTAAATAATAATAAAAGTAGTAATTTTTAGTTTTTTATTTCAAAATCAGCATAAAATTAACAAGTTATCGACGATGTTTAAATTTAATTAACAATTATTTAACATTTTTTAAAATTATTTAACAACTTGGACACGTAAACAATAAGGTATTGTTCCAAATTTTGGGTAGTAAGATTGTGTCTTCGATCACTTAAAATATTTTTATAAGTGGAAAAAGACCGTTCCACATCCACTAAGGTAACTGGGCAGTATTTGAATTTGGGTGGTATGTTAGCACTTATTGTTTCTGGCAAAAGTTCACCCGTCCCATTAATAAAACTATCAATTTGACACAAAGGTTCAAAGCCTGGGTTATTGCACAAAATGTTTTCAAACTTTTTTTTAACTCTACGCGGGATTACATCTGGCAATGTGGAGGTTATTTGACGGATTTTATTCATTAACTGAATTGATTTGGTCAACGCCAAACCTCAAGCTTTTTAATACCCGCAGGTATGTGGGAAAAGTGAGTGCTAATCAAAGCTATGTTTTTTTTTAATATCAGAATCGTTAAATGCTTCCTTGGATTGACGAACTGCCATAGCCTCTGCACTATCGAAGTCATTTACTACACCTTTGATGGCCTCGAAATGTTCATTATAAAATAGTACAGCTTCAATCCATGTTCCCCATCGAGTTACCACTGGTTCGGGAGGTAAAGGCACATTTGGCAGTTTTTCTTTATAGGCGTTATTGCGAGCAGGTGCCTTAAGAAACACTTTCGTTGCTGATGAAATCAGTTTATTTACATTTCCAAACGTGGATCGTACTTCTTCAGCGAGTTGATGGACTCCGTGAGCAAAGTACGTCACATGAATTAAATTTGGATAAAATACTTGGAGAACTTTGGCTGCCTTGATCATATAGGGAGCAGCATCTGAGAGAAATATAAACACTCTTTCATCTGCAGAAGATTCAGGAAATATTTTTTTAATACCCTCATTCACAAATCTGGCGATCGCAGAATGATTTGTCTTGTCAAGTTCTTTGCAGGCCACCAAATAGGAAGAAGAAGGCCCTAATCTTAATGCACCCACAATCAAATTCGCAATATAGCGACCACAACTGTCGGTAGTTTCATCAGCTGAAATCCAAATAATGTCATCCTTAAGTTCATTACATATTTCTTCCAGAACATGTTGGTAAATTGTTGGTATGTAATTTTTACGCAGTGTTGATTCGTCTGGTATTTTTTGATTCAAGCAATATTTTCGCAGAAAATCTTTGATTTGTAAGTTTGTGGAGAGGAATATTACTTGCAAGCAATGCTTCACATAAATCCATGCTAAAGTGGTTTTTTTTTTTTTTTGCCTATAGAAGTGGAATCACTGCTACTTGCTGCTGTTATAAGTTGTGGTCGTGGGCCTTTTTTTGCAATCCTGCGATATGAAGACTTGTCTTGACATGCTGGTCAATTTGAAACTTTTTTGTGCACGAAACATTTTTCTCGCAAACTCGACAATATAAAACATTTCCGTCGTATGGAAATGTTTCAGGATAATCAGCTACCCACGAAGAGACAATTTTTTTGCGGGTGGCATGGTACACGTTTAAACTTTAACACAACACATTAAAAATTGCAAAAAGACTACACTGATGCAAGCGCGTCAACAATAATGTTAAAACTGATATCTTGTTTTAAAATAACAATTCGTCTTCGAGAAAATTGTTTATTTGATCCACGCTCAAACAAATATTATTAGAAACTAACTACTTATTACTTATGACTTAATATCCCGACCAAGAAACAAAGGAATAAAATACCGTCGTAATTTTGGGTATTCCCTTGGCACTATAACCTAATCGATGTTTAGACTATTGCAGGTAATGTCCCGGCGATAAGATCGGTTCCAGACGGCGACATTAACAATACCCTGAGCAATTCAATTGCCTAGTAATACCGAGAAATATTGTAAATATAGGGAAAATATGCACCATTACTAGATTTTTGGTAAAATATGCAATAATCGGTGAGAATGGTCTAAATTTGCAAATGCATATGAAAATATGCAAATGCATATAATCCCGGCTCTAATGATAACTATCGATATATTGATAATTAGCGATATATCGATAATTTTTTAATTCACCTGTTACTCGATATATCAATAACTATCAATATATCAAAAAATGTCCCTTCCCTATTCATGTCCTACATAAATATGTTTAAAAATAATTAAGCTTAAAATTACCGTGGGCACCAAAAACAATGAAAAAGTCAAGCTGATAATTGTTTTCACAAATACAATACTTCCCTTAATGAGAGAAGTAAAAATGACTGGCTTGTCGTATTGTTAAGGCAAAACAGCACACAATAAGATAAGATGCAATTGTGGCATCCTTTTCTTATCATAACACAAAAAAATAACATGGTGACTTCGTAAGTTACGCGGTTATTAATGCAACCTGGCACGATTAACTGCAGCAACTAGTCAACGCAACCTTTACATACCTATAATACACCTATAAAACAATGTAAAGGTATTTACCTTAGTATGTACGACTTTATCATGACAACCAATCGTATTTTGAGCGACTTGTACATGCACATAGCAGCAGTGAGCACTCACAAAATACTCCAAACATAAGGTGATATTAGATAGAATTAACTCAAGACCATTACTCTATTACAAGCGCAAAAAAGGTATAACTCATGGTTGACGCTTGTGTGACTTATCCTTATCTGATAATAAAACCCTTCAAGTGTAAAAATTTTATAATTATTAACTCCATTACTCATATACAATAAAAACGATTCATTTTTTTCTTTTTTCAGATATTAAAAGAAGATAATGAAAACAATCAATCAAATCACCAGCAGCAATCGAGCCCGTCCCCAAGTTATTCCCCTAAAATGTCACCCTATATGCCAGTCCACTTTAGACCATATGAACGTATGTCATCAACGAACTCCCAGTATGAAATGAAACCTCCAAGGTAATAATTTATGTAAGCTACAACTAGACTGACAGAATTGGTTGTCACCAAACGGGTGGAATATTAAAAAATAAATTTTTTTATCTGCTAAGTTCTGGTTCGCGACGTTTGTAGGTTTTAATAATTTAACAGTGATTTTTAACTACTTTTTTAAAAATAGCTGATCGGCGAATCCTCATAAAATCATGACCTTCTACGGGGGTTGTACGATAAGTACCTAACCTTGGCGCTACTACTATTTAAAAAATTATATTTTTCGTAAACATAACCTTTTACAAGAATCCAGTCAAATTTTCAAGTTGCCATGTATTTTAGTTTGTGAGTGACAGCCGTTTAAATAGAACAATTTTTGTGATTTTACAACAATGGAAAAAATTGAATATCGAACAGTGTTAAAATATTTGTTTCTGAAAAAGAAAACGAATAATGAGATAAAAGCGGAACTCAACGAAGTTTATGATGACTCTGTACCTTCGTTATCGACCATAAAATATTGAACAGCTGAATTCAAACGCGGCCGTACAAGCATTTTTGATGAAGTACATCCAGGCCGTCCAAATGAGGTCACCACATCAGAAATCCACAATATAGTGATAAATGATCGGAGAGTGAAAGTGCATGAGATTGTTGAGACTCTGGGCATCTCAACTGAACAGGTTCAGAACATTCTAACAACTCATTTGGATATGAGAAAGCTTTCCTCCAGATGGGTACTGCGATTGCTCACAACCGACAATAAACACGCACGTGTGTCAACTTTAAAAGAATATTTGACGTTGTTAAAACGCAGTCAGAATGATTTTTGGCGTTGATTCATAACTATTGACGAAACATGGTTTCATCACAGCACAGCAAAGACCAAAGGGCTGTCCAAACAGTGGGTTTTTCGTGGCAAACCGTCGCCAAGGAAGGCCAAGTCAACTTTATCGGCTAACAAAGTCATGACCACAGTGTCTTGGGATGCACGCGGCATAACCCACGTCGATTACCTGGCAAAAGGGCAAAACGATTAATGGAGGGTATTATGTCAACTTATTGGATCGTTTCAACTATGCTGTAAAAACAAACGTCCGCATTTGGCGAAGGAAAAAGTTCTTTTTCATCACGACAAGACACGCGTGCACACTTGTGTCATCGCCATGGTAAAATTTCATGATTTTTGTTTGTGATTCATGGATACGAATTGCTTCCGCATCCACCATAATCGCCAGATTTTGCCCCCAGCTATTATTTCCTATTTTCGAATATGAAAAAAAGGCTCGGCGGAAAAAAAATTTAGCTCTAACGATGAGGTGATTGCTGAAACAAACGCCTATTTGGAAGGGTTGGAGAAATCGTATTTTTTAGATGGAAAAACATTGAACTAAGTGTATCGAGCTAAAAGGATACTATGTTGAAAAATAAAATAAATTTTACACATAAAAATGTTTTTTCTTGTCAAGGCCCCAGGTACTTATCATGCCACCCTCGTATCTTCATTCGTTTTTGGGATGAGGCACAGTGAGAATTCGCCTCACTGGGTTGGACAAAATTCTGTCTTTGCTTCAATTTAAGCCGTATCGTAACATTTTTTTTTTTCAAATTACTCTTCAAAAATAACGCTATAACGAAAGCTTGCGCGTTTTCTCAATAAAGAATTTATAAGTGAAAATTTTTTAAAAAACAATTTAAAAGATTGAAGAAATTGATACATAAAGGTAAGTAAAGTATTAATATTTCAGTAAGTAAATACTGTCCTCTTTCTTATGGGGTTACATGGGTTTTAAAATTTTAAAAAATCCCATTTTTTAAATTTTTTTATCTAATAGAAGAATATTTTTCCAAAGTTTCAAATCAATCGGAATAAAACTCTAGGAGATAGAGCGTTTGAAAATTCATATCATTAGGTTCGGCCGGCCGGGAACATCGCAGGTACATCGAGGCAGCTGCTTAGCTATTGTTTGTATGTCTTTCTCGCTCGATTCTCTCGCTTTCTAAGGGTTATTCTTTTCAAATATTTTAGTTTTATGTTGCTTTATGAGGCTGGAATCGACGATTCTATATAAATTTTAAAAAAAGAATTTCTCCGTTTTATTTCTACTTGAAACTTCGCCTTTTTCTCAAAACTCTTTTTTTGAAGTTGGTAGGCACGATTTCTCAAAAACTAATGCACCGATTGTATTGGAATTTTGCACACTTCTTCTAGATAGGATTGACTAGTGATTAGACGAAGTTTTTTTTTTCTTTGATCACAACTTATTTTACAAGGCAATATGTGGTATAAATTTTACTGAAAATTGTGCCTTTTTGTATACAATTCTGCCAAAAATTCAAATTTCGATTTTTATTTTAAATCCTTAGTTCAATCACGAGCTATACTCACCTGCTAACAGAAAATATTTGATTTTTGATTTCAGATAAAGCTATCATGAGTTATCTTGCCTACCGCAAGGATACTTTTTTCCAAGAGGTCTCCGAAAATCAGGTCCCAACAGCTGAATTTTCAAAATTTTTAAATGAAAATTTCAGAAAATATTGTTTAAATGTTGTTCTTTTATATATTTAAAAGTTTGAATGAAATAAATCTTTTATTATATTAAAAATAAATTAAAGAAATTATGCTTCGAAACCCATGTAACCCCTTATACAGTCCCTAGAAAGCCAATATGCACTGGATCTAATTTATGCATTTAAAAACATACGTTGTTTATAAGAAAAAAAAATATTTTGGAATAACCCCCATCAACAAAAATTACACAGGGGAACAGCTGTTTTGGTGTCGAGGTTTTTTGAGCTGATTCTATATCAATTTGATGTCCTGAATTCAAATAACGTATTCATTTGTACCTAGGAGCTCAAATTTTTAAGATATACAATTTTAGAGAAATATAAGTTACATTATTGTAACTCAAATCCGTAAGTGTAGTAAACAAAAGTAGATACGAAATTTTTATTTTAGTTATACAAAATACAATATTATGTCGTACTTACAAACAAAAAAAAAACATTGAAGAAATGAAATAGTCACTCAACACTTGGAAAGCTTCTTTTCCGCGACATTCTTGAATGTTTTTTTAAACAGTCCCTTTTTAAACTCCAGCAGTAATCTGCCATCATGTGCATGTCCCATCTTCCTTGGTAGCGGTCCTCCATAACTTTAATATCTTGGTGAAATCTTTCACCTTGTTCCTCACTCATGTCTCCTAAATTTTCTGGAAAACGGTCTAAGTGGCTGTGTAAATAGTGTATTTTAATACTCATATTGCACCCTAAGGATTTGAAACTATTAAGCATCTTGTTAACCATTTCAACATAGTTTTGAGCTTTATGTTTGCCTAGAAAATTTTCTACAACTGCAACAAATGATGTCCAAGCTTCTCGTTCAACTTGATTCATTGAATTTATGAAGGCAGGATCCTTAATTAATTGTCTTATTTGTGGGCCGCTTTGAGTTTTTCTGTGCTCAACTGATGCATTTTTACCCCTATATATGCAAAACAAGACCCATTCTTATCAAGAGCCTTTACAAATTGCTTCATTAAGCCCAACTTTATATGTAACGGAGGAAGTATGATTTTTTCTCTTCCAACCAAAGCGTCGTTAATGACATTCTTTTCCCCAACGTCCATGTTTTCTCTCTGAGGCCAATCTTTTCTAACCCAGTGGTGTGTTTTGTCCCTACTATCCCAGAGGCACAAGAAACACGGATATTTCGTGTAACCACTTTGCTGCCCAAGAAGAAAGTTTACCATTTTTAAGTCTACACAAATCATCCATTGATGTTCGTAATACTTTATCTTCTGCAAGACCAAAGCTATGGTATTATATTCTTCTTTCAATTTCGTTGAGTGAGCTAGTGGTATTGAACCATATTTATTCCCATTATGTAGAAGGACACATTTAAACTTCGCTCTGAACTGTCAATAAATAGGCGCCAATCATCTGGAATATATTCAGAAAGTCCCATTTCTTTCATGAGTCCCCTAATTTCGTGACAAAATACAAGATTGTCTTCTTGAGAAAAGAATGGTAGCAGATCTTTTTCTCTTGTACGGTAAAAGGTACATTTGGTTCCTTGTTCCAGTAAATTTTTGTCGTTCAACCTAGAAGCCAGTACTTCAGAAGCTTTTTTCGATAAATTGAGATCCCTGGTGAGATCATTTAATTCATTTTGATTGAAGCGTTGAGGAACTGATGACGTCCCCTCGTAGTCACTGTTAGTTTCATTAGCATCAGAACTTTTATTAGCATCAGAAGAGCGATCAGAGGGAAAATATTCGTCATCAGAGATATGTGGTAGCTGATGAAATGTTGGAATCGGTATTTCATCTGAGTGCGGGATAGGGCGTATTGCCGAGTCTAAATTGGGATAAGTCCACTTACTGCGGTTATTTCGATTGATTCCATGAGTATTTACTAAACAGAAATAACAATCATTGAAGTGGTTTTTTTGGTTCTCTCCAAACCATTGGTACGCCGAATTTTAGACATTTTCTTTTCCCGGTAGTCAACTGCCGTAAATGCTCTGTACAAGTTTTACATACGAGATGCGGGGCCCACGTTTTGTCCTGATCACCAAGCTTAACTCCAAAGTATCCAAGATACGCTCGCTTTACAAAGTCAGATCTTTTTCTCTTGTACGTTTGTCTGTTTTGTTGAAACATGTATTCTCCGCATATATAGCAAAACACATCAGGTTGATTTACACAACTTCTTCTTGAACTGGAACCTGAACTCATTTTAATTCTGTTCAATAACACAAAAACACTCTTTTCTTAACATAAAATAACACGCCGAATTCGATCTACTCTCATTAGTAAGAACGCACAAACTGACGAGACTTACCCGAGTTAGGTGATTAAAAGGGTCAATTCAGGTACCTGATAGGCAATGGTTCCACTATTTATAGATTTACCTGGAATTTACTCAATTACAGACTGACAATAAAACCATTGTACCTACATTAATGAATATATAATAATTTTAGAACTCTCATAAATGAATATACTGAATAAAAACCACATTGGTAGATAAGTTGATGTATCTAAAAAAGTAGAGCTGATAGAGAAAAACGGATTGCATGTATAGATTTAGCGTCCCAAATATAGTCAAAATCAGCTCTAAAATCCCAGGCACCAAAACAAAAATATTTTTTTGTTGCCCTGTGTTATATTTGTATACACTAAATACATGCATACTCACACATACACATAAACACAAATAGTCTCAGATATACACAAACGTACCTAAACATGCCTACACACGTTCATTCTCCTAATACCAATCTAAAAAATTAAATTTGTAAAAAGTAAACACGTTCACGAACATGCATATACACACACAAACACATACAAACACGCATATATATACACACAGACTCACACTCACACGTACATTCTCAAATATTTTTAATACATACAGATTATATGTAATACATATGAATTTGCAAATATTAATTCTTTACTTACCTTTATTTACCAATTTTTTCAATCTCTTAAATGTTTTCTTCAAAAATGTTTGCTTACAATTTCTTTATTCAAAAAACCGGCAGTTTTACGTTATAGGGCTCCTTTTGACGAGTAATTTAAACAAAAAAATGTTACGATATGACTTAAATTGAAGTAAAGACTAAATTTTGTCCAGCGCAGTGAAGCGAATCCTCACTGAGTGACAGAGTGGTTAATCTTCCTCCGAGCATTTTTTATTAGCACAGTACACGCCTAAATCACTATTTAAGCGGCGTGTAGGCATAAATAGCAATTTACGTTGATCTTGAATCGCAACAGATTTAACACGTAGGCTGAAAAGTTTTTGGTCACATAAATGTCGCCCTTTTCAAAAAATCCATTTGATTTTTAAGAAGTACCAACCTTCAAATGATACGTGTTAAAATTTCATGACATTTTGACGATTAGTTTACAAGTTACAGTGGTTTTAGTGACGCTACTTTTGATATTTTCAAAACAATGGAAAAAATCGTATTGCGTGTGTTAATTAAACACTAATTTTTGATGGAAAAAATACCGTTCAAGCAAAGCAATGGCTTGATAAGTGTTACGGGGACTCTGCCCCTGGAAAATCACCCATCATTTACTGGTATGCTTTATTTAAACGCGGTCGTATAAATACAAATGATGCTGAACGCTCTGGATGACCAAATGAGGTGAAAACATCAAAAAAATCCACAAAATTGTTTTGAATGACCGTAAAGTGAAATTGCGTGAGATAGCTGATACCCTAAAGATATCAAAAGAACGTGTTGGTCATATTTTGCTTGAATATTTGAGCATGAGAAAGCTCTGTTCGAAATGGGTACCGCGTTTGCTTACAGCGGACCAAAAACAACAACGTGTTGATGATTCTAAGCGCTATTTGGACCTGTTTAAGCGATAAAAAGGATTTTTTTCATGCGATATGTGACATGGATGAAACATGGATCCACCACTACACACCGGAATCAAAACGGCAGTCAGCTGAGTAGACAGCAATAGGTGAAAACCGCCCGAAGCGACAAAAAACACAACCGTCGGCTGGGAAGGTTTTGGCCTCTGTATTCTGGAACGCGCATGGAATAATTTTCATCGACTATGCTGAGAAGGGAAAAACCATCAATAGCGAATATTACATACAGTTATTGGTGCGTTTGATGGCAGAAATCGCAAAGAAACAGTCCCAAATGAACAAGAAAAAAGTGCTCTTTCATCAAGACAATGCACCGTATCACAAGTCAATGCTGACGATGATCAAATTCATGCAACTGAAGTTCGAATTGCTTCCTCATTCACCGTATTCTCCAGATTTGGCCCTCAGCGACTATTATCTATTCGCAGACCTCAAAAAAATGCTCGCGAGAAAAAGATTTGGCTCCAGTGAAGAAGTTATAGCCGAAACTGAAGCCTATTTTGAGGACAAAGTCAAATCCTTTTACAAGAAAGGTATAGAAATGTTAGAAAAGCATTGGACTGATTGTATCGCCCTTGAAGGTGACTATATTGATAAATAAAGTCGAATTTTGCAAAAAAAAAATGTGTTTTAAGTAGCTAGACCAAAAACTTTTCATCCTACGTGTTACTAAGTCGAAAACATATCCTTAGGTAGGTCATTCCATCTTCATACGGGTTCTCGGAGAATGTGGTATTAGGTATGACAAGATGATCTACATACAGATAGGCTGTACTAATAGAATCTATATTCACTGCATGCCCTCTAGAAGGAATCAATCGAACACCTTCCACGAAAATTTCTATAGAAGACTTAAGTCTTTAATTATACATTGTTAAAGTTGCTTAAATTTACGTCTGTAGTCTATCATTTTGAACAGTATTTTTTTTTTAATAAATAATGCATTAGAAGTTTAATTTTATAGTTCCTAGTGAAAAAAAAAGCATTAGAGATTGCGTAATCTTAAATTGTATTTTAATGATTGTATTTTCGGCGGTGTCGTAATTGTTTATAGAAAATTACATTTAAGATACCAAAATATATAGTTAAAACGTATTTTTTTTTCTAAGATTAAATGATTAAAAAGATGAAATATTTTTGATAGTGCATATGTTAATGACAAGTACAAGGACATGTAGCAAGGATTATAATTTTTAGATAAAATTTTCTATTACAATATGTGCGATTGCACAAAAAAACATTTATTGCTGAGGCCCCCGCTACTAACGAAAAAAAAAATTGATTGATGAATCTACTAATGTACGATAGACCAGTATCTCCACAAAATATTATTTTGGCAATAATAACTCATCAAAATTATACGGTGTTTGCAAGGTTTAAAGAAGAGGAAATTTAACATGTTGGGGGGGGGGGGAATTCCCAAGGTCCATCTCAACTGCAAATTTTTTTCTTTTACTTGCGGAGTTCCCCTTTAAAAATACAGTCTGTCAAGTAAGAACGTGTCCGCGATAATTCATTTTGAATAGATGCGATTCAACAAAAAATCGGTAGAGGGAGCCTTTTTCTACGGCGCATTTTAATAAGAGTATCACTCGATTCCGAACTTTCAGCGTAATCACGTTAAATCCAAAATGAGTCACTTATTTGCGCTTCGGTTCGAGGCAGTTCTTCTCTACCTTTCTTTGTTGCCTTCCAAAGGGGCCTAAAATGAGAAATTCCGCTGAATATAAACTCCTGGACAAAATTAACGCAATAATCTGAAAATTAATTTATCTTTTTTTTATGTCAATTTTAAAGTTTATCGAGTATTTAAATAGTAGGCTATGCATATTCTGTTTCGTTGTTCATGACAGAAATCAAAACAATTCGTTTAGATTTACAGTTTTAAAGAATTTTTTAGAAGATAAACAATTTTCTGTAATAATGCGATAGATTTTCTTTAAAAATAAGCTTATAAATTGTTCCCTTATTCAAAGTAATACGTTTTTGTGGTAGACTGTTTTATTTTTGACCCCAAAAAATTAGAAAAATGAATCGAACGAGGAATTTAACTGAACACGAGGTAGTGCGAGCCTCAGTTTTATTGGACGAGGGATATTGTTAGAGTTATGTTGCCAATTTGGTAGGCAAACATCGTTCCACAATAAGTCGTACGGTAAAACGCTTGAATGAAGTAGGAACTTATTCTAGAAGGCTAGGGCAAGGGCGAAAACGATGCACTAGCGACCTAGATGAGCGTTTTATAAGACAATATGCTTTAAGAAACAGGACTGTCACTAGTTCTATAATAAGAAACGAACTCGAATGTTCGCAATGTCACAATTTCTTCTAAAACAGTTAGAAGATGGTTAAATGAAGGTGGATTAAACAGTAGGAGACCAGCCACTGCGCCCTTGCTTACTAGAGAGAACAGAGTTGCCAGGTTACGTTTTGCTCGAAATCACGAAAACTGGTCACAGATGAAACTAGGGTTAGTCTAAAACATCCAGATGGTCGTGAGCGAGTATGGCGACGACCAGGAGAGAGGTTTGCTCCTTACAATATCTCTGCAAGGATTCCATTCGGCGGTGGCTCTGTTATGTTCTGGGGTGGCATCTGCTTTGATGCTCGCCCAGAGTTAGTTCCTGTCCGTACGAGATCCATGAATGCTGACTACTATCTTGAAAATATTGTAATAGAACATGTGATGCCTTTCGGTCATTTTGTGGGGCCCAATTTCTTGTTTATGCAAGACAACGCTCGACCTCACGTGGCTAGGGAGGTACTCGATTATCTTAATCAAGTTGATATACCGATTATGCAATGGCCACCAAAAAGCCCGGATCTGAATCCGATAGAACATGTATGGGATCACCTTAAGAAAAATGTGAAACGTCATATACCTGCACCTAGAAACCTGAGGGAACTTGAAAATGCAGTTATCACAGAATGGGAGCAAATTCCTCAAGATTTTATCCAAAATTTAATTAGAAGCATGCCTAGGCGCATAAAACGTTGTCATCCGAAGTAGAGGAGGCAACACACGCTACTAGTGTCCCAGTTACACCATTAATTTTGCTACTAGTGTCCCAGTTTATTTTTTTCATTATTACATAATTTCAACGATTTTGTTATTAGGTCTTAAGAATAATTTTAATTCGAATCTTATAGTATCCGAATAAGTTTTTTTCTAACTCTTAATGTAACCAATGTTCATAAAAAATTATTAAAGTTAATTCATTATAGAGATTTGTATGATTTAATATATTGTGGCGTTAATTTTGTCCAGGAGTGTATTAAAAAGTCGGTATCCTTCGTGGAGATGTGGGTAAATCATTTTAACGACACGAAAGATGTCGACGACTTACCAAAACGTGGCTCGGTAGGCAAAGTCACCCCGACAGTCGAAAAACGAATCGTGTCTTTTTTTCCACGGGACCCGAAATTAACGCTACTTCACGAAGCGGCAAAATTTAAAAAAAATCTGATTTGCATGTATCCCATGAGACCATTCTCCAACATCTTCGTGCTCATGATGTCAAATTCCCAAGCACGTTGAAGAATCCTTTGCTGGGCGAAAATCACGTCGCGTAGCAGCTCACTTGGGCCCACGATAAGATACTAGAGTGGCCCTCACAATCGCCGAACGCCAACTCTATTAAAACGTTTGGGCCCTTGTAAAGAGAAAGCTCAGAGGAAAGACTCTGAGGACTTTAACTCAGTTGTCTCGCGAGATTCGAAAAACCTGCTGAATATGCAGATATCTTGTCCACAGCATGCCTCGAAGATGCCAGGTGATTCTAGATGCAGGATGCGATTGGACAACTTACTAAGGTAATTAGCACAGCAAAGGATACATTGATAACAAAAAAATGTTCTCTAAACACATTTTTTCAAGAGTACGAGCGGTCACGTTCTTACTTGACAGACTGTACAGTTACTAAATATTAGTTTTGGTAGAACATTTTTTTCTAGCTGATCAGTAACCCACCTTATATGTATTAATGATAGAAAAGGATGGTAACATACCATTTATCTTGTTGAGACTAAAAGTGAAATAAAAAATTGAGTTGGTTCCTGATGCAAAAGTATTTTACTTATTGTACTGAAGTAATTTTAAAACAACTAAAAAGACTCAATTGAAACAATTGAAAACTTGGTACGTAATTATAAATCATTATTAGAATAACCATAATTACATGTTGACATTTCATATATTCTCGTTTGTAATTAAGAGACCACCATTTTACAAGACTGTGAACAAAAAAGTTCAGAAAAGATGTTTACAGCAACAGAATTTGGCGAAAATAATTTTCTATATTGTTAATTCCGTCAAATTCTGTTCGCTAATAACATCTGCTCTGGACTCTTTTATTTACAGTGTTGTGCAATGATGTCACCCTTAATTAGAAACAAAAATACTCTCTTCAGCTGCCTCTACATATTACTATTTTTACTTTCTGCTTTTGCGATTCTTAAAGTGTGTTCTGAAAAGCGCCGTTTTTTTTTATTTAGGATTTCAAATATGCGTTTGCAAAGCTGATTCTTGATAACAACATAACTTAAAATCATGTTGCGCGTAAAAACTAACTTAAACACTATATGCTTTATGAATTCTAACTGGAAAGAAAAATAACGGATGATGTGAAAAACATTCACAGTGCGCTTAATGAAGGTGCGGTCGAAAGTACCATAGACGATGAAAAATTTCGTGAAAGAAGATTTTCATCAGAACATGAAAATGGTTGTGGCCGCGTATTCAATTTGTATTAAACAGCTCTACAAACTTCTTTGGTTCAAAACACTGAACCAACCCAACAAGAGCTTGCAACAGCATTAAATTACTCTGAAAAAAACCATTTACAATCAATTGCAGTTACTTGGTACCGTTCGTTGTGACAGGAAATAAAAAGCGTTACGTCGATCGGGAGAAGCGTTCCCGTTCTTTTTTTTTTTTTTTTTATTGGTCTAGCACACGTGCTGCAGGGAAGTCCCTAAAGCGCTCCAGGAGCGGCACGAGTGCGGAAAAAGCGATTCACGTTGTTCTTGAATCGCTGTAAATTGTACTCGGTGGGAAACACAGCGCTCGGCAAATTATTCCAAAGGGATGACGTTCTCCATATAAAAGATTGCTTGAAAAGCGTTGTACGCGGAGTAACAAGCTGAACCTCATACGGATGCGAAGCACCAGCGCGACGTGTATTTCTAACATGCACCGCTTTGGGAGGAATTAAGCGGGCTACATCCTTCGAACACTTTCCATGAAAATACTTATAGAACAGACTCAAGTCGCCAACCGTTCTTCGATGTTCCAGCGAATCAAGGCCACCGGTCAATTCCGGATCCCCAATCAGACGGACCGCTCTTCTCTGAACAGAATCCAACAAATGCAGTGTATGTTTGGGAGCGGAGCCCCAAACGTGGGAGCAGTATTCCATAGTTGGTCGAATTTGGGCTTTGTAAAGAATTAACAGTTGCTGTGGGGTGTAAAGCTTTCTGGTTCTAAATAATATTCCCAACTTTTGAGAAGCTCTCCTTGCTATGCCTGCAACATGTTCATGCCAAGACATATTTGCTCCCAAACTAACGCCCAACAAATTGAGCGACGATGCTAGGGGAATGAAGTGCCCCGACATAACTATGTCGGGTTCAGCAACGTTAACTTTTTTAGAAAAAACTGCCGCTTGGGTTTTTGTAGCGTTAAATTCCACTTGGTTACTGTCACCCCACGATAGAATTTCTTCCAGGTCCTTGTTAAGTTGAACGACCTCCTGCTGTCTGCGGATATTCGCCTGAGCAGCCGATGTCCGAGCGTTCAAGGTGAATGAAGAGACAAGCGTACTGTCATCTGCAAAGCTATAGATTGGATTCCCGGTCTTTTCCAGCAGATCGTTAATGTAAATGAGAAAGAGAGTAGGAGACAGTATGGAGCCCCGGGGCACACCAGCGTTGATAGTGAGGGTGTTAGAAAGAAATCCGTCGACCGCCACTCGTAAAGAACGCTCTCTGAGGAAACATGAGAGCCACAAACAGAACCTTTCAGACATACCATAAGAGCGCAACTTAGCCAACAGTCCATCGTGCCAAACACGGTCGAATGCCTTGGATATGTCAAGAGCAACCGCTCGAGATTCTCCAAAGTGTTCAATTGCGTTGTTCCAAACATGTGTTACATAAGTCAGAAGATCTCCTGTTGATCTATGTTTACGAAAACCATACTGGTGATCGCTAATAATATTGAATCGTTCAAGATATTTTAGAAGATGCTCATTGATAACCTTTTCCATGACTTTCGATATTATTGAAAGCAATGCAACTGGTCGGTAGTTATTTGGCAAGGTCTTCTTACCTTTTTTAGGTATCGGCTGAACCGTGGCACATTTCCAGCAGGACGGAAATATTCCCTTTCTGTAGGATAGGTTAAAAAGTCTACAGAAAACTGGTGTTAGTTCCCTTGCACAGTTTTTGAGAACTATGGCAGGTATTCCGTCAGCGCCAGAAGCCTTCTTGGTGTCTAGCTTCATTAAAATACGCTTTATGATGCGCTGTCTAAAGACAACATCGGGCATCCTTGACTGCAATATGGGTCCGAAAGAATCACCGAAACAAGATCAAGAAAAGTGATCCTGTGCATCTGTTGGAACTTTAAGAGCATAATTTCTTTCAAACTGCTACCAACTAACTTAACGATTTTCGACGAGATTTTCTTTCAACAACTAGAGTCACTTCATCAAGTTTTAAGGCAAAAGAAACTAGAACTGGTCGATTGAAAGTATGTAATTCATCAGCATAATAATGCCCAACAAGAGAACGATTACAGCAGTTAACAAGTGAATACCTTCCTTACCCTTGATTCTTCCCTGGCTTTGCCCTTTTCGACTATCATTTATTCCTTTTCTTCCAGAACTTATTGGAAAACTATTTGATAACGAAGAGTTGGGCAAAAGTAGTCGAAAATCGCAGTATTATACACTCTGTCAAGTAAGAACGTGTCCGCGATAATTCATTTTTGGTAGATGCGATTCTAGCGATTCAGCTGAAAATCGGTTGAGGGAACATTTTGTCTACGACGCATTTTAGTAAAAGTATTAGTCGATTCCGAACTTTCGTCGAAATCACGTAAAATCCAAAATAAGTCACTTGTTTGCGCGTAAGTTTGAGGCAGTCTTTCTTTGTTTCCATCCAAATGTGCCTAAAATGACACATTCCGCGACCGCTGAATATATTAAAAGTAGTTTGTGAAGAAGTGGGTAAATCATTTTAACCAGACGAAAAATGTCGACGACTTGACCGGTAGGCAAAGTCACTCCGAAAATCGAAAAACCAATCGTGTCTTCGTTTTTACGGGACCCGAAATTGACGCTGTATCATTCAGAGGCAAAATTACGAAAATCGGGTTTGAACGTGTCCCATGAGACCATTCGACAACATCTTCGTGCTCATAATGTCAAATTCAATGTCCAAGCACGTTGAAGAAACCTTTGCTGGGCGAAAATCACGTCGCAAAGCGTCTCGCTTAGGCTAACAATAAGATTCTAGAGTGGCCCTCACAATCGAAGAACGACAACCCTATTAAAAACGTTTGGTTCCTTGTAAAGAGAAAACTCGGAGGAAAAACTCTGAGGACATGCGATTATTGTTGCAGGAGGCAATTGGACAACTTAATAAAGTACTTGCGCCGTTGCTAGTATACCAAAGAATACAGTGATGGCAAAAAATGTTCTCGAAACATATTTTTTTAAGAATACGAGTGGTCACGTTCTTACTTAACGTTTTTATTCATTTCTGAAATAAATAATTTAAAAAGTATACCAGAAAACGACATTAATTATTACTAGACTGGTTATTTTACTTACTTTATTGTAATTTAAAAATTTATTTTGCAGGAATATTGTTCTAAAATACAATTTTTATTTCAGATCCCCGAACGAATTAGTGCAAGAACACCGCGCCTCAGTACTACGCGAATGCAAGAAGGCAGTTTCACCTACGCCGACTTCATTAGCTTATCGAGCACCTTCTTCTAGCCCATCTTGTTCGACTCCCATTCACAACGAAGCTGATGCACGGCCTGAAGAAATGTATGAAGCAACCGACCGAGCTACAGCTTTGATTTGCCCCGAAACTAGAGATGCTGATCGATTCCAAACCCCGGGTTGCCCGGAAGGTATACAAGATTTTTTTCTTTATGTTCTACCAGTCTATATGACTACCGACACAATAACTTACCGCGAAGTTCCGAAATTAAACACTTACAAGCGTGTTGATTTTTTGGTTTGTACGGGTTTGTACTCGGTAACGTATGCCTGAAGGGAATAAAAATGTCGATAATTGGTGTATATGGTTCAAATAACGATGGGAGATTTGAAGAGAAAAAAAAATTGTATAAACAATTAGAGGATGAAATATCAAATATAGGACCCTCTAGAGAGATCTTAATACTTGGAGACATAAATGCCAGAACTAGAAAAAAAATCACATAATCTAGTAGTGTTAAAGGGATAAGACTGATTGAACTATGTCAACATCAATTACTAACAATAACTAACGGCTTTTATGCGCATAAAAAAATATCCACAAATATACTTGGATCCAAAGAAACCTAAAATCTATAATAGACTATCAAATTATCAAGCAAAAATCAAAAATTAAGATATACGACGAGAGCTGAATGCAGAAGTGATCACTATCTCCTAAAAGGAAAAATAATTTTACTGGTGCATAAACAAACCAGACAAACTAGCCATCGACAACCTGAAAATGGAAAGCTGGAAAGCAATAAAGAACCTCGATACAATTTATCAAGTTTAGAAAATGAAAATACAAGAACTTTATGTAAATATAGATTATATGAAAAATTACTACATGTTTATGAGAATAGGTCAACAGAATCTCTACTTAAAAATGTAATAGATGGAATAGAATAAATCACAAATCTAGGAAGTACTGGTGGAAGGATCAACTACAACAACTTAGGAACAAAAAGCAAAAGCTCTATGAAAAATACAAAGAAGTTGTGTCAATATTTAAATATGCTGTAGTTCAAACAAAAAATCAAAGTTGGGAAAACAAATGCCAAGAATTAGATGGATATATAGGTGGACGTAAATCTAGAGAATCATGGAGATTTATTAAAAATCTAAGGACACAAACAAGAGATGAAATTAATATAAACTCAATTACAGCCCAACAATGGGAGGAACACTATAAATCACTTCTGGTGGAGCAAAGATCAGAATATATAAACAAATCCCCCAAGAAAAATTCAAATTGTTGGAGAACTTGATATAGACAGGACAAAGAAAGTCATATATTTACTAAAAAACAATCGGGCCCCAGGCCTGGAAGGTATTCCTGCAGAACTAATAAAGAATGGAACTGAAAAACTATTTAAGATCTTAACAGAAATTTTTAACCTATGTTTAAATGGAGAACCTATTCCACAATGCTGGAAGGAAGGCTTCTATACATAAAAGGGGCAACAAAAAGAACTGCAGTAACTATCGAGGTATAACCGTGACAAGTAGATTGAGCCACCTCTATGGAAAAATATTAAAAGATGTCATATGTGAAGAGTATCATCCCTACGAATCTGAAGTGCAGGTCGATCAACAATTGCCAATATTTTTTGTTTAACACAAATTATCGAAAAAAGAACAGTACGGTCACAAGGTGTACACCTACTTCTAGTGGATCTGACAAAGGCATATGACACGGTCCCTATTGTTAAACTATGGGAAGTCCTAGAAAAATCTGATATTAATGTGACTATTACGGATGCCATTAAAGAATTCTATTAGAACCACATCTAGAATAAAAGTAAGAAATAATCTTTCAGAGGGCTTCAGTGTAACTAAAGGCCTACGCCAGGGATGTTCTTTGTCATCCACCCTATTCACTATATACATCAATGAAGCTCTGCGAATATGAAAACGGAAGTGTAATGGCATGGGAATAGCAATAGGGGACACAACCCTATACACATTACATTACGTAGATGATCAGGTGGTGGCTCAAGATAAAGAAGACCTGGAATACATGTCCCGGAAACTCTTCGAAGAATTCAGGAAATCGGGATTACAAATAAATACAGAGTAGACACAATATTTAAGCATTGGACAAGAACCGTCACCAGGAGATCTGATTCTAAACAATGAAACTATCAAGTGCTGTGAAGAATAGGGCACGAGACTCACCAGAACTGGCCGAAACAACGAAACAATACAAGACAGAATAACAAAAGGAAGAAAGGTTATTGGGGCATTGAACTCAATTCTATGGCAAAAAAATATTAGAGCGGAGACAAAACAGAGAATCTATAACTCTATATTACAACCCACATTGACTTATAGCTCCTAAGTATGGCAGCTGACAAATAAACAAAAAGACAGCCTACTTGCAATGGAAATGGATTTCTGGAAAAGATCTACAAGTAAATCTAGACTCGAACATGTTAGAAATGAGGACGTAAGGAATTTAATGAAGGTGGAACGCACAATAATTGGCGATATCGAAAGACAACAACTAGTTTGGTATGGACATGTAAAACGAATACCAAGAGAAAGACTACCAAAAAAAAATTTTAGAGTGTATCCCTACAGAAAAGAGGACAACTACCCACAATATCGCTACAGGGAATAACAAGGGTAATGTCTGCAAGAAATCTCTCAGAAGATGACTGGGAGGATAGAAATAACTGGCGATTAGAAACCCAAAGGCGGAAAACGCTATAAACAGGCTTATATATATATATATATATATATATATATATATATATATATATATATATATATATATATATATACGAGGCTGGTTTGAAAAGTCCGTGCAAAAATAAAAACTACTTATGTGTTTAGGGTAAACCTTTTTTATTTTTCGATATAGTCTCCTTTTAGGCTTATACACTTCGTCCAACGATGTTCTAGTTTGTTGATCCCTTCCGAATAATAGGATTTGTCCAAGCCTGCAAAATATCCATTAGTGTCTGCAATCACCTCCTCGTTTGAATAAAATCTTTGTCCCGCCAGCCATTTCTTCAAATTGGGGAACAAATAGTAGTCCGAGGGAGCCAAGTCTGGAGAATAGGGAGGATGTGAAACGAGTTGGAATCCTATTTCCATTAATTTTGCGACCACAACTGCTGAGGTGTGTGCTGGTGCGTTGTCGTGATGAAAAAGGACTTTCTTGTGGGCCAATCGCGGCGTTTTTCTTGCAGCTCGGTTTTCAAACGGTCCAAATAACGATGAATAATATTCACCTGTAATAGTTTTACCCTTTTCCAGATAGTCGATGAGGATTATCCCTTGCGAATCCCAAAAGACAGTCGCCATAACCTTTCCGGCCGAAGGAACGGTCTTCGCCTTTTTTGGTGCAGATTCCCCCTTGGTAACCCATTGTTTAGATTGTTGTTTCGTCTCAGGAGTATAGTAATGTATCCATGTTTCATCCACAGTGACGAAATGACGCTTAAAGTCCTCCGGATTCTTCTGGAACAGCTGCAAACCATCCTTGCAACACTTCACACGATTCCGTTTTTGGTCAAGCGTGAGCAATCGCGGCACCCATCTTGCGGATAGCTTTCTCATGTCCAAATGTTTTTGCAAAATATTATGTACCCATTCAGTCGAGATGCCCACAGCACTAGCAATCTCACGCACCTTAACTCTTCTGTCATCCATCACCATATCATGGATTTCATCAATGATTTCTGAAGTCGTAACCTCCACAGGCCGTCCAGAACGTTCAGCGTCACTTGTGCCCATATGGCCAGTCCGAAAATTTTGAAACCACTTATAAACTGTTCTAATCGAAGGTGCAGAGTCACCATAATGTTTATCAAGCTTCTCTTTAGTCTCCTGAGGCGTTTTGCCTTTCATAAAGTAATGTTTAATCACCACACGAAATTCTTTTTTCGTCCATTTCTTGAAAATCACTCGACTTCCTTGATTTACACGAATGCCAAACACAAAGAAATAGACCAATATGGCTGAAACTTGGTGTGCGTTCATTCAAGAGATGCTACTAACTAAACATGACCTCGATACGCGCCGGTGGTGCCATCTCTCGGACTTTGCACGGACTTTTCAAACCAGCCTCGTATATATATATATATATATATATATATATATATATATATATATATATATATATATATATATATATATATATATATATATATATATTTATATATATTATATATATATATATATATATATATATATATATATATATATATATATATATATATATATATATATATATACATATAAGCGGTATTAACATGATCGAATTTGAGATATAACTTCAAAAGAATAGAGAACCTTTTTTCTCTATGTCAGTGAAACTTGAACCCATGATTCCCGGATTAATGCCCTTGCACTTTACTAACAAAAAAATACAACTTGTGTGGGGCGGCTTGTTGATTGAAGATTCCTTCTTTAAAATAAATTGCCGTAGTCAGAAGAAGCCTGTTCCTAGAACGAGGTTATGCTACTGGTGTACTATCTTGTAGATTATATACAGAAGGTGTTTTCCAAGTTGAAGGGCTTTTAACTCCGTTAAATGCAGTCTATAGTATATATGTAATAATATTTTTGTCACCAATTTTTGGAAACTTTTTAGTATGATAATTTGGCAAGATGATTTATTTTATTGGGTACCGTTACCTGTTAACAAATGCCCTATATATGTACATTTATCAAATAATGTAAATTGACTAGTGTTATTCATTTTATAGATTTACGAATGAAAATGGAACCATCACTACAACAGGACGAACCTCCCTCTAGTACCGGAGGGGGAGGAGGTGGTGGTGGGAGTAGTCTCACTCCACGGCTGTCTCCAATGAACCATTCGAACTCTGCAAACGGCAACATCGGAACCACGAATAAATTTGAATACGACAGGGATAAAACAGACTTAATACCCACAACTTTATGGAACTCGGTTACTGGAAAACTTATGCATCACAAGCAGTCGACTGTTAATACGCCAGACGGTAAGTGAAACAATTTGTTTTATTTCAACCCTTATAGAATGTTCATTACCCTAAAAGATTGTCTGTTGCTATTGAAACTCACTCATGAATCGTGTTCCCAAGTAATTTAGTTTCTAGTTTCTTAGTAAGCTTTAAAATAATAATATGCCCATAAACTTACCTCCTGTAATGTATTAATCACAATAAGAAAATTTAAGTATATTGAGCATGGAAGCGGAAAATAACGAAAACTTTATATTAAGCATGGCAATATTGTAACTGCTTAAATCCGGGTTAATTGTTTTTGGCGGACCTATTTACCATAACCATTAACGTACATGCTGTTAAAGTCGATTTTACGATTAATTATAGAGAAACGTCATTTATCATTATTACAAGGGGTTATATACAGTCACAGGAGGGCTAAAAAAAGGGATTTTTCAAGAATTTTTCCTGAGAAAACTTTTAAATTTATGAATGTAAATATTTTTACACATATTCTGGTAACTTTTAACTGTATTTCAACATTTTTTAATTGTAAAAATAATAATTTTGAAGGCTGCTATAGCTGATCTCCAGGAGCTCCTCTCAAAAAAGGCGTCTTGCGGTGACCACGATATCTCTGGACTGGATCATCTAAAATGAAAAAAAACCAAACGGATATCGTTAAAGTAATGTATAATCTAGTTATTAATCGAAGGAATAAGCAAAATAAAATTTTTGCGAAAATAGCGTCTTCTCAAGAAAAAAAAAGATTTTTGGCCAAAATTTTGGCCTTAAATTGTTTATAAAAAAAAAATATATTTATCGGTTAGAAAAAACCTTCGATTAATTACTAAAAAATATACTTAAGAAGCTTGTGTTAAAATTTGAGACTGATCGGTTCAGCAGTTTCCAAGAAATCTTGGTCACCGACTGTAAAAACATGGTTTTGAGAAAAATGCGTTTAAAGTTTGAAAAGCACTTTACATAGAGTAAATTTTTTTTTTTTTCAACTTACATCGAGTCATCTATTCCAGGGCCATATAATAAACCCTCCGCTCCTTCGGCAGCTTCTAGTAACTCCATTTGGTGTTGTCTGCGGGCCATTCTTCCCTCTCGTGTGCTCTCATGCGCTCTTTGTTCGGAGATCGTCACGCGCTGTGCATCTTCTTTTTCTGCATAAGAATGCGCATTGGGCCCAAGTGAAATCCCCATTGCATTCATGTAATACAACAGGGATATTATACCTTCATTGAACACGCCGGCAGCAATATATGCAGCCATTTCCACAGTTTTAGAACCAGAACATTTCCGTCACAGATTTTACACTTTACGTATTCAGAAATTGCTGCAAACACTGTTACAACGTTTAAAATTCGATACTCAACAGACAAATTAGGCGGAACTAGGATTTCTTCTTGCGTTTTGAATTTTTTCGCAGAGGCACTAAAACTACTTTCATCAGTTTCAGCTGTTTTTGGATTAAAAACATTTTTTCGCTTTTTTTGTTCTTGATTTACGTATGCTACAAGATTTTCTCAGTTCTCTGGAACCCTTCATTTTCACGAAAAGAACACAAGAAAATATAAACGAGCTCACAAGTTTACTGTTTGGCTTCGCTCTTTAGACTGACTACTACACTCTTATATTTGCCATTTTGGGGAGAGAAAAATATAAATTTACCTCCCAGGTATAAAAAGAACCTTAATACAGTTTCACTTTATGTACCTGAATACAATAGAAGGGACATTTACAATAGGCAGGTAAATTAAGGAGAGAGCGTTCTAGGTAAGCACTGCCGCTCCGGCCTCCTCTTTTCAAGCGCTCTGATGTCTTTACAAATATTCGTAACTTCCATAATAATCGTCGAATTGACTATGCGTGTACTTAAATATATATACATTATGAAAATGAAATTAAAAAAAAATCGAATTTTTGCACATTCTAACTGTATATAACCCCGGGGAAAAAAATTTACGAAATAGTATGTATTTATTTGTTTTAGGAAAGAAATTGAAGTGTCCTTTTTGCGAAAGACTCTACGGCTATGAAACAAACCTTCGTGCTCACATACGACAAAGACATCAGGGAATCAGGGTGCCATGTCCCTTTTGCTCTCGTACCTTTACTAGGAATAACACTGTTAGGCGACATATAGCTCGAGAACATAAAACGGAGCTCAGTCTTAAGGCTTTTCATAACCAGCAACAGCAACAACAAGTTTTAAATCCTTAAATACTATGCTTACCTGATGATAGAAGAAAAACATTCGAAACTCGTACGATTGTGATGTAAATATTATGTGTTATACAAATTAGTTTCGGGTGTTCTTCTGTGTTGTTTTTATTATCTTTCAAAAAGAGATAATTGTGTCATTTATAATAATGAAAGTTTAGGTTAAAGAAATGCTACGGGTATATAGGAGTTGTCTATATTAACATGGCGGTGCTATGAACTTAGACAATTCCTAAGTTTATATTTAGAAGGCAAGCTGGGTCTTGTTTTGTTTATTTTTTCTATATTTCTATATACATATTCGGTTCAAAGTTTTGTTTATTTGTTGCAGTTAAATATTGTTTTTGTTGTACTTATTACTAAAAATAATGTAGGAAAAGGTTATCTTTGCCCCACAAGGGTAAAGTATTAGGATAAGGATTTTTGGTTAAGCATAGAAATTAGGGCGCAAAAGACGCTGTTGTTTGAATGAATATTTTTTGCGGTGTCTTAATATAATTTTCTGGATCCTCAAATATTTGATTGCATCCTAACAGAAAACGTTTAACATTTGCAATCTTTAACAGTTTAAATAAATAAAAAAAGGCTTTATAAGGCAAGACTAGCGAAAATATTTTAAAATCGGTAAGTCAAAAATCAAATAATGCAGAAACCTCAGCATACGATCCTGAATTTAGAAAGTCTTTGCAAATATTTACGTAATATAGATCATACTACTGTCTATTGTTTCATAAAAATACTGTTTATTGTAATTAGAAAACAAATAGGCAACATACTGTAAAACTGTTCTAATTGGTAAACACCATAATAATTTACTACTTAATATCGAAGGGTTTTTTTTATAAAAAATTACTGTATTCCCACAAATTACCAAACTAAATAATTTTAAAAATAAAAAAATGCTGCAAAAAATATTCACTCAATAAAGAATTTTGGTGATTTTCGTCGTTTAGCGAACGACCTTAAACTACCTCAACAGGAAAAAAGTTCTGCCTCATAATTTCCATCTTTTTATCCACTAGTCATTAGTGCAACCCAAATCGTAAAAATATACATAATTTGTATGTATCGTTACTCAGGTATAACCTAGAAATAGAAATTACCGCTATATTTTTTTTTGTAAATTTTATAGTTACCCAATATTTTTATATCAAAGAAAGTAAAAAAGCGTTAAGCATGATTTTTGAAAATTTATGAACTTCTTACGTGAGAGGCTAAATAAGTCTATATAAGCTCTTTCTGGCGTTCCAAGTCATTAAATTTCATGACTGAGATAATATTTGTCAAATGTAATAATCAAGTCAAAAATAAATTGATCTGAGAAACATATTCACATACTGATCACATACACACACATCATGATCGCAAGTTAACCAAGATTTAGATAATCTCATAAACATAAAGAATTACCCGTTATATTGTCTTAGACAGAGAGACACATTTATGAAACTAAATAGAGGAAAAAGAGATAACTCCAAAATCAAAATTATCAACGAAATACAAAAATTATATTTAAACTCACACGTTTTTTTTGGAACCTTATGGTTTACGGACACAAATGCAACTCGACGCAATTAGCTGCAGCAACTAGTTGCAGCAACTTATTTTTTATTTCTGCACACCCATAAAAAAGAAAATTCAAATATCTTTTGACGTATGGTTTTAAGCGCAAAATACTCTAAAAACAATATGTTGCTAGAAGCGATTAAACAAGCGCAACTTGTAGTAAAAAAAAATAGCGTTAATGTTCGAAGACTATAACGAAACTTTTTCTCGCGGTAAGGTGCTCAGTTGCGGGTACGCACTGTTACTATGTGCGATTTTTATGAACAGCCACAGAACCCTAAAGGTACATACCATTTGTTGCTCCAAAAAAATCGTAATTAAGATATTTTTGTGCTTTTTTGCCGGTCGACAAAGGTGAAGAAAATTGCAACTTCCTGCAAATATTCATAATCGGGACTAATCTTATACATCAGCTAATGTAGGTTTAGTTTTTAAAATCATATTTAACGACTTTAAAAGCTTTGACAACTTTCTATGAAGTACCTTGGCTCAGAAATTTTATTGTGAATAAAATTCGCAATTTTGTTTCGAAAACAATAATAGTGTATATAATGTTAAATTTCCTGTTATGGCACATCTTATATTAGGTTAATATAAAAATTATATTTTAGGTTAAAAATTAACAATGATTTGTAATGTGCCAATTTGTTTCAAAATTATTTTTGTTTTCTGTATACACTATTAGAAACAATGTTGGCTCAACTACACAGTAAAAATTATTTTAGGGTTTACGCCCATAAATTAGGAACCCTGAGTGATTGTTTGGATGTGTTTAATTATGTATTTTTATAAATATTATTCCATATCGAGATATTACATCCAAATTTTATATTGCCATGTAAACGGACTAAACCAAAAATAGTTTCATATAATTTTGTTTTGTCTAAATAATTCTCTAAGCTTATTTACTAGTCAATAACCTTTGCAACAATATACAAACTTCTTACAGTATTTTATAAATATATTTAATGAATATATATAAACATTTTTCTGTAACCGTTTCATACAAGTATTAAGATATGGTCATATTTTTTTAATATATCTTAATACGCAACATTTAATCCGATCTAGCCTCTGGGATATTGTAACTTGTCTACCTCATTTTTACATGACAAACTTATGTTATATATTTAGATTAAGCTGTTATACATATATATTTATGTAACTTGACATATTGATTCTTATAGATTCCTACTACATTTATATTTCTGTTTACAATAGAATTGAACAATTATACTACCTACTACCTCAAACCACTGTCATGCAATAGAATTCCGCTATAATAATTTAAAAAGTTTTACTGTTATGTCATTATAAAAACCTGATATATATCACTGCAAATTATTTAAGGATCATATTTTCTTTTTCAGTTCCAACTGAAATATTTTTATGAGAATGGATTTCTCCTGTGTCGATTGAATAAGTGGTGCTGACGTTTCACCGATCATCCTGCCGGCTTTTTCAGAGCTAATTCCGAGAACTGACTTCTTCGAAATATAGCACGAAACGGAAATACAGTTTTGTGCTAGATTCCGAATAAATCGAAGTTCTCGGAACAAGCTCTGAAGAAGCTGGCAGGATGCCTACGAAACGTCAACACCACTTATTCAAACGTCACAGAGAAAATCCAACCGAATTATATGCTTTGTAGCCTGCGTAAGTTTCCTATCAAACCAATTTTTAAGGATTAAATTCGGCATTCAAAATGTTTCAAAATTTTTTTATTGTTAAAGAAGAAAATCTGCACATTCTAAATAAATAATTAAATTAAAGTGAAAAATTTAACAATCATCGCACAATTTAATTACCTATGAACAATCTTTTTTATACTGAAAACAATTTTTTAAGGTACGAGCCTGGTTATTTTGTCTCAGTATTACTGAAGACAAATCACCTGGGCAATAAAACTTCCTATAAGATGTAAGAACTTCAAACACGCCTATTTTGTTAACACATCTTGTGATGAAGTCTAAATACTATCGAAATATGGGGTTCCACCCCCGTTCTGTTTCCTCTGTGGTTGCCAAGAGTTTACCTCACACAGTTGGTTGTCTAGGATGTACACGGTGTTAAATTTTATCTTATCTTTAAAACAAGGCTTTTCTAATGAACATAACATGAAAACAAATCTAGATCTGTTTTTAGTAATGGACATGAACTATTTTTTATTAATGTAAGTTATTTAGTTGTTAAGATTTGTTTTTAAAATGACCTAAAAAATACTACAGGAGAAGGATTAAAATATTATTTATTTATTTGTAGAAATACATCCTTTCTATGTGATATTTTTTATGTCAGTGTGAGTGCAAAGATTGAGTGAATTTTGTTTGGGTAAATATTACGCGTATTTTTAACTACTTAGATATTAAGTAACAAAAAACATTCAGGGTTCGTTATTTAGCTTTATAGAATTACAAATTTTAGTTTCGTAAGTTTACTAGTTGCGCTTAAGTTTTTGCTAGAAAGAGTTATATTTTTTGAGTTTTTTCGTTTAGTTTGTAACAATTTGTTTTTGTACAAGGTGTTCAGTTTTTGTTACATTTGCAAAGTATTTCGGTTATTCATAAATACATAAAATTTTCACGACATCACCTTTGCAGGAATGTAAGGTTTCATAAATGGATTTTTCAAATTTTATATATTTTTTGTTATACTGCAGGTAAAAATTTCCAACTTTTAGACAACAGTCGAATCAAATTGACTTTTTGTAGCAGAATCCTCCAGCCTTTGCTAAGGCCGCAAATTTAACCAGGGAGGTGTGCTGGATAAAAATGTCATCAATCGACAGATCTCGATGAGTAATAAAAAGTTTCTGCGTGGTACAATTTGACAGGGATTGATAAAAAATTGAAAAATAGATTTTAAATTTTAAAATATTCTCACGACTTTTGACCAGATAGAGTTATTCAAAAGTCTAAAACGGTAGTAGAATAAGCACATTACTCTCTTTATCATTTACATTAACGAACTGCTGAAAAAGACCAGGAATTCAATCTTCAGCTTCGCAGATGACAGTACGCTTATCTCTTCATTCACTCTGAACGTTTGAACATCGCTACTCACGCAAATATCCGCAGGCAGTCGTTCAATTTAACAAAGATCTGGAAGAAATTCTATCTTAGGGTGACAGTAACCTAGTCGAATTTAACGCTACAGAAACTCAGGCGGCAGTTTTTTCTAAAAAAGTTAACGTTGCTGAAGCCAACTTAGTTATGTCGGGGCTCTCCATTCTTCTAGCATCGTCACTCAATTTGCTGGGCGTTAATTTGAGAGTAAATTTGTCTTGGCATGAACATGTTGCAAGCATAACAAAGAGAGCTTCTCAAAAGCTGGGAATATTATTTCGAACTAGAAAGCTTTACACTCCACAGCAACTACTAATTCTGTCTAAAGCTCAAAATCGACCAACGATGGAATACTGCTCTCATGTTTGGGACTCTGCTCCCAAACATACACTGCTTTTCTCAGATTCTATTCAGAAGAGACCTGTTCGCCCGATTAGAAACCTGGAACTGGCCAGCAACCTTGATTCATTGGAACCTCGAAGAACGGTTGGCGACTTGAATCTATTCTACAAGTATTTTCATGGAGAATATTCGATGGATGTAGCCCGCTTAATTCCTCCCAGAGTGGTGCATGCTAGAAATACACGTCGCACTAATACTTCAGATCCGTATGAGGTTTGGTTTGTTATTTCTCGTACAACACTTTACAAGCAGTCTTTTATATTAAGAACTTTATCCCTTTGGAATAATTTGTCCAGGACTGCGTTTCCGACCGAGTACAATTTACAGCGGTTCAAGACCAACGCTTTTTCATCACACGTGTCGCTCCTGTGGTACTTTAGGGATTTCCCTGCAGACCTGTGCTAGGCCTATACGAAAAACATAAGGGCGAGTAAGTGGGGAAACTCAAATTCTTCCAAGATGACTAATCGAACCAGGCTCTTAATAAAAAGTTTATTTTACAGAAATAAAGTTTTTTTAATGAAATACCACAAAATTCAACCGTGTAAAAGTCGAAATTCAGAAAGATACCATTACGGCATAATAAAAGTGTAAAATTGAGGATTTTAACTTTTAGAAACTTAAAAAACAATTGATTTTGAAAGAACCACTTATAATATCGTAGATTTCCAAAAGAAGTAACAGTGCTACGAAAATGGTAAGTCATCTAACTATTGAAATAACCACATTATTTTACGAATATAAGAAAAATTGGACACACTATACAAGATGGTTTTAAGGTGAAGGAAATGTAGCAAAAGCTAAATTGCTAACACTTAAAGTAAAATTATTAATGCCAATTTTTGTTTGCCTCTTAAAAATAAGCAAGGATCACTCCATATAAAGGCCTACAGATTTAATGTAGTTATCACCACAATAAGTTTATATATATTTACTTATAATAAATAATTTTACTTTATTTATTGACTAGTAAAGAATCAATTGTACAACAATAATAATTAAAACTATCAACCTAAACCAAGAATATTGTAAGCAAGTACCAGTAAAAAGTTTTATCTAATTGAAAGTCTCGAAGCCAGTGCCGATTGGCGAATGCCTGTGGAGAACATTGACCAGGTGTTAAGCTATCATATGGCTGTTAACACTGGACATCCTGTACTTTCTATTGGTATTAGCCGATAAGATTCTTTGGTCGAAAAAATTGGCTTAATATAAAGATATAGAACGACATTACATAGACGAATCACGGGTTATAAAATGGTAGCAATGCAATGTTTAAGAGAGTTTGTAAAACTTATTTTGTACACTGTTTTTACAGCCATTTATTTTTACTACCCTTAAGATATTAAGGAAGAAATGATAGGAACGAAATATTGACATTTTTAAAAGGAATACATGTAGAGTAAATTTTATCGATAAACTTGGGTGTATACCTTTATGTGTTATTAATTAAAGTAATGAAAATATGCAGTTTAAATGTAAGATTTCATGTAAACACATCGTATTGACATTTTTTTATCGTTAAAGTAATAGTTTTACTAAAAATATTACTCAGGGATTACATTTTAATGTTAATTTAGTAAGAATTATTACTTAACTTTGCTGGAAAAATATCAATGCTGTTATACAATATTGTTCTTTTTTACTGGACACAAAAAAGATATTTTCTATGTAGGTCGAGTTATCTGTCAAAAAAAATCTCTTTACGATGTGTTTAACATATGGAAAAACAACTAAAAAGGCAATACGCAATATACTATTAATCTCAGGTAATATTCAGGGAAATATATATACGTTATATGCATAGTGTTCATCTTACGAGCTGTTATAAACTTTAACATATATTTAAATAGTTTATAAAAGCTGTGTGCAAGTAATGTATGACTGTTATAAATATTAGAATTACTCTAAAGTAAGATGTAATATTCACCTTAATAATATGAAGTTCTGTCAAAAAATAAAACTTACTGTATGCATGATAAATGTTAGTAATAATTATCGTTGTTGTCGTCACGAAACCTCTTACATGAGAGTAAAGCTAAATCTTTCAAGAGAAAAAAAAATAATTTTAAAATTCTAAAAACTATTAACTGTTCCAATGTCTTTATTTCTTGATTTTTATTTTCAGTTTTCTCCTAAAAACATTTCTTTGTTGACATTGACCATATGCGATATGACAGTATTTAAAACAAATGGTAACTAGGAAACTAGTTATTTTGAATACAAGAACCCGATCAAGTCTAAGTTTTAGATCCGTTCGATGCAGTAAAATATCATTATCCCTCTCATCATTCGTCGGAAAATGGTTAGACATTTTCCGAGGCCGCTAACAAGCGCTATACGACGAGCGTCATCAAGTTATCGAGAAAATACGTTTACCGCTGCTGTTATCAGCTAAAAAAGATAATACGGCCAATTTAGGGATCTGTCAGCAGCATAGCAATTTAAAAAATATGAACAACGAGATTTCTGCAAGTGTAACAACAGCACTGCCTCATTGTATATATGGTGTTTTCGATTTCATAATATGATGCTATTTAAATGGGTTGTTACAGATACAAAGACATTATATAAATTAAAAAGTAAGACCTTAAACTTTATGAACCGTCCCAGGGAGCTCTAGATGATTTGTGCATTAAAATTTAATGTAAAATATATATATATATATATATATATATATATATATATATATATATATATATATATATATATATATATATATATGGGCATTCTTCGTCAACCGGACCCCCCCCCCCATTCGTCCATAAATTGGCGCAATTTATGAGGACACAATATGGTCCAGAATAAAGCTAATGATATGTAGTTTTGAATTTTGAGTGGCATATTAAGAAATTGTGCTGATTTAGGCTCAATAACGACCCAAAAAAATTAATAAAAAATTTCAAAAAAACTAAAGTAAAAATGTAATTTTCTAATATAATCAAAAGTTTTCTCTGATAATCTTATTCTAACTCAAAAAAACCTACAACTTTTGTAGAAAAAGTTTTTATTATGGCTTCAATTTTCGGAGATATTTATCACAGTGTATTTTCCATGTTTTGGATATTCAATAATTTTTTACTCGAAAACTAAAACTTTTAGAGAAATTATGTAACGTAATACTTGCTTTTATACGCAGAATCACCATAAATTTTTTCAGAATTTTTGAGGCATTTTTAACAATTCGTTATTTTTTTTTACGATTTTTTCATTCTAAAACAATTGCCGGTGCATATAGGTCAAAATAAGAATTGTTAAAAAGTGCTTGAAAATTTTAAAAAAATTCATAAGGACTCTACGAATAAAAACAAGTTTTTTTGTCTCAACATAATTTCTCTAAAAGTTTTAATGTTCGAGTAAAAAATTAATGAATATCTAAAATATGGCAAATAAGCAATAATAAATATCTCCGAAAATTTAGGCCATAAAAAAAACTATTCTTACAAAAGTTGTAGGTTTTTTTGGGGTAGAATAAGATTATCAGAGAAAACTTTTGGTTATATTAGGAAATTATATTTTTACTTTAGTTTATCTGAAATTTTTTGAAAGCCATTTTCAGATTTGGGTCTTTCTTGAGCCCAAATCAATACAATTTCTTAATATGCCACTCAAAATTCAAAACTACATATAAGGTTTAATCTGGACCAGATTGTGTCCTCATAAATTGAGTTAATTTATGAATGAATGGGGGAGTCCGGTTGACGAAGAATGACCCGTATATATATATATATATATATATATATATATATATATATATATATATATATATATATATATATATATATATAAAACCGACATGCGGGATTTTATGACGGCTTCAATGATACTCTGAAATTGACATTGACAGAAACAACACGCTGTAAAACGTTTCCTTGCATGTGAAATTAACCTCAGCTAATTAGTTAAAAAGTTTATATTCACACTGAGTTTTATTTTGGAGTAGAACTTTCGGCTGATTGTAAATAGTACGGCACTCGAATTATTAATTATAATTGCCTGTTACCCTGTGTATGATCACTTAATTGTTGAAGGTTAAACACAGTACAAAAATATACAAAATCTACCTCAAAATTATATATAAAAAAAATTAATTGGTATACAGCTCAGTGTTTAATAATACTTAGTACAAACAATGTAAATTTAAAAATAGTTTTTTCGGATAAATTGTTTATAAAACTTACCTAGACGTTTATATATCGATGTTTAAAATATAAATATGCGATGTACAAGCAAATCTCAGGGAGTACAAATTGTTGTACGATATATTTAAATGTTTATAAATTAGAGCAATAGTAAAACGTACGTAGATGTTTAACTAAAAAATATTTATATTTTTCATGCGCTGAAATACCTCAAATATTTTACGTAAATTTCAAATGTTAAGAGATTATTCCAATTTATTAACACTCAAAATTTAATATATTTTTTAATAAATGTAATGAAAAACCTCTACATTGAATTTAACTATTAGAAAAAACACATTTGTATTTCATTTATTGCACTTTTTATGGGTGGCTCCAAATGAAGCATAACAGCAAAACATAATAATTAAAATTCATGATTTACTAGGTTTAAATTGAGACAGGCATTTTGTTGTCTTGCTTATGGTTAAGAATTAAAGTATCTAGTCTATTTATACTAGTTCTGAGATGTGTGAAGTATGTCAAGCAATTCATTAAAGTGTGCTTATGATTTTATCCTCTCTGGGGTATTACCGGGAGCTTTTTCCTGAGTTTGGACCTCGAAAAACTTGTGCTCTTTTGTTTATAAACAATTGAAGTTTTCAAAACGCGTTTTTTGAGCTTAAAATGTGATAATTCCGGTTATATAAGTCAAATAGAGACAAAAAAAACCAACCTCTTCGTAACGAAATTTCCAACAAATCCTCGTTAGTTTTAAGTCGCTCAAGTGCGATGAATAAACAAATATAAAAAAAAACGGTTAAAATGACTCCAAAAAAAATTTTTTTTTTTTAATAGCAAAAGACCTACCTTTTGAAAAAAAAAGATCCATTTTGGGCCAAATGGCATAAAATGGCGGGTAATTCAAATTTTAAATGACAAATTCGGTTGTGCCCACTGGGTTCAATATTTTTGTACCGAAATTTCAGGGTATTTTTTCTATAACAAGAGGCATATTTTCTGAAAGTTTCAAGCCGATCGGTTCACTTGGTCGACCTGTACAATAGAATAAAAAAAAACATATTTTGCGGGTTTTTTCAATTTTGTACACACTTAAGCGACTTAAACTAACGAAGATTTGTTTGAAACTCCATTACGAAGAGTTTGTTTTTTTTTGTCTCGATCCGACTTATATAACCGGAGTTATTCATATTTCAAGCTCATAAAACGCGTTTTGAAAACTTCAATTGTTTATAAACAATAGAGCAAGTTTTTCAAGGTCCCAAACTCAGGGTAGTACTCCCGGTGATACCCTAGAGAGAATAAAATCATAATATTACTGTATCTAAACTACGCCTATCTCATCATTATTTTGATCTTTTTTTACTGCACCAAAATAGAAATTTGAATTAACGCGTTTTGCTGTTAAACAGACGTTATTCCATTAATATCTTCTGAACCACTGCCACTAGAAACCAATTTTTACTCCATGTGTTATAGTGTGTTGTGTTATTTATACTAATTTTATAACAAAAAATATTACTGCCATTTAGAAACTGCCACATCCAGAAGCTGACTTATAATATTCTGATGAAAATTCTGCTGTGAAAAGAATTTCCGTTTTTCGTAACACTAACACAAACCTTTGAATTGAACCAGTACTGTGTTTTAATTCACGCGCCTTCTTCAGGGACCACCCTACAGCGCGTGTGTAATTCCATAAAAATTTGCTCTATAAAAACTACGTAAATTTACTTGAATTTTTTATTTAAGGATTTAATTATTTTATCTTTTATGAACAAGAAAATAAAATCTATTTAAAAAGAAAATGCTTGCTTACTTGCTTGTAGCTAATAAACACAATTATATCAAATCTACCTCATATTATCTTCCTCTAAAATATTTTAAAAATAACATTAAATTTAAAAGCGCGCATTTTATATATATAATATACAAAAGCTATTTTGTTAAAACTTCGAAAATAATTTTTTGATGTTTTTAAGGCTCTAGGTAAGTTAAGAATTATGGAGATTTAAAGCTAAGTATTTAATACCTCACGTAAGACCATTATAATTAGGCATCCAAATTTCGTGTACAAAGGTGCTTAGCTGCAAGAACATGTACATATTTTATTATAGAAAGGATTTAAGATAGGAATTTAGGAATAATTTTTAAAAAAAATTGGCTGTAGTGATAATTGGATATGTAAAAAGAGTGATAGATTTTTTATATAAAAAAAAATGAAGTACATGTTATGCAGTTGTGTTGCCTTTCCCTATTTAAACATTCTTTGCAATCGAAAAAAAATCAAAAGAATGCTTAGAAAGGGATTCAATGTTATATGTATTTCACTAATTACTGTAAAAATCACAAAACTGTGTGTTTCTTGACTTAAACGTTACATTGTCACATTTAAATGTAAACCATTTTTAAAAATTAACACTTAAAAATGTATTTGACGTATTCAACCAACCACCAAATTCTCACTCCTCTGTTTGGAGTATAAACAAAACAAATTTGATTGTATATAAGTAATTTAAATTGCAAGTAATATGTATCCATGTTTCTGTTTTACTTATTGATTTTAATAAACAATTTGTCGTTTATTTAATGTGTTTTTCTACTTAGGTACAGTCTGTCGAGTAAGAACGTGTCCGCGATAATTCATTTTTGCTAGATGCGATTCTAGCGATTTAACAAAAAATCGATAAAGTGAACCTTTCTCTACGACGCTTTTTAGTAAAACTATCAATCGATTCCGAACTTTCGTCGAAATCACGTAATATCCAAAATGAGTCACTTGTTTGCGCGCCCGATTCGAAGCAGTCTTTCCTTGTTTCCATCTAAAGGAGCCTAATGACACATTCCGCGCCCACTAAATCTATTAAAAAGTCGATGTCGTTTGTGAAGAAGGGTAAATCATTTTAACGAGACGAAAAGTGTCTACGACTTGCCAAAATGTAACTCGGTAGACAAAGTAACTCCGAAAGTCGAAAAAAAAAAAAAGAAAAACGAATCGTGTCTTTGTTTTCACAGGACCCGAAATTGACGCTGCGTCAAGGAGCGGCAAAATTAAGAAAAATCGAGTTTGAATGTGTTCCATGAGACCATTCGACAACATATTCGTGCTCATGATGTCAAATTCCGAAGCACGTTAGCACGCCATTGTTAGCAAACCAAAGAATATATTGATGGCAAAAAATGTTCTCGAGACACATTTTTTCAAGAATACGAGCGGTCACGTTCTTACTTGGGAGACTGTACGTCCTTTTTTACCTATTCTTATTAAATTATATAATAATATAATATAGACAAATTTATGGCACGCCTCATGAACAAGGTACTGCTAACGAAGTACTTACGGGCTCATCAGATCACCTTTCGTCAGGCTCTGACTTCGAGGTCCATATTCAGAAATTATATTTAAATCTTTATCTGGTATTTTAGTAATTACCTTTTTTTATAGCCAGAACATGTTTGCTGCCGGGAAATCGCTAAAGCCTTACAAGAGAGACGCGTGTGTGACAAAAGCAATTCACGTTGGGCTTGAATCGTTGTAAATTGTACTAAGTGGGAAACACAGTCCTGGGCCAATCATTTCAAAGGGATAAAGTTCTCCAAATAAGAGACTTGAAACGGGTTGTATGGGGAGTGACCAGCTGAATTTCATACGGATCTAACATATTAGCGCGACGTATATTCCTAGCATGCACCGCTTTGGAAGGAATTAAGCAGGTTACAACACTCTTCATGAAAATACTTGTAGAATAGACTCAAGTCGCCAACCGTTCTTCGATGCAATAAAACTACTTAATCACTTTGTTAACTGTCACTAAATATATTTGTAAAGATTTTACAATTGCGTTATCGCGATTTCGTAGTACAACTACATTGTCAAACGCTTAACTAAGACTAAAACAGATTTTTGGTATTTTATGTTTATATGATGAACAGATGTAGGTCTATTATATGTTAAAACAGTTGGAACAGAACAGAATTTGCTACGTCTAATTAACTATTTAGTAAATTTATATTATGGTCCTTTAAATGTCTGTAAATTTTTATGGATTCTAAGATGTTGAGTTTTGACTCTTTATGTGCCATATGGAGTATTTGTAAACAATTGATATTGGGAAAAGTATGGCCTGTTTCTAAGAAATGTGTAGCATGTTTAGCAAAGTGTGTAAAAAATGAAAAATCACACATGTCAAGTTCAACAACGTTAACTTTTTTAGAAAAAACTGTCACCTGGGTTTTTGTAACGTTAAATTCTACTTGGTTACTGTCACCTCAAGATAGAATTTCTTTCAGGTCCTTGTGAAGTTAAACGACTTCCAGCTGTCTGCGGATATTTGCATGAGTAGTCGACATTCGAGCGTTCAAAATGAATGAAGAAATAAGTGTACAGTCACAGCAAATCGTCAATATAAATGAAAAAGAGAATAGGAGACAGTATGGAACCTTGAGGCAGAACGACGTTGATAGTGAAGGTGTTAGAAATCAATCCTTCGACTACCACTTGTAAACAACGACTTAACCCATAAAAAGAACTTTTCAGAGGTACCATGAGAGCACAGCTTAGTCGATTAATTGTTAATCGTGCCAAACACGGTCGAATGCCTTGGATATATTAAGTGCAACCGCCAACCTACAGCATTGTAAAAGGGTTTTTCTCTCATAATCTTACGTTCCGTTTATTTACAATTCTTGTAATTAAGAGAAACGCCATTTTACACAACTGCAAATAAAAGAGCGCAGAGATGTTTATAACAACCAGAATTTCGAAGGAATAATAATACCACTAAATGCAGATAATAATCCCGTCAAATTTTGATCAATATAAACATTTTCTCTTCGCTCTCTTGTTTACGGCGTCGTAAATTAGAAAAAAGAATAAATAAATTTTATTCCTTTTTCTAATTTAACATATAACACCGTAAACAAGAGAGAGAAGAGAAACTACAGTTTTGACAAAAAGTATTTAAATTTTAAGGTTAACTAAAAGATTTTGTAAAAAAAGAAAAAAGGAATAAAAATAAATGAAAATTATTATACAAAAGCTTACAAAGGTCATAGTAATAACATATTTTCTCATATTCTTGTTTTCAGTAATGATGAGTTTAAACACTGTAAAACCGAGTCCATATCAACAACGTTTTTTTGTCACATTCAACGCACACGATCCGATCCATAAGCGGCCCATAGACGGTCAATATTATTGCGCAATAATTGAGTTTGTGCAATATAATTGAACGTGTGTAGAAAGTACTGAAAGGTTGAGCAATAGATTGTACGAAATCAAAATTTGTTGAAATATAATGCGCAACCTGGAAAATACTGTGCCGACAGGGGGCAGGATTGTGCAATATCCCGTCAGTCGGTATCAACAGGTGGTAGCCAACGCGTCGTGATGGCGGATAAAAAATTTTAAAAACAGTTCATTTTGGAATTTATCGAAGTTTACCATGGACTTCCGGCTCTACGGGATGGGAAATGCAAAGATTATACTAATCGCGTTAAAAAAGGTGAGCAATATGACGTGCGGGAAATATCGCGAAAAAATACACGGATGCCGAGAAGCAAGATGTCAAAAAAGTAAATTCTTTGTGGACAAACTTCCAGAAAGAACTCGAGCGAATTCGTGATGCTGAAAAAGTGGTGCAGGTGCAGAGGATGTTGAACCTTCACTAAGAGATATTAGAATAGAGGAGTGAAAGTATATAGCCTGCTGTAAGCGAAAGCGAATAGTCGTTAAAAAGAGAAGGAAATAATATTAGACAATTCCGTTTCTCTTACTCTGCGCTTGAGCGCTGAATTCCGGCGCCAAGTAAGAGAGACAGAATGACTCATATTATTTCTTTCTCTTTCTATGAGCACCACGTTTTTCGCAAGAACTTACCTCCTCTATTCTAATATCTCTATGATCTGATCGCTTCCAATTTGTTGTTGAACATCAAACGCATTTGCGCCACACTGTTTTTTAGTGTTCCGTACGGAACACTTACAAGATGACTTCGGTGTCTGTCCGTCTGTCTGTCACACCCGATTTTCTCCGAAACTATTTGCCATAGAAAGTTGAAATTTGGCAATAATATAGGAATTGATGGCCTCATCAGAGCCATGTAGTTTTGAAAGTTAAATTTTGACTTAAGGGGTTATTTTTGGGGGGTGAAATCGGAAGTGAAAAAAAAAATTTTTTACTTGGTCATCGAGTGTGACACCAAATGAAAGCTTGTGAAAAGACGAGTAAAAAATATATATATAATGTAATACTTGCGTGCACTTTTCTTTGTATTATTTTTAAAAAATCACGAAAAAATTTTGAAAAAATTCTGGAAAATTCTCCACGGGGTGTGAATCGAACGAAAATTGTCACGAGTGCATTACCTTTAATATTTTATCTGGTATATAAAAAACAAAAATTTCAAGGTCATCAGTTTTCAATAAAGATTGGAAACAAACTTTGTTGAAAACTCATTTGAGGTGTGTTTTGTGAAATCACTGATCATTTTATACCTACGTAACAAAATTGTTTATTTTAAAAGCAATCAACGTACGGAACACTAATTGCACTTGACCGGTAATTTTTTTTTTAATGTGGATCCTCTCTCAAAATTTCGACGCACGGACAGACGTCACATATTGGCGCCGCAGCCACTTATCCTTGGGATCCCAACTCAAACAGGAATGGACAAGGTCCTGCGTACAGCTGGAGCGCCCACACACGACACACAACGCAAAAATGTACGTTGAAATAAATTGAAATTTACAGAGAAAATATTAGCGCCGAATGCAGCGTTCAACACACAACGAAAATTTTTATTGACGTAGAACCGGCTTAACAGAAACACTTCGAAAAATATTGGAAACGTGAGAAAACCACAGGCTATCGGTGACCAATGATACCAAGAATTAAAAATTTGATAAAGCCCAATACAGTGAACGAAATGTCATTACATTCAGTGTTTTTATTATATTATAACCGGCCAAGAGCAAGTCGGACTTGCGCAATTAATGTTCCGTACGTTGATTGCTCTTAAAATAAAAAAAAATTGTTACGGAGGTATAACAACAAAGGTTTTTTCCATCTTTACTGAAAACTGATCATCTTGAAATTCTTGTTTTTTTTTATATACCATATATATTTATATTATATATTAAACTTGATAATTTTCGTTCAATCTACACCCTGTGGAGAATAGTCCAAATTTTTTTCAAAATTTTTTGACCAGTACTTTTCGAGATAAGGGGGGACAGCGATTTTCCGCAATTTTTTAAAAATAATACAAAGAAAGGTGTGCGCAAGTATTACATTGTATATATTTTTGAACTTGTGTTTTTACAAGCTTTCATTTTACCCCCAACTCGATGACCTGGTAAAAAATTTTCTTTCACTTCCGATTTCACCCCCCAAAACTAAATTAAATCAAAATTTAACTTTCAAAACTACACGGCTCTGATGAGCTCATCAATTCCTATATTAGTGCCAAATTTTAACTTTCTGTATCAAATAGTTTCAGAGAAAATCGGATGTGACAGACGGACAGAGAAACACCGAAGTAGTCTTTAAGTGTTCCATATCGAACATTAAAAATGAAAATTACTAAGGAAATCAAATGTCAGCCAATATAAGAATATTTTACTGCCAGGAACAGTCCTTGAGTTTTCTTTAGGAGTCCTTTTGTTCATTAGTAATTTTATTTCCTTTATACTGTTATTTGTAGGACGAAAGGGAATTATGACGTCACGAAAAACGCTTTAAAGCGAATGCAAACAACATTTTTCAAGATAGCCTGGCGGTATATATTCGCCATCCACATCGTTAAGCTTCTTCAGGGAAATGTCGTATTTGACAGATATACAATAATTTAAACATCACTTGTCTAATTTTGCTCTAAAACGCTTATAGCGTCTTACACGTGAAAAGATATCCTAAATGCCACGTGATCTGTCACAATCAACAGGTGATAGTGACAAGCGGTGTCAATTGGAAGGTGTTTTTATTTTGAATTTTGGTTTATTTTTTATTCCGCCCACAAATTTTTAGTTTTTTATTCAATCAAAATGAGTTATATTATTGTTTTAAAATCTTATAATATTTAATGATATGTAAGTAACAAAAAGTATTTTATTTATTCAGTGTTAGCATATGTGGTTTGCAGTTTTTTTTTTCTTTTTCAGCACACTTTAAATAATGTCGCCAGAGTATGCTGAAATGGTAGCTGCCATTGCTTTTGGCGTATTATCAGCAATATTTGTTAGTGCTTTTGTAATTTTGATTGTAATATGTCGTAGACAAAGGCTATTTTACAAAGCAACATACTTGGACACACACCATGACATCTCAAGGTATGTCAGTCTATTTATTTGCACTATTTTATCTTCCTCTTTAACACCCAGTCATTGACAACATCTATTTTACTTGTCTGTCAATTTCTCTATTCAATAGGTCTTCCCTCTATTCTGCCCTATATTTTTATCTCTGTTGCTATTTGTTTTCTTTCCATATTTTATGTCAGGTTTCTGCTATGTATGTAAGGTCAGGTCTAATTTTGATCTTGTAAAGTCAAGACTTCCTCTATTTCTCATTTTTGTATCAATATCACCTAAAAACTTGATATATCTATGCCTAGATATCTAAACTTCATTGCTTGTTTAATTTTTTCATTACAAGGTATATCTTCGTGATGTTTTAGATGCACATTGTTTTTGATGCCAATGTTGCAGTTTCAAATGGTTTTGCTGTTTTGCTAAATGTTAAAATAATCTCTGAAGATTCTCTTCATTTAATATCACAAATTTACCTTGATCATATAATCAAAAAAAATATTTAATGATTAAAAAACTACAATCATCTCTTTTAAATTATGTTGGGAATGTTGAATCTTTGGCACAATGACACTACTCAGTGTGTATCACCACTACACCAAACACTTTATTTTTGCATTGGACCCGCGTTTCGCTAACCATATTAGCTTCATCAGGAGCGATGATTGAGAATCATCCTCCTGATGAAGGTAACATGGTTAGTGAAACGCGCGTCGTGCGTAAAAATAAAGTGTTTGGTGTAGTGGTGATGTATAATGATTAATCTCTTTTACAGTCACATCAAACAAACTACATGCTCTCGGCCAAAGTACATTAAAGAGTACAATTCATATGTGGCTGATACAGTTAAAAACTGTCAGGCATTCCAAAAAATAACCTTTTTTGTGATGTGTGGCTAAATTATTATTTATTATGAAATTGAGAGTTAAAAAAATATCTTTTCATCATCTAAAAACCCTAAGACCTGAAGAAAAGAAGAATTTCGGAGGGATTTTTTTTATACTTCCTGCAAGCAACGCAGGTAAATACAATAATTTACCTGCTGTTTCATAAGTACATTTTTGCTAACTTAAGAGTTTGTATTTCTAAAACTTGGTCTGTATTCAACCCAACATTTTTTATGTTACTCTGTAATCAGATCTCAATCCCTTCTATACAGTATTTCAGTTAAAATTGGAAATAATGGAAAAACAAGAACAATCAAATAGAAGTATGTTGTGACATACATACAATCACCATTTTAGCCCTCTACTGCATCCCTTTGACCTATGTATATTTTATTATAGAAAAATTATTTTATATTAAATATCCAGTATGCAACCAAAAACCAGGAAAAAATATTATTGAAAAGATAAAATGACTGCCCCACCATTTTCAATTTCATCCCATGTTAACGATAAAAATAATGAAAAAACATGTAGTTTCAATTCCCTCCCACAGAATATTTGTTTATTATCTCAACAAAAAAACCACATTACTACCCGTATTAAAATCGAGCGATATTGCCCAAAAGCTATAGGCTTCATCCCTCAATAGATAATATACATATACCAAGTTTTTCATGATCTAGGAACCCTAAAAATAAAATTTCTGAATGTGTTTTTTTTTATGAATACAATACTTTCCTTTAGCAAGAAAAGTAAAAGAGTTTGTTTATTATGTTCTCACGTTTTTAAAAAATATATTACTATTTTTTACAGTTTTTTTAAGTCCCTATAATATTTTCCTTTAGACCTGAAAAACAGCTTATTGAACCAGAACGTCCAGAACTCGAATTAGGAGAAGTAAATCTAAACTTTGATGGAATATTAACAGATGAACAATGGATAGATGACGCAACTGGTCTTATACCGCATTGCTTAGCAATCTTAAAAACCTGTAGATATCTCACAGAACGACTAACTACATTAGCAATGAGCTCAACCCCTATCTCTGGCAACTTTAGCCAAATTGTTGATAGCGCCAAAAGAATCTCAAGCAGAGTGGATGATATGGTAAGAAGTATGTATCCTCCATTAGATCCAAGACTTTTAGAAGCTAGAGCAGCTGCGTTAACTTTGGCAGTTACACACTTGGCACTTATTGCAAAGTATGAATGTGGCCAGAAAGACAAATATAATCTTATGTGGATTGATAAGCTTTTGGAAGAAATGGATGGACATGTCTTGGTAATACATTTATTTACTTTTTTCACAGTACTTACATTGTTTTACCACAGTAAATATAAAACACAGTAGCGACGCTCAAGAAAATTTTTACGTCTTGTTTTTTATTAGGCATGCGTCCCCTATCATACCAACAACATAGCTGCCAGCATGGTCGCGGGTTGTATTTACATCTGGATCTCTAGGAGAGTCTTTTTATAGCGTGGTCCGAAATTCATTATTAATAATTTTTCTACTAAGTAAATGACTCGTTTGACGTTATAATTGAAAATAATTATAAAAAAGATGTCAAGAGGAAGTTTTTGTTGTGCGGTTAGAGCTTGTAAAAATATATGTGGTATCTCGAAAGGGGTTAGTTTTTTTAGATTTCCCAAAGATCCTAAAATGTAATTTATTAATAATCCTTTATTTCTATTATGCAATACATGACAGAAAGATTACACTGGTCTACAATTTTTTTTTTTTTTTTTCTTTCACAAGGGCGGAATTAACGGGATATATTTATCTTTTCCATGCTGAGTTTAAATATGTTCTCAGATCATGCAGGGTTTTTTTGTGGCATATGTTTAAAGTTTTAAAATAATTAGTACTTACAAAACACTGAATAATAAATACACGGCTAATTTTGTCTAACCTAAAAAGTTTTATATGATGATTTTCGGTCATATTTCGCCTTCGGGATGTCTCTTTTCATGGTCCAGCAGTAGTCGGCCAGCATACTGGGACTCCATTTGCCTTAGTACCTCTTTTCCATAGTAGAAATCTGGTGATGAAAACAATTACCGTGCTCATCAGAGACAGCCCCAAGATTTTCAGGGAAGAAGCCTAGGTGGGAGTCCAAGAAGTGAATTTTTAAGAACATGTTGCAGCCCATTTCTTTGTATGAAGTCAGAAGATTACTCACTATTTCACTATAGTTTTCTTCTTTATTATTGCCAAGAAATCCACAACAGATATATTTGAATGATTTCCACGCTGCTTTTTCCGGTGGATGTAACAGTTCCTCAAAATGTTCATCATCCGATATTAATGATCTTATTTGGGGCCCTATAAAAATTCCTTCCTTCAATTTTGCATCACTTATTTTAGGAAATTTAGATTTCAAATACATAAATGCAGCAGGACTTTAATCCATTTTTTTTTACAAAATTTTTTATAAGCCCCAGTTTTATGTGCAGGGGAGGTAAATACACCTTTTGGGGATCCACTAATGGGGTATTTGATACATTTTTATGCCCAGGAATAAGAGATTCACGTTTAGGCCATTGTTTCCTTATGTAGTGATACTTCTTATTCCTGCTATCCCATTCACACAAGAAACAGCAGAATTTCGTGTATCCAAGTTGCAAACCTAACAATAAAGCTATAATCTTCAAATCACCACAGATATTCCAGTTATATTTAGTATACTGAATTTTTTTTAACAGCAATTTCATATTTTCATAGGTCTCCTTCATATCACTGGGATGCGCGACGGGTATTGATGGTAATTCATTCCCATTATGGAGTATTACAGCCTTCAAACTGACTTTCGATGAGTCTATGAACAATCGCCACTCATCTGGCTGGTGTTGATGTCCAAGAGTCTCCATTACTGCACAAACATCATTACAAAAAAACTACAGAGCATTCTTTAGAGAAGTAATCACTGAAATCACTATAGTGTCTACGATAAAGGCATATCCTTGTATCTTTTTGGAGTAGACTCCAACCTTTGAGCCTAGAACTTAAAAGCTCAGCTGACTGTTTAGACAAATTTAAATCCCATATAAGATCATTAAGATCTTCTTGAGATAAAAAGTGAGGTTCTGATGAACTACTTGCTTCAAATGTAGGGTCACTTCTCTCGTTTTTTCCGTCTTCAGTATGAACTGGGTTGGAGTCGGAGTTATCACTTAAGGTCATGAAATCTGGAAACTTTGATACAGGATACTCTTCACTATGTGGCACAGGTCTAATTGCAAATGCCATATTGGGGTACTTAACTGTATATTTTGTTTTGGACGTAATTCCTTTAATGTTAGTTAAGCAGAAATAACAATCAGCTAAATGGTCCTTCTGTTCCCTCCAAATCATAGGGACTGAAAACAGCATATGTTGAGTACCAGTTTTCCAACCAGTGAGAAGCCTAATACATGATACACAGAATAAATTTGGGGCCCAGTCTTTATCAAAATCACCAGCTTTACACCCAAAATAAAGCTCATAACATTTTTTCACAAGCGGTGTAAAATTTCGCCTCTGAGACTTAAAGGTCAGTTTACCACACACATAGCAGAAATTGTTTGGTTGATTTACACACTTTCTTGACATTTTGAAACGTTTATATAAAAAAAAAACTTACAAATAAAAACAATAAATAGCACAAAAATAAGTAGGTACACGTGTTACCAGACTCACAATTACAATAATGGTTACTGACCCTCTGCTTGCTAAAAAAGTGCAATATTTGTACAAGATAGGACAGGTTTGAACATCATTAAGCCTGGACAGAGGTAAAACATATTTCAACATGAATAAGTCTGCCGGGTGCCAAATTATTCTGAATACAAATTCCCACTTCTGTATTTACAAGAATTATAACAATGAAATCCTAATATAGAGAAGTATATTACACAAAAATGACTGTCACAAGAAAACTCTGCCTGATAGAAGAAATCTGATAACATATTTGAATTCAATATAAAAAACTGAACTAGGGTCTCTATTCAGTTTCCTTGTGAAAAAAATCATGTTGACCAGTGTTATGATAATTGTGTTTTCATATTAGAGATACATGTTATTTGTAAAACAATTGATACTTCATTATTGTTAACTATTGGTTTATGTTATTCTTGCACTTTTTTTCTGAATTCAGGGCAGAATTATGGTTATCAGCTTCTGACCGACCAGATGCCAATTTAGATAATGAAAAACTATTTAACACATATAGAGTATGCAGCCTGCATTTCGCAAATTCATTGTTTTTTGTATAAGTAGTATGAAAAGTTTTTGTATAAGTTGTATGAAAATTATTATATTAGATTTAACTAATGATAAAATGGAAAAATTATTACGAAGAATTACTAACTGAAAATAGACAAGAATTCCTTAGTATAGAGGACAATGAATCAGAAGACACAGAGGGAAAGGACTGGGACAAAATAACCATAGAGGAAGTGCAAGCAAATCTAAAAACGATAAAGAATGGAAGAGCGGCCGGACCAGGTGATATCTCTGCAGAAATGATTGAAAATGGAGGTATAACCATGTGGAGAACAATAACTAGCTTAATTAATAATTGTATATCACAAGGAAGAACACCTACCGAATATGGGTATATGCGTTACAAGCACTATGAACAGACTGTACGGTAAAATATTGCAGAATAGAATAAGAGAAACAATTAAAGGAAAGATATCCGAAAACCAAAGCGGATTTACTCCGGGCCGGTCGTGTGTAGACAACTTGTTTACTTTACAACGATTGATAGAAAAGAAGATCCAAAAAGATGACGAAATACATATGACCTTCATAGATCTTAAGAAGGCATATGATAGTGTACTGAGAAATAAACTTTGGCATGTCTTGAGAACAGTAGGGATAAAAGAAGGGATGATAACAACAATGAAAGAGTTATATAATGAAGATATAGGATATGTGAAACAAGGACGCTATCTCTCGAAAGCTATCCACATTTCAAAAGTTCTAAGACAAGGGTGTTGCCTTGCACCAATCTTATTTAATATATTTGTAGACAACGCTCTAAAGAAATGGAACCGCACTTGCCAAAGCATGGGCATCCCCATTAGTGATAAACACCTATTATCGTTAAACTTTGCAGACGACCAAGTAATAATAACACAAGATGCATTCAATATGGAATATGTATTGGAGATTATACACAGACTACAAGGAATGGGGACTAGAGGTGAGCCTTGAAAAGACGGAGTATATGGTTTATGAACTCGAAAATAGAATTTGATGTCTTAATTAACAACGATACACATGTCAAACAGTTAAGGAATTTAAATATCTAGGAGTACTGATTGACAACAAAAATGGTATAGGTAAAAAGAAAATACAGAATAAAATACAAAAAGCCAGGAGGATCATAGGAGCTCTTAACTCAATATGGTGGGATCAAAACATAACTACACAAAACAAAAAGAGAATTGGAAGAACAATGGTAGAATCGGTTTTAAGTTATAGTAGTGAATTGTGGGTAATGAAAGAAGAGGATAAAAGAAAAATAACGACAATAGACATGGATTACCTGAGAAGAAGCGCCGGAGTGTCCAAATTCCAACACATAACAAACCAAGAAATACGCAATAGAACAGCAACAACAGAAACAATTATACAAAGAATAGAAAATGGTGGACACCTACTCAGAATGAACGATACAAGAAGGCCCAAAAGGCTCTGGGCATGGAAACCACCGGGAAGAAATAAAAAAGGACGACCACGTAGATCCTGGAATGAAGATATGAGACGAGCCATGAGGTCACGAGGAATGAACGAAGAGATGGCGGACGATAGAGAGGTTTGGAGAAGGCGAATGGGAACACAATACTTAGTTGTATAATTGTTATATATTACTTGTGTATGTATACAGTTAAACCCAAATATATAAAATGGAGCAAAAAGTGTGTTCACTTCATTCTTAAGTTCAGAAGAAAGACGATCTCATCTTAAAATGATAATTATAGTTATTTTCAATCTCTCTAGATTACTGGGATTCGCTGAAATATAAGGAACATAATTATTGATTCGTGAAGCGGAAGGTGTGCTGAGATATATTCTCAAAATGAACTTTTTTCCCCCTGAACAAAATCTCTAATAGTTGAGAAATATAAATTCAACAGTTAGATATTTAAATGAATAACGTGCAAAAACCGTTGAAGCCAAAGGTATTTTTTGCATTTTTCCCTGTTTTTTGTATACCTGTTTTAAACTTGATAAAGGAATGTGTTAAACTTGATAAAGAAATGTTCCTAAAAAAAAGCTTTTCTCTTTTTTTTCTTCCTTTCGATCGGCAAAATTCATTTTTATTCTACAGAATAGAATTTTTCTTAAAAAAAGGAATTTAAATATTTCAAAAACTCGCGGGCATCATACGAGCAATATGGCGACAAGTCATGTGATCATTACAAACTCTAACCCCTTGAGATCAAAGATGCCGAGTCGGACTGTCGCTACTGTATTTTATGTTTACTGTGGTTTTACCTTTTGTACTTTCTTTCTACGTTCCAAGTTAAGGTTCAATTATATATTATTTACAAATCCTCTTTCTTAGGAAGAAGTGATCCTTCTAAAAATATCCCACTAGTACAGTGGGACCCCCGTTATCCGGGGATCCAATCAACCAGGATCCCGAAGGTTCGATTTTTTTTTTTAATAAGGTGTTTTTTGACACCATTTCGCTTTAATTATGTATTATTTTTATTAAAAAATGAACAAAATTCATAATACATATTTAGATTATTATTAACACTTATTACTATTAAGTATTCAAAAATATTTATGTATTATTTTTATTTAAAAAAAAAATAAAATAAAATATAAAATGGAAAAACACGGCAACCTGGAGTCGGGAGAACGAGATTTTTCGGGAAACCACCACAATTCAATTCATATTCCAAGAATGGGAATATTAGAGTCGTTTGTATGAAACATCCACTGGGCTCTTCGTCTGCTGAAAAAAATTATTTACTCAGTTGTGCTTTGCTCTCCATCCTAAAACAAACAAAATATCGCAAAAAAGAAAACGTGTCGTGTTAACAATTGAACAAAAATTAGTTATAATAAACCGAGTTGAAAAAGGTGAAAGTATAAAAAAAATTCTTGCTGAATTCGGAGTTAGAGAACAAACCGTTTGTGATATGGTGAAGAAGAAAAAAGACATTTCCTACTTCGTGTCATCGTCGGCCCAAACAACGTGTCCTTCTCGAAAAACAATGAAGACCTCTATATTAAAAGATGTCGATCAAGCGGTGTATCAATGGTTCATGTAAAAACGCGCGGAGGGAGTTCCAATTTCCGGGCCAATGGTGAGTGAAAAAGCGTTATGGTTTCATGAAAATTTTAAAATTGAGGAGCTATTCTCCGCTTCCCATGAGAGTCTTAGCGGTGATTATGTTGCAGCCACATTGTTTATTGAAAATTTTAACTTTTTGGTTAAAAAATTCAATTCAGCACCCGCTCAAATTTATAATGCAGATGAATTAGGACTGTTTTGGAAAATGGTTCCTTCAAAAACCTTAGTAGCTCAGTTCGAAAAATCTGCTCCTGTTCACAAATCCAGCAAAGAAAGACTCACAATTCTGACTTGTTCTGTAGTATTAGAACATACTTCAGGAGAACACAAGTTAAAATTAATTGTTATAGGGAAGGCAAAGAAACCTCGATCGTTTGAAGGGATCGAAATTAGAAGTCTTCCTTGCAATTATTATAATCATCCAAATGCTTGGATGAATCAAGCAATTTTTACGTCGTGGTTTAAAGATAAATTTGTACCTTCAGTACGTCAACACTTAAAGAGAAAGGTCTACCCCTTATAGCTGTTTTATTGCTCGATAATGCTCCGTCCCATCCAGTTGAAACAATCTTGGCCACCGAAGATAGACAAATTTTCGTTCATTATCTTCCAGCGAACGTAATGTCACTAATCCAGCCGATGGATCAGGGGGTATATCAAGCTTAAAACGAAGATACAAAAAAATATATTCCTTCAATTTCTACTCGACGAGAATAGTAGCACCGAGTCAATAAAGGAAATCCTAAAAGAAGTGGACAATAAATTTTTGCTGTCTATGATGTGTAAATTTACATTGAAACTTTCATGGGCGAAAATATTAGGACAAGAAGATTTAATCCAGCAAGCCTCAAAAGATATTGAAACTGACTCATATCCCGACACCGCAAAAGCTCTCCCGGATTTAATCCATGTTGACAGGGATGATATGATAAATTGGCTGGAAAGTGTCATGAGCGAAGAGGGGCCAGCGACTTCTTCGCAGATTGACCATGGAAACGAGCGATGACAACGAAGATTCGTTTATTGTTTTGAAAACAAAGAAAATTAAACACAACCAAGCGTTAGAGACGACGGAACTTCTGTTAAATTATTTTGAACTGGGGAACGCCGATTATAGCAGATTCATCGCGTTACGGACCATGAGAACAGATATTAGAAAAGAAATCTTTAATAAAAAACATAGTAAAATTACCGATTTTTTTCTCTAAATGCAAATTTAATACATATGTATTATGAATATTTGTATACATATTGAAAATTGATAATAATGTGAAACGTTTGTGTCTTATTAAAAATAATATCTTCTATCCAGCACATTTCATCCATAAAAAATTGTGATTCGTTTATCCGGGGTTCTCAATTATCAGTGGACCCCCCTCCCCGTCATTACCCCAGATAACGGAGGTCCCACTGTATAATAAAATATCTTATTTTATTGTTAACAAATTGTCAATTATTTTATTTCTTTTTTAATAGTGGTACAAGACAGTACCACAACCAACCTTTTATTTCAAAGTCTGAATAGACATAGAACATGTTGGAATTTTTGAATCTTTGATACAATAACACTACACAACAGTTATCACCGCTACACCAAATAGTTTGTGTTTGCATTGACCCGCATTTCGCTAGACATATTAGTATCATCAGGAGTACTGATTGGTTATCAGTTATCACTCCAGATGATGCTAACATGATTAGCGAAACGCGCATCAAGTGCAAGTGTTTAATATAGCGGTGAGAAATGTTTTGTAGTGTAGATGTCGTAGGATTATTATTAAAACCGAAATATTATAATCATACTAGTAACTTTATAAACTTACGGATTTTTGTCAGTCGACAAATCCTACAATAATACGGACTTGTTTCAGTATTATTATAAATTTACTGGATGGAGGAAAATTATAATTCTAGGAAGATTCTGAATAGCTGCTAAGCGTGGGTGTTAAGGGGGACGACGCGTGCCTTGATTGGCTAACGCTCCACGCAAATTCTAATCAATAAGCTGAAAGACATTGGCGAGGAGTATGGTCTACATATATTAGAAAAACCAAAATGATGGTGATTAGTAGACACCTCCAAGAGGACGCATCTCTATAAAGAATCAAGATATTGAGAGGGTTACTAAATTTAAATATCTTGGCTCTATCGTCAATGAACGATGGGATTGTGATGGGGAGGTTAAACTACATGCTACTTCAAAGACAATTGCTACTAGCCCTGCGCGTAATAAAATGCTGTCCGGCCGGTCTTCTTGTATGATGTAGTGACATGGACGTTAAAAGTGAGATCATTGAATCATATCAAAGCTTGCGAGCTATAGCTACGACGTTTGCTACGAATTTCTTGGACAGAACACCTAACCAATGAAGAAGTCCTTTAGAGGGCCAGGGTGGAGAGGCAACTACTTAATATCATAAAACGAAGAAAGGTTTCTTATTTGGGACATATACTAAGAGGTGGCCGCTACTCGATTCCAAAACTTATTCTTCAAGAAAAAATGGAGGGTCGGCGACGACCCGATAGAAAGCAACACTGGTGGCTCCGGAATATCAGGGACTAGTGTGGAGTTCCGAACGCTGCGTCCATTTTTCGACTAGCCGAGAATAACAACCTCTCAATATAAACTGAAGAAATGGTACTGGCGTATGTGAATACATGGGACAGGAAGAAGTTAACTACATATGAAAAACTCAACAATTTGTCAGTGAAACTGTTTTCCACTGTTAATGTTACCTAAGCAGTTCCCTTAAAGGGAGTTGATTTTTTATTTGTCAGCTTTAGCATTAAAAAAATGTATGGGAACTTATGTGTTTACATTTAGAAATCCTGTTCTTACTTAGTAACTCTGTTGTTCAACTCTACAACAAAAATGACATTGAACAACAATTTCACAATCTTATTGTCATAGCCCATTTAGTTATATTGTCAAAAAACCTGTAGATTTACAATTGTCCTGAGCGTGTCCAGCAAAATTATAATGCTGAAACTAGTCCGTAATATTGTTGTGAATTAGAGTTGATTGAAAACACAACGTAAGTTTATGATGTTACTAGTATGAATATACTGTTCTGGTTTTGATAATAACCATGCGATATATACATAGAACTGGTAACATTTCCCTAGTGATTCCAAATGGCTTTAATGATAATCAAAATATAATTAATATTATATATTATGTAATAATAAAATAATAACTTTATTTCAGTTTTTGAGAGAAGCATCTATGTGTCAAGAAAACTTCAATAAAATACCAATTCTGATCAATGGTGTTTAAATATTAGTTTTCTTTTTTATAGTAGTGTGAAAATATGTACTCGAATATACTGTAAACATGGGTGTATTAACAAATATATATTTTTTCATTTACATACTTTCTTGTTTATTATTTTTATGCACCAAATTTCCTTTTATTATTAGCCTGTTATTATTAACTTTTTAAAAACGTCGATACTGCTAAAGTAAACAAATACTCTTATTTGCCTCAATATAAACCTTGATAATTTAAGGTCGGTCAAGTAAGAACGTGACGTATTCTTGAAAAAATGCTTCGAGAACATTTTTGGCCATCAATGCGTTCTAACGACGCAATTACCTTAGTAAGTTGTCCAATCGCCTTCTGCATCAATAATCGCCTGACATGTTCGAGGTATGCTGTCGACGAGATTTTCTGCAAACTCGCGCGGCAAAGATCTCCAAATTTTTCGAATCTCGCGATAAAACTAAATCAAGTCGTCAGAGCTTTTTCTTGACAAGGGACCAAACGTTTTCAATAGAGGTCGCATCCGGTGATTGTGAAGGCCACTCTAGTATCTTATCATGGACCCGACCATGTTTTCACCCAGCAAAATTTTCTCCAATGTACGACATTTGACATCGTGAGCACGAAGATGTCGAATAGTATCATGGAACATATTCAAACCCAGTTTTCTTAATTTGGTTCTTGACTCAGCGTCAATTTCGGGTCTCGTGAAAACACACGATTCGTTTTTCGACTTTCGGACTGACTTTGCCTACCGAGCCACGTTTTGGCAAGTCGTCGACATTTTTCGTCTCATTAAAACCATTTACCCACTTCTTCACTTTTATTTAGCGGCTGTGGAATGTGTCGTTTTAGGCCCCTTTGGATAGGAACAAAGACTGCCTCGAACCGACGGGCAAATAAGTCACTTATTTTGGATTTTACGTGATTTCGGCGAAAGTTCGGAATCGACTGATACTTTTACTAAAACGCGCCGTAGACAAAGGTTCCCTCTACCGATTTTTTTGTTGAATTACTAGAATCGCATCTACCAAAAATGAATTGTAGCAGACACGTTTTTACTTGACCAATTGTACAATACAGGAAAGGAAGATATTAAATAAATAGAACTAACTCGTCTGGCAAAATAAAGAACACCATTTATTCAATAAAAAGCAAAATTAAATTAAGAATAAAAAGGGGGTGTTTGTTAATGGTGCATAAATACTTTATTTATCATCGATCTAGGGCAATTCAACGTCTAAAGTGCACTAAATTATCGCTTGGCGTTCTTTTCATTAACTTTTAATACTTTATTTTTCAAGTGATCTTTGTAATCCAAAATACCTCCTTTCCATTTAGTTACTGTTCCTTTTTCACATACCCAAATTTCTTCTGCGACCTAAAAATGAAATAAGTTTTATGAATTATTAAGCAACAATGATGTAAAATTTGTTTACATGCTGGCCTTGGTGGTTTAGTAGCAAGTCAAGTAACCGGAAGTTTGTCAGTTCGATTCCAGCCCGCGGCTGGGTGTTGTATATGTGTGTGTCTGTATGTAATAATTATTGTAGAGATCCAGTAACATCCCCACGGTCTCAATGTTTCGGCATCTCGACTAAGTTGATTGATAAAAGAATTCGATTTTTAAAAAAAGGATCGCCACGTCTGTAAGCTTTAATAATTTAACAATTTTTTTAGTTTCTTTAAAAAAAAAAACAATTAGTCCAGTTTCTCACGGCGCTGTTTTGCTTAGATTTTTAAGAATTTGATATTTATAACCGCAAACTTAATTAAAAAATAAAATTATCAATGGGTCATTGCATCAGATCCACAATATCATTGTGATATAACTTACCTGATTAATCAACCTAAAATCGTGACTAACTAGGACTAAACCACCTTCGAAATCATTAACAGCGTCGGCGAGCGAATCGATTGTTTCCATGTCCAAATGGTTAGTAGGTTCATCAAGTAGGAGTAAGTGAGGTGCTTGCCAAGCTAACCATGCGAATACAACTCTACATCTTTGTCCGTCGGATAGTTGTCGAATTGGACATACCTACACAAAAAAATGTAATCACTAAAGGACACAAAAGAATTATAAAGATTAGTTCTTAATTATTTTAAAGTTGCTAGTTTGATTGCATCTTCAACTAGAATATTGCTCTATGATGTAAACTGCGTCATAATCCGAGAGAGAAAACAGAAAAAAAAAAGCTGGCAGGAGACTTCTTCAAGTGATTATGCAGCTCGAATGTTGGCAATCATTCTGACTAACATTTCTTTATCCACTGCAGCTCTAAAAAGACCGGGGATATTTGTAGAGAACCTATTTCGCAGATTGTTTAGCCAGGAGATACGTCTGCGTCCTGGTTCCCTTTTTCCAAAAACCTCTCCTTGAAGTATTTGCTGTAGTAATCCATCTGTGGGAATTTCTCCTTAATGTGTCCTAAATACGCCAATTTTTTTTCACTAATTCATGTTCAGTGGATGTTTAAAGTTGCCGGTTAGATTGCTTATCTGCAACTAGAATATTGTCCGTGATGTAAACTGCGTCATGATCTTAGGGAGAAAACAGAAAAAAACGTTGATAGGAGACAGATATGGTAAATACTGTGGAATTTTATTTGCTAACTGTCTCAGTTTTACGCTAGAAACTCGGTTACTGTGGTAAACAATCCACCATATTCGCCAGATCTGATCCTAACCGATTTTGTTTCTGTTTTTTTATGATTTGATGACATGGAGACCATTCAAAGGAATATGGAATGAGGTTTGTTTTTACAATTTCTAAAAGTTCTAAAAATTTTTAAAAGTTTAGAAGGTAGTATTTTGCAGAACAAGTGCGCAACTTTCAGTCTTAAAAGCTTACCATTCCTGCTGTAACCCTACCATTTTCCTTCTGAAAATGACCAATGCCAAATTTGTATGCACTTATATAATTTAATATAAAAAATAAGAAATACACAGTTCTTGGCGAAAATGTGTATGACATATATGAAATACTAACAAAATTTTTGGTCAATATTACTATTTTTGTGTAGTCGAGTGTATAGTTCGGTTTTATTGAATTTTCTCACATCTTCATACAGCAATAATTTATTGTCCATAAAGTACCGTGGATTGTCGGTGCACATATTAAAAATGGCAAGTCATAAAAGCGTTTTAATGTTCCTTACGGGATCAGTTCGGTGACCGTCCGGCTGTCTGTCACACGCGTTTTTCTCCGAAACTATTTGACATAGAAAGTTGAAATTTGCCACAAATATAGGAATTCATAGAGCCATCAGAGCTGTGTAGTTTTGAAAGTTAAATTTTGACTTAAAGGGTTAGTTTTGAGGAAAGCGAAAAAAAATTCTTTATATTATTCTTAAAAAATTGCCAAAAATAGCTGCCCCCATCCTATCTCCAGTACTAATCCGAAAATTTCGAAAAAATTCTGGAATATTCTTGTAGATTGAGTGAAAATTATCACAATATCACGAGTACATAATCTTTGATAATTTAGCTGGTATATAAAAAAATTCTTTCAAGAGTAGAGGTGTCAAATAAAAAATAAAAATTGCCAAAAAGCGCGGTCCCCTAAGAGTACGAAACTAAAAATTTCGAAAAAATTCTCCATGTGTAGAGTAGATGAAAATTAGTACAACTGATAATTTATTTGTCATATAAAAACAAAGATCGGAAACAAACTTTGTTGAAAACTCGTTTGGGACGGAAACAAACTTTGTTGAAAACTCGTTTGGGACGTGTTTTGTGAAATCATTGATCATTTTATACCTCTGTAACAAAATTTTTATTCTAAAAACAATCACCGTACGGACCACTAATTGCGCTACTCCGACTTGCATCTGCCCGATTTTTTTTATTGAGGAGCACACCTAACATTTCATTAATCTTCGGTTTCATTGTCTTGACCAGGTCCTGTAGTGAGACTGTGCACTATAGAATTCTATGAATCAACTGTTTTCTATATCATTGGTACTTTGGGTGCGCTTAAAATCGCTTCGTTTCAACAAAAGCGATCAACTTCTGGCGAGAACGTGGGCCTATCGTTATCCACGTTCGCAGTTTTTTCTGGTCTTCATTTATATTTTCTGCCATAAAATACCAAATTATTGCTAAAATATGCTCTATTATTATCAATATCACTATAAGCCTAGTCTTATTTAATGCTGGAAGTAGGCCGTCCCCTTGAATTTTCACTTCAATCTATTTCCAGCTGTTGTCATCTATCCAATGCCCGCAACGCTCTGTATATCATCCCTCCATCTTGTTTTGGGACGTTCGAAGCTTCTTTTCGGTTCTCAGGGTCTCTATTCTATTGTTTACCTGGTCCAATCGGTCATATATACGTGCTATATAGTATTCTTTACTTTAGTTTGTTTATGTAACCACTTATTTATTTTTCTATCTTTAAGTTTTATCCCGATCATCTGTCTTTCATGAGCTCTCTGGGTCCAAGCTAGTTTTTGCATATCGGCTTTATTCAGTGTCCAAGTTTCAGTGCCATATTTAATCACCAATCGTAAACTTATTTGGGATGGCTTTACCTTTATATAACTTAATTTTCCACATGCGCACCATCCTAATCTGATTCTTCTTGAAATTTCATCCGAGACACTGTCTCGTTGTCGTAATTTTTTGCCATAAATACACATAATTCTCAACAATCTCAAGAGCTATTCCAGTAAATACCAAAGTATAGTCAAAATATGCTTTATTGTTATAAGAAGTAAATTTCTGTAGACGAAGCGGCTTAAAAAGCTGAAATAAAATTCATCAAAAATTGACTAAGGAAAATAAATAGAAGTGAGTTTTCAACAAAAATAAAATACCATAAAACAGCTAAAGTGTTGTCAATGATAACACAAGTAGCCTTTAAAAATAGATTTCTATAACAAAAAGCGACTGATATAAGACTACTCGACACAGAGTCTCGCTACTGGTTTCCAAATTTGAAACCTACAAGTAATATAACTAAAAAGTATTGTGAAAAACATTTTACCTGTTGCCGGCCTGTCAGGCCATACCGTCCTATAATTTTCCGCATTTCTTCTTTCTCTTTAACGTCAGGAAAACTTTTCATCATGTATTCCAAAGGGGATAAATCCAAATCTAACAACTCATGTAAATGTTGGTGATACCTTGCAATTCTCAAATGAGAATTCTTTCTAATCATGCCTTCAGTTGGTACAAGCTATTATAAAACAAAAAAACTAATAAATTCCACTAATTGAATGTATCAAAGATCAGTAGCTTTATCATCAGATGAAAAAATGCATAAAACTAAATTACAAAAAAAAAACAATAACAGAAAAAAAGAACAAAAAAAACATCTCATAAATAAAAAATAAGTTCAACCAGTACTTACTTCTCCATATAGTAATTTCAATAATGTACTTTTACCAGCACCATTAGGGCCTACCAAAGCTATTCGGGTGTCCAAATCAATACCGAATTCTAGATTTTTGTAAATATGTGCAGATTTATCATTGTACCTAAAAGAGATGCAAAAATTGTGTAATTATGAAAAAAATGGACAGCAGTACTATTATAAATATATTAAATAACATGAATATACTTTACCTAAAACTGACATTCTGGACCATAATAACGGGCGGTGGAATCGTCCCGCAACTCGGGAAGTAAAAGGTTACCAGCTTGTCATTGGTTACTTTCTCTGTTAAACCTTGAGCCACCATTTTTGCTAAAGTTTTTTCTTTGGATTGAGCTTGTCTGGCGAGTTTGGCCGAACCGTGGCCAAACCTGGCGATGTAATTCTAAGAAAAAAAAACAATTTCCTTATACAGAGTGACCCATTAATAAATAGGCGAAGATATCTATAAACTATATAAATATTTAAAAAAAAAAACAGAGTTGGCTGTTCTATTTTAAATTGAACAAAGTTAGTTTACGAATCTATTGTAAACAGAACATTAGAGGCAATTCTGTCACATGATAAATATGCATAATTTTAAGAACTAGAAGTAAATGGTGTTTCTTATTGACCAGCACAGTCATAAAAAATTGTAAATAAAAAATTTCTTATTTGTTCCAAAATTTTTTTACCACAATGTTATATACAAGGTGTTAGGAAAATCGTTTTAGTTTATTTAAACCAGTATGATCTTGTATCCAGAGAAACTATGGAAAAACATGGATAACTGGCGCACATCTTACAACTAATTGGACAATCGACCCTGAAAATTTAGGGTTTTTCAGAATGTACGCCAATGATAGTAGAAAATAGGCACGTTAAAAACAATTTACTCGAACCTGGATAGTTGCAATGATGCCAAGCTAAAAATTAAAATTTTGTTTTGAGTTATTACAAATTAGAAGACTTTGGTTTAAATTAAAAAAAGCCTGATGCTATAGAAACTACATTTAAATTTCAGTTTTTAAAAAAGAAATTATTCACTAACGACAATAACATACACAAATAACTTTCTAACTAAAATTAGAATTTTGCCGAACACATATACATATTATACTTTCATTAACGACATAGTGTAAAAAGATCTAGGATATAATTTTTTAATATTAACTACTACAACCAAGATTAAAATCATTTTCCACATGAAATAAGTGTTATAAGTTCACTTCCCATTCTTAAGTTTATAAAATGGTAAAACTGTCATCACACCTCAACTAGGATAAATACAATAAACCATGAATGGATCCACTAGGGTAATCAAAGAAGGCGTAGAAATAGAAAAGAGGCCCAACAACTTAAATAATCGGGATGATAGCCAACGTTTACCAAATTCTTGGAAACATATTCTATCTCAATACCAAGTCAAACCAAGAGAAACAATAATTTAACCATATGTTACTTCAGCCACACAAACATTACAAAGAACCACAGGACCGATAACGCGCAGTCAAAGCCGAGCCTCTATTGGCCAGAACCGTTTGACCAATAGAGACACGCCCCCAACAGATAAAACCGGGACCCTCGGAGCCAGTCTCGACATTCAACGCCAAGACAATGACCAGTCATCAAATATATATATCAATCGGTTTTATAACGTCTTCCGTCTTCCGATGCCTAATTTCCACTCCTCCCGGTTTCTCCATCCCTCCTCCTCCAGATCTCTCTCTAGTACTTCCTTGTTGATTCCTGCTCTCCAGCTTTGGCGTGGTCTTCCTCGCTTTCTTTTTCCATGAGGATTCCAATTTAAAATCTTTTTAGGTAGTCGGTCTTGTGACATTCTCTGTACATGTCCTTACCATACCAACTGTTGGGTTCTGATTTCGTCCACTATTTATTTCTAAAGCTCGATATAGTGGACGTCGTCATTTGGTATGCGGTCTTTTCTGGATTTTCTGGCTGCTCGTCTCCAGAAATCCATTTCTGTAGCTTTTAGTATTTTTTTCTGTTCTTTCCTTCAATGGCCACACCTGGGAGCTGTAAGTTATTATACTTTTCACTATTGAGTTGTAAATTCTCTTCTTACTTTGAATGGTTATGTTTTTGTCCCATAGTATACTATTAAGCATTGCAATCGCTTTTCTTCCTTGGATATTCCTCTCGAATATTGCTTCTTCCATTGTTCCGTCCCTAGATATTCTCGTTCCCAAATACTTATAACTGGCACAGTGTTTGATGGTGTGTCCTGTGGCCAGTTTCAAGTCCTGCTGTTGTCCTCCGACGCACATGTACTCGGTCTTTTTAATGTTGACTTCTAGGCCCCATTTTTCATATTCCCCCATAAGTTTTCGTGTCATGTATTCCATATCATCGATGTCCTGAGCGACTACTACCTGGTCGTCTGCGAATGATAGCGTGTACAATGTAGTATCGTCATCCAGTGGTAATCCCATACTGCTGCATTTCCTTTTCCAGTTCTTCAGTGCACTCTCCAAATAGATTTTAAATAGCGTTGGGGATATACAGCAGCCCTGTTTGAGACCCTTTGTGACCTGGAACCCTGTTGTTAAACCATATTTGGTTTTCACACTACTTCTTGCGTCTTGGTATAAGAATTTTACGGCTTTAATTATTTCGGTGCTTACACTACTCTGTTGTAGTGTTTCCCACAATCTCATTAGGGGCACGCTGTCGTAGGCCTTTTTTTAAATCAACAAACAAGACATGGACTTCCTGATAAAATGCGGTTTTCTTTTCTAGGATTTGTGTCAGTGAGAAGAGATGGTCTATTGTGGATCTTCCTGCTCTAAAGCCTGCCTGTTCTTCAGCTTCTACGTCCGCGTATTCCGTTTCTATTCTATTTTTAAGTATTTTTCCGTATATTCTGCTAATAGATCCTGTAACCGTTATTCCCCTATAGTTATCGCAATTATTTTTGTCCCCTTTCTTATGAATTGTTGATATGTATGATATTTTCCATTCCTCAGGTACTTCTGATGTGTTAATGCATCTTTGGAAAAAGTTCCTCAAAGCGCTAAATAGCTTTTCAGTTCCGTATTTACTATCTCTCCTGGGATGTTTCCTGGTCCTGGAGCTCTACCATTTTTTAGCATTTTACATACTTCTTTAACTTCTGATGTTGTTATCCTTATTGGGGATCCTTGTATAACTATATTTGGGTTTCCATGTTGGGTACTTTTGAACTCTGATCTATCTTCTGTTAGCATATTTGTAAAATATTGGTTCCATTTTTCTGGTGTTATTGGTGAGAAGATTTCTCTTTTCCGTTCTGTTCTCATATTTTTAAGAAGTTTCCAGCTTTCTGTGCTTTTTCTTCCTCCTATGTAAGTGTTGAGTCTTGAACATGTCTTTTCCCATTGGTTGTTCTTTTTGTCACTAATCATTTTGCGTACTCTAGCTTGGGATTCTTTGTATTTTACTTTGTTGTTTGTGCTCTTTGAACTTAAGTATTTGTGATAGCTTTTCCGTTTTTCTTCAATTTCGTATTTAATTTCTTTATCCCACCAATATGGTTTTTGCTGTTTTTTCCTTTTCTCTTGGTACCCTAATGCTTCCAGTGCGGCTGCGTGTAGGCATTCCTTTATATACTTATATTCTTCTTCTATATTAACAAATCCCGTCCGTTGTATCTTTTGGTCCAGTCTACTCTTGTACAGATTTCTGATACTTTCATTTTGTAAGCTGTCTGTATTATATCTTATTGTTGTTTCACTTGTTGTGTGCTGTGTACTTGTATCTTTCAGTTTGCTTTCCCGTGTTGTTCATGGGGTTATCTTTCCTTTCACAAGGTAGTGGTCGCTGCCACATGAAGCCCCTCTTTGGACTCTTACATCTAGGAAGTTTAATCTAGATCTCTGTCGTATTATCATATAGTCGATAATACTTTTTAAATCTCTTGTTGTTTGTCTCCACATATATTTATGAATATCCCTATGCTGGTAGTGTCCGTTTAATATTGTAAGGTTGTTTTGTTCACATATCTCTATAATTCTTCTTCCGTTGTTGTTAGTAACTTCTTCGCCATATTTTCCTACCACTTTATCGTGTTCTTTCCTTCCTATTCTTCATCAACGCTTTGAAAAAGATGGATGAGATTCCATCTAAACGTCAGCGAAACCGTCCATCAAGGGACTTTAAGCTAAAACGGGATACCTGAAAAATCACTACTACATTTCACACCTGTGAGAACATTCGTCAATATATATATATATATATATATATATATATATATATATATATATATATATATATATATATATATATATATATATATATCGACACACACACACACTAAGTTTAATAGTGATATCTCATTTCATTCGAGAGTTATCGCGCCAACACACCAACTTACATACTGACAGAAATGAGTGACTAGGTTTTTCGAGATCCAGGAACCCTAAAACGTGAAGAACAGCAAAAATCTCAAATTGTGATTTTTTCATGAATACACCACCTTCCTTTAGTAAGGAAAGTAAAAACTCAGAGATTCAGACTGACTATTATAAATCAAACAACTAATATTAATATTAATTAATACTTACCTTCATGTGATTCATTTGATCTTGTTCCCAATTATACTGCTTCATTTGATTTTCTAAGAGTTCCAGACGAGTCTTCACAAAAGCGTCATAGTTGCCAGTATAATACTTGAGTCGCTTTTTGTGCATGTGAATAATATTTGTACAAACTCCATTTAAGAAATCTTGTGAGTGAGAGATTAGAACCAATATCCTTTTATAGCTATTGTAAAAAAATAGAAATCAAGAATTTATTCCAATTTAATTTACTGGGAAAATATAGGATTTAACTGTTACCAGTGGTTAGTTTGAAGGCGAATTTACCAATAATGAAATTGAAATTTAGACTGTAACCACTCAACTCAACTATGAGTATCAAATTTAAGAACTTTATGTAATTATCAAGGATTAAGTAAGTAAGTATATAATTATCAATCAAAAATTGCGAACATGCTTTTCTAATTTAAAAATTATGGTAAATATTAGATGTATAAATCAATTTGGTACATTGGAAATAAGTTTCTCCAAATATTGTTCAATATGGCAATACCAATCCTAAAAAAGCAAAATGACTACTTTGTATGATGCTCCTATTTACATAGAAACTTTGGGAGAAGCTACTGTAACATTCCAGCGATTTCCACGCGGCGACATTGATCTTTCGGATCGAAACTCCCTGTCTGGCTACTATTTAGTTCGGTCACTGCAACATCCTCTCGCTGATGCCCACTTTACTTCATTGAAAATACGTCAAAAAAACGCAAAAAATTAATTTATACACCTAATAATGGCGATTTTTGGTGAAATTAATATATGAATTTAATGAAAAAAAATATATGCCAAGATTTGTTGTCCATGACAGTACAACAGTTTCTGGTTGTTATGATTAAAGTTAAAAATAATAATGAGACATGCTGATACTAAATACACTTTTTAATTATGTTTAATCTACTTTATATAACATATCGTCATCTAAATTATAACAAACTTACTGTTTTAATTCCTCTTCCAACCATACACATGCATCTAAATCCAAATGATTAGTGGGCTCGTCGAGCAACAACAAATGTGGTTTGACATACAGCGCTCTCGCTAAGGCGATACGCATTCTCCAACCTCCGCTAAAATCTCTGGTTTTCTTTTGTTGCATCTCTTTAGTAAAACCTAAACCGTGGAGTATGTTAGCTGCTCTAGCTTCGGCGGTATCCGCTGAGATTTCTTCAAGACGGTCATAGATATCCATCAGCTGCTCTTGAGACTCTAGGATTTCAAATAAATTTTTATTTGATTTACCAAGTATTTATATTAAATAAATTATCTGTCAAAATACAATTTATCTTTTACATAAGTCAAACAGTCCCAGTCAAAATTTTCCTGTATAAACTTTTTGCTAGTGTATGTAAATTACTTACCATCATCTTCACAGGCGACTAATTGTTCAGCAAGTTTTTCAAGTCGCATTCTTTCCTCATCGACTTCCATTACACACTGGAGAGCAGTTTTGTCAGATGCCGGCATTTCTCGAGTAAGATGAAAAATGTCAATGTGTTCTGGTATAGGAACTTCCCTGCGAAAAACATTATACATCAAATAAACTGTCATCATGTCACAATTTTGATTGTTTATAGTACAATAACTGGTTACTCAATTCTTTATCAACCTTCTGCTAGATTTGTACAGATTAAGTCCTTTTGTTCCTGCTGAAACTTCGGACAGGCTACTAATTTACAATTTAGAACTTAACTATAGACTATATTTAGTAGCAGATTCCAACAGAGTGGTAATATTCTTGCAACAGAATAATATTGTATTGCCATGTAAACAATGTAGTGTCATTTATTATGAAACTCCTATTTTTTATTATTATGTGTATTACATTATTCCTCTTTACCTTTTACCAAGCACAGCCAAAAGAGTAGACTTTCCACACCCATTAAGTCCAATCAGCCCGTACCGTCGGCCACAGTTCAACTCAAGCAAAGCATCTTGTAACATTTCGCTACCGTGAAAGGTGATGGAAAAATTCTCAATTTTAATATCCCTCGATTTTGGATGTACAGCAAGGGATCCGGTACAAGCTCTGGCTTCGGCATTTAGTTTTGCATCAGCTTCGAGTTTAGCACAGAGCGCCTCTAAGGGTGTAAAAAATATTAGTATTTACAGGTTGTATTTTATGAAGTTAAATAAGTGAAATAAATATCACTGGTAATGTGGAGCGGGAGCTTTGACAACTTTGGTGAGGCATTCACAACTTTAAGAATCCTTGCTCTTCAAGATTAGAATACACAATAAGTGTTCTAATCTCAAGTAAAGATTGCTGAAGATATCTCATACAATTATAGATGAAACGTGGAGAAGCCAGATCACAAGAACCATGATTACTCACTCACTCATTCATTGGCAATAATTGGCTAAAAAATTTCTTTGAACCACATTAACTTAGTCAAAAATTATCTTTTTATTCTAGTCTACATTATGCACAAACACATTACAGATAGTGTCAACACTGGCTTATATACTGCAATTATCACTGGAACAATTACAAATCAAGTGCCATAAACTAGAAAAAGTAAGATCTCTAAATGTATTAACAAAAAACCGGTCAAGTGCAAGTTGAACTTGCACAATTAGTGTTCCGTACGTTGATTGTTTTTAAAAAAAAAAATTTTGTTAGGGTGGTATAAAATGATCAGTGACTTTACAAAACACACCCCAAATGAGTTTTCAACAAAGTTTGTTTCCAATCTTTACTGAAAACTGGTCACCTTGAAATTTTGGTTTTTTTCTATACCAGATAAATTATTAAAGGTAATGATAATTTTCGTTCAATCTATACCCCGTGGAGAATATTCCAGGATTTTTTCAAAATTTTTTGATCAGTACTTTTCGAGATAAGGTAGGGGACAGCGATTTTTCACAATTTTTTAAAAGTAATACGAAGAAAAGTGTGCGCAAGTATTACATTATATATATATTTTTTTTACGCTTGTTTTCACAAGCTTTCATTTGACACCACACTCGATGACCTAGTAAAAAAATTTTTTTTTCACTTCCGAATTCACCCCTCAAAACTAATCCCTTAAGTCAAAATTTATGTTACGTGATATAAAATGATCAGTGACTTCACAAAACACACCCCAAATAAGTTTTCAATAAAGTTTATTTCCAATCTTTACTGAAAATTGATGACCTTGAAATTTCTGTTTTTTTTATATACCAGATAAATTATTACAGGTAATAATTTTCGTTCAATCTACACCCCGTGGAGATTATTCCAGAATTTTTGCAAAATTTTTTGATAAGTACTTCCTGAGATAAGGCGGGTGGACAGCGATTTTTCGCGATTTTTTAAAAATAATACAAAGAAAAGTATTGTATTATATATATATAAATATATATATATATATATATATATATATATATATATATATATATATATATATATATATATATATATATATATATATATATATATATATATATATATATATATATATATATATATATATTTTACTCGTGTTTTCACAAGCTTTCATTTGACACCACACTCGATTACCTAGTAAAAAAATTTTTTTTTCACTTCCGATTTCACCCCCCAAAACTAACCCCTTAAGTCAAAATTTAACTTTCAAAACTACATGGCTCTGATGAGGCCATCAATTCCTATATTACTACCAAATTTCAACTTTCTACGACAAATAGTTTCGGAGAAAATCGGGTGTGACTTTTATTTATTAAAAGAAGTCAAATAATGCTAGCCCAACGTTAAAGGGTAATAAACAGGAAATTATTATGGATTCACGTGCAACAGTTACAAGATTTGCCACTTACTCAGATGGAATATTTACGTTAAATGTGAATGGCACATTGTCAGCTCTTTCAAGGGCTGATAGAGGTTACAACACTTTGACGTCTAACTTGATTTGTTACATACACAGTTTTTTTTTTTAAATTTTAATTTTTACTTATTTATCTATCCATTTATCAAGAAATACAAATATAAAATACAGTGAAATTACTATAACTAATTCTTACAAGTAACCTTACATTTTTTCGATACTAATGATGCCTAGGCAAAAAGTATGCCTGTATGCATCCCATTTACTATATATCAAACAGTGACAGTTTTCGGAAAAAAAAAGAGTTCTTGCAATATCCAAACCAAACATAATCATTTATACCTATTTTGCCTCTCGTAGACTGTGGAAAAACCCATTTCAGTGAGCATCTATCCCAATAATGGTGCAAAGGTACTGTAGTTTTCATAAACAACATATTTTATGCAAGCCTTATCAAGTTTCTTTTTTTTATTTCTCTAATATGTCCTGGAAGCAAGTTGTAAGATTTTGAGGCAAGGTAATTCACATACTTTAGATCTGGAATCTTTAGGTTTTTGTTTGTCTTTGAGCGGGTGTTGTAGACATGGCTTACATAATTGTCGATAGTGTTTTTAAACCTTACGAAGCTGAGCATGGTCATTATGTATATTGTTCATATGTTAGTTGTGTGTTTCAGTATTCAGGAGTCTTGAGGGATACCTTTTAGTTTTTCCAAAAATAATTTTTAATATATATTTTTGTGTTATGCTCAACTTGTAGAGAATATTCTTATACAATCCCCCCATATCAGAATACCATACCTAATTAATGATTCAACAAGAGATTTATAAACCAAAATCAAATCTACTCTATTTAGAATTTCTCTTATTATATAGAACCTGACTGACAAAAAAAGAAGTTTTCTTATTTTGTCAGTCAGGTAGTCAATATGTGGCTGTCATTTAAGAAACTGAACAGTAACAATACCCAAATACTTAGTTTGCGAAACTTTACTTATTTGAGTGTCATCTGCTGGTATACTTGACAAAGTTGGCCGGTTTGCCCTTGTTATGGAGAAAGTAACGTAATTTGTTTTGGTTATGTTAAGGGTTAATTTATATGTCTCAAACAAATTTTTGATAATCATAAGTCTCCTTGCAGAGTTTTCTCGTGCTTCTTCCCAAGTCTTGCCTTTGAAGATTAGCACTGTCATCTGCATCTGAAATTATAGAGCCCTGCGGTACACCAATCTTGATTATGCTTGCATTACTTAACACATTGTTAATTCTTACCATTTGTTGTCTGTGTCCAAGATAATTCACCATTAATTCATGCACTTTCCTCTGATACTCTATTGGTCCAATATGTCAAGAAGTTTTTTATGTGAGACCGTATCAAATGCCATAGCCAGGTCAATGAACACCCCTATGGACTTCTCACAAACATTTAGAGGGTCAGTTATTTCAGATGTCAAATGGTATAGAGCGTCAGTGGTGTTACGCCCTTGCATAAAACCATACTGCCTATCATTTAAAATGTTGCACTTTAACAGAACATTCAACAGCCCATCTTTTAAACATTTTTTAAAGATTTTAGCAAAACATGTTACCAAGCTAATGTTGGTCTTTGATCCACTTTTACAAATTGGTATTACAATTGAAGTTTTAAAAATTGATGGGATTTTCCCTGTTTGGAATGTTAAGTTAAATAAATCAATTAAGGGAGTTCATTTAAAATAACTGATGATAGATATATTGATTGCAGGTACAGGAGAGCTTGAGAGGGGTATATGCTTGTCAATTTTGATTCCAATATTTGTAAAATAATCATTACAATAATCGGCCATTTCAGGATCATCCCGAAATACTCCATCATTGTCTCTATGTATTACAATTCTTTCATCCTTCTTGACCATTCTTTCATTTGTTGTCTTTTATCACTTTATACATATTCCTTAGGTCTTTTTTGTTCTAATTTAATACACATCTATAATAATCTATTTTCTGTTTGGTGATTATTTTATTTAAAATGTTCCTATATGTTTTATATTCATTTTCCAGACAGACAGTATAGTTATTTATAAGTGGCCTTTTCATTTCACCTCTTTTTTAATTGAATTTATGATTCCATTAGTAATTCATTTTTTTCATCTTCTTATGCAGTTTATATACCATGTATTCTCTTTCTCTTTTTGCTTCTTTTAATTTAAGACTTCATTTCGAGAAAAACATTTGACAAAGTCTTTATGATCTTCTTTTTTGAAAGTTGAAGTATATATAAGGAGCTAAAATGGAAAACTCACACCTCACTAATTGTTAAAAGAAACACGCCTATCGAAGAAATAAATACAAACTTTCAAATCTGATTTAAACTTTAGTGAGATCATTAATTTAAGGCGTGACAGTAAAAAAAAATAGGTAAGGCAAGATGCAGAAAGCAGCACAAAAACTTTCTAATCAATCGAAAGTTATACCTGTGAAATACTTTATCAAAAGAACTAGAGTTGACACTACCTGTTGTTTATGATATACTATGGCACTTTACTGTGGCACACAAGCATAGAACCACAGCTGTTCTTTGTTTCAGTAGAACTATTCTCTTTATATCGTTAAAGGAAGATGTTTATAGCAACCAGTATTTAGCAGATTAATATCACCAAAAACATATTCATAACTAGAACTTACTCTTGTTGTACCAATTTAAGTTGTGATTGAAAGTCCAAGATGGCATCACTTTACTGACAATCAAAGTGAAAAATTTAAGTCCATTTTAAGGGGTAAGACCACTCCAGGTCCCAGGAAATACGGCTAATTTATGGAATTTTCTGCAAGAGTATAATAAAAGCAGTCGAAAATTTATTTGAAGTACTTCATTCAACAAATATTTAAGTGTACCAAAATATTATATTATCTTTTTAATTCAAAATGACCACTTCTGAATTCAAGACAGTAAGGCACCTTTTTATGCTTAGCCTGAAATAGGCGAAACGATTGCTCCAGTAGATTTTAACCTAGAATAAAAAAATGTTCAATAATATATGTCAAAAACTAGTGGTTAACATATGGATTTTATAAGTTATAAATTTCCTTTTTTATAAATAAATTTTTGTAAAATATTTATATGGAAAATTTTTTTTTTTCAAATGTGCGCCATTTTTAAAAAAAATGAAATTTTCAAATTTTCATACGTTAGCTACTAGTTTGACATATATTAATGAAAATTTTTGATTTTTGTTCTAATTTGAAAGCTACAGGAGTAATTGTTCTGCCCATTTCAGGCCTCGCATAAAAGGAGCCTTGTAGTCTTAAATTCTGAAGCGACCATATTCAATTGAAAAATTAGCCTTTGTTCTTGAGACCTGGAGTGGCTTTACCCCTTAAGTTCAGTATAGATGCCCTTTTCATTCCTGTTCCTGGAATTTTTCACATGACCTCACAATAGCTACAGAAAATATCAGTGTGGTACAACATTTCAAAAAATAGAAGATGTCACTACATAACTAATAAGAATCAAGTATTGTAGATAGATGTATATAATAAATAATTCATTATATTTTATTAGTATATATTATCTTAAAACTATGAGGTCAGGTCCTCATTTATGATTAATACAAAATATTAGACATTTAAAAAATTCTGTAAATGCTTGCTTCCTGGATGAAAACATATTTGTTATAGTAATTTATTATTACCCTAATCTGCAAATGCTTAATTTAAGCTCTTTCTATGCTATTTCCAAAGGCTCTACACTTAGGCTGATATCAAGAATATATTATTAAACAAATAGAATTACTTAGAAATTAAGTACAAGAACAAGTAAAATAAAATTTTACAATACTTTGTAGTCAAGTATGGCCAAAATATTGCTCAATAAAGAATATTATGTTAAAGTATTAATCAACGTTACACAACTAATGGAATATAAGACATGTTAACTATATAAAGTAAATATTACTTTGAATAATACACAAAATATACCAGCAATATAATTAGTGCACAGTTGCAGGCTTAAGTATGAATGTATAGTATTACCTTCTGAACTCAGGTCAGTAGAAACCATTTTGAGTACCATTTATGGTAACACTAGCCTTATCATTTTGTTCCTGTTCTTCATTTTTTTTGTTGTTTTTTTCCAGCTTGTCTGGCTTTTGCAGCTTCTTTTTTGCGCTGCTGTTCACGTTTTTTCGCATCAGATGGCATTTTTTAATTAAAACTGCGAACAAAAAAATTAATTTAAATATTTCATTATTAGTGCCAGAAACCACAAAATAGAATTATAGCATATCGAAAGCGTAAAGTAATACTTTCACGTTTTTTTTTTTGTGCCCTGCTTATTAGGAAATTTTGCTAAAAATCAGAAAGGTCACCACTAAATATAACCTAACAATTAATTAGTATTCTAAGAAAGTGAAATAAAACTTACGTTACAATTCACTGAAGTACTAAGATTAGAAAAAAATTATGGAAAATACTTATTTTCGCTTACAATCATGCAAAATTTGAGTAATTTGCGTTAAAAAAAACGTTTCTCGAAACCGACGAAAACTTCAAGAGAAATGTCAGAAGAGTGGTTGGAAAATCTAGGGACTTTATTTGTCAAATTAAATGGCGGTATAAAATAAAGTGAACTAAGAAACCAGAACGACAGCGACAACAGTTCTGAACATTGGTAACATTTCCTTACATATAATTTTTTATTCATTGGTGATACTGAAGTATCGGAACGGCAACACAATAAAATTAAAAATCAATACTGAACAGCTGATTGTCAAATTTCTAAAGATCTTGTAGAGCTGATAATACCTTAAATTACTTTTTGTCTAATGAAAATTAGGAATTTACTTTTAAAAAATGGTTGAGTAAAGAAATTCTGTACTTCTGTTGTGGGCGACTATATGTATATTGGTAATAATTTGTAGCAGGTATCACAAAATCTTCCTTTTTCATTATCTGAAATTGTTACAATAATTTTAGTTTATAAACCACCCACATGCAGGGAGCTGAAAAATACCAATGAAGAAAATAATTATATTAAAGTATAAACACGGAACAGAAATTTTCAGCTAACGGAAACGATGTAGGAAATTGAAAAGAACTTAAATTTTTGCATGAATTTTTCCAGTCTGTCGATGTAAAATAGAAACTTTATTAAGTTTATTTTAAATATAATTCGTTATTTGCACGTAAATTTACTAATCAATCTGTAAAAGGTACTTTTTCTAACAGTAATCTATTTATATTTACTTAGTAATCTTCAATTACCTGGGAGAAACATAAAAAAAACAGGCCTATTTATTTGCATGAAAAAGTAGTCCAACTAACACTAATAATTTAAATATACACCTAAAACAATAAAAAACAACAATGTACAATTTTAAAATACACATAGCCTCATAGTTTAGAATAATTACAATTATAATAAGTAATGATGATTTTAAATAGTCTATCTCTGGTAATACTAGTCAGATATAGTGACACTAATGCACATCTAAAAGGTGATATTTCAAAAAAAAAGTGTCATTGTTACATCTTGAAAAATGAAAAAGTTTTAGAAAAAATTCGCTATATATTGTAACTTTACTATGATAGAGGGAAAAATGCTGCTCAGACTCATGAAGAAATTTGTGCTGTTTATTGTCCAAATTTTTTTATAAAAACAGCAGCTATGCTTTGCTGGTTTGCTCATTTTTGTCTTAGAAATATGTCAAAAATGCACCTGGCTTTGGTCAACCAATCAGTAAAAAAGTCAATGAATTCCTGGAAAAGTTTAGCAAGACTGGCACATGATAGTATAACTAAACATCCATCATCAAACAGTTTTAAACCCATTGGAGAAATCTAGATACAAAAAGGTCCATGTTTGGGTGCTACATGGTGTAATAGTAAAAAATCCCAGTTGACTAAACTTCCATCTATCTTGTTTTTCAGCCTGTCTATTAGGGTCCATGATTCACATCCACATGTTAGGATTGTCCTATAAATTGCTTTGAACACTTTTATTTTTGTTTGTTTCATCACTTCTTTCTTCCTAATGAATTTATTACTTACTGCATAGTAAAGTTTGTTCATTTTTTCAGTTCTTTCATTAATTTCTTTGTCTTGTTTTCCAGTTTCATAAATTATCACTCCCAAATACTTATACTGTTCCACTTGTTGAATTTTATTCCCTTCTGTGTAAATGTTGTTTGTTGGTTTTCCATTGCCATTACCTTCGTCTTATCGATATTAATTTTCATACCTTCCTCTTTAAACGCCAAATATCGCGGTTTCCTTGTAATTATCTCTCATTTTCCGCCACTAGGACAATATCATCAGCAAAAGCCACTTCAGATATTTCTATTCTTTTTAACTTCCAGTATCCCATTGTTATTCTTTTCACTTTTATTTCGCATTTCTTGATTATTTCATTCATGTATACAGTGAACAATGTTGGACTCAAGCTTCCTCCCTGCCTCAAACCTTCCTGTGTTGTCAATCCCTCCGACTTCATGTTGTTTTTTATTACATACGGCACATTGTTGCTGTATATTGCCTTTATGATTCTTATTGTCTTTTTGTTTATTCCCTTGTTTTCTAGGCCTTTCCACACTTTATTTCTCGGCACACTGTCAAATGCTTTTTCTAAGTGTGAAAGCAAGGTGTAGACTTTTATTTTGTTTTGATCTTTTTTCGATAATCTGTTTCAGTGTAAATATGTGGTCTTGTGTACTTCTTGCTGGTCTAAATCCACTTTGCCACTCTGACAGTTGTGGTTCTATTACTTCCTTTATCCTATTATTAATGATGCCTTCATAAATTTTGACAGTTGTGTTCAGTATAGTAATTCCTCTGTAATTATTGCACTCCTTGTGATCTCCCTTTTTATAGATTGGAGTAATAAACAATATTCCCCATTCGGCCGGAAATTTTTGTTATTCCCACGCATTATTAGCTATTTCTAGCAATATTGTTTTTCCTTTCTTCCCCATGTATTTAATCATTTCAGATGTTATTTTATCAATTCTGAGACTTTCCCATTTTTCAATTTTCTTATAACTTCCTCCAACTCGTTCCATTCTATTTGTTCCCTATTTTCTGTTTCTTCCATATTTTGTTGTTCCAATTCTTCCTAATTTGTACTCTCTTTTTCTTCATTACCTCCCAATAGTTCTTCAAAGTATTCTTTCCATCTTTTCATTATTGCTTTTTCTGTTGTTAGGATTTCTTGGTTTTTGTTCTTCACGTATAATTCGGTTATAGGTTGCTCTTTCCTGAATGATTTAAGAACTCTGTAGAATAGCTTTTGATTTTCTTTACTATTTTCTTCCATTTTATCTCCGAATTCTTTCCGTGACTGTTCTTTTGCTTCTCTTACCAACTCTTTTCCTTTATATAGTTCATATTGTTCTGGTGTTTTTATTTTGAGATATTTTTTCCATTCTTTCTTTTTCACAATAATTTCTTCTTGGATATTACTATTCCACCAAGCTGTTTGTCTTTTACTGATGTTTGCGTTGCACACTCCGCATACTTTGGTAACCCCGTCCAGGATTATATTCTCGAAGATGCTCCATTTTTCTTCCAAATTTGCATATTTTATATTTCTGTATCCTTTTTCGAATTTCTCTTCAGTTATTTGTCGGTATTTGAGCATAATTTCTTCATTTCTTAATTTATATGTCCTTATTGACTTGTTTTTTCTTATTGGTGGGTTTTCATCTTTTGACAACCTTTCTTTGATTATTCCTACTAGTAGGTAATGATCACTGTATATTTCGGCTCCTTTTCTTATTCTTACGTTTTTCACATCAATTATTATATATAGTTAAAATTAGTTTTGTCAAAAATTCTCTCAAAATATGCTTCATTTCAGATTAACCATGGATCCAGAAGTAGCGAGGTATATGAGAACAGAAAGAAAACCAGGATCAATTGATGTTCATCCAAACCTAGATGCAATAGTTTTAAGTTATGATGTTGATGTTCAGATTCTCGGCGCTAAAGAAAATCCTCTCCATGGAGAAAAAGTAAGCTTAAAAAAAATAATTGAACTACCGATGATTAACAGCAGAACAGATTGTCATGGTCTCGCCAAGGAAGTAGTCACACAAACAGAATTAATTCATCATTCACGTGCAGCAGAAGTTGAACAGATTATATACTATCTCAAGAAAAGAAAACTGCATGGTGGAATAAAAGGTGAATATGAAAAAAATGGTGAAACTAATAATAATACAGTTGAAGCTAATTATAATAATTTATCAGACTACATTGATCTTTTGTATGAAGGAATGGCTGAAAAAACTAGAGGAGCACATCTCATACAGTTCCTTGCCAGAGATCCTGAAAATTTAGAGGCACTTTCCAAAAATGAAACACTTATAAGCGCTTTGGGACGCACCTTACGAGAAGATTGGAAAAGAAGCTTATCTCTAAGCACCCACTTGGTCTTTACATTTTTTTGTTTTTCGATGTATTCAACTTTTCACCACATTATTTTGAAATGTAAGGTTGGTTCTATATGTATGGACATCATTGATTTTGAACTTAGAAGACATGACAAATGGAAAGCAGAATTGGAAGGAGTAGAAGCTCCCACTGATTTGCCAATTGTAAAAAAGCCTTGTCCAAATAGTGCCAGTATGTCAGAAATTCCACGAAGCAGAATTCCTGAGCCAGTTAGACCAAAATCTGGACATTTTAATGACTCTGCGATCAAAACTGCTATGGAAACAAGTAAGACCACATCAGATGGAAATAAGAGTAACTTAGATGGAAGCGTTTATGATGAACTCACTGTTTCAATGGAAAGTTTAGATGATAAACGTCTGACACCTGAACAAAAACTAAAACGATTTAGAAGTTTGGTCAAAAAACAGGAACATCTTTTAAGGGTAGCTTATTATCTTTTACTAAATATTGCTGAAGATGAGACAGTAGAAGAAAAAATGTCCAAAAGGAATATTGTAGGTTTATTAACCAAAGCTTTAGAAAGAAATAATGATGACTTATTAATTCTAGTGGTAACTTTCCTTAAAAAGTTGTCCATAATGCAGTGTAACAAAGACATCATGGCTAACTATAATATAATTGATAAACTTCCAAAAATGTTGGAATCTAGAAGTGCAGATTTAGTACATTTAACATTAAAGCTGCTGTTTAACTTGTCATTTGATCCCAAATTTAGGAGCAAAATTATTAAAAATGGATTAATTTCAAAAGTTATCAACTTTATGGGTGATGACAGACACCAAGAGGTTGTTTTGAAGCTACTCTACCATTTGAGTCATGATGAAGATTCAAAAAATCATTTTATTGATTCAATTGGGCTAATTGTAGACATGCTTTTACTTAATGTTGGCAATGAAGGCGATAAAATTATGATAGCACTATGTATAAATTTGGCAGTTCACCCTGAAATTTCTCAACAAATGACTCGAGAAAATAGATTACAATCCTTAATCTTAAGAGCATTTACTTTTGCAGATAGTATGCTAATGAAACTGGTGCATATAATATATCTAATAATCATGCAGTTTCTGCATCTTTTATTGAATTTGTTGGTGATATAGCTAAGGCTGTGGTTGAATCAAAGGATCTTGATTTTGTAACCCAATGTATTGGTATATTAAGTAATTTGCATTTACCTGATTTAGATTGGGCAGAAATCTTTAAACATTTTGGTATGGCCAAATGGATCAAGACCATAATTGGTATAAACAATACTGATCCAGAGTTGGTGTTACAAGTTATAGTGTTATTGGGTACTGCTGGAGCAGATGAAAATTGTGCCAGTTTGATATGTGAAACTGGTATAATAACAACTCTTATTGAGTTGCTGAAAACCCATCAAGAAGATGATGAAATTGTCTTACAAATAGTCTATGTATTTTATGTTACATTATGGTATGAAAATAATGTGGAGTACTTAATAACAAAAACAGATGTACCAGCTTATTTAATAGATTTGCTGCAAGACAATAATAAAAACATCAGCAAAATTTGTAATATGTGCTTGAATATAATTTCTGAACATGATAATGCTTGGGCAGATAGAATACGTATTGAAAAATTCAGACACCACAATGCTCAATGGTTACAAATGGTCGATTCACAACAGTTAGAGCCAGAAGAAGAAGATGAAGATGAACTACCACCATATTTGAATACCGAGTACCTTAGTCAAGCTGTAGTTCGTCCTGTAAGTAATTCTAACAAAATACATGATTTGGATTTGTTAGAAGATAAAGATGTCGATTATGATTTCTTTTCAAATAATCCTGATGATGATTTGGATATAATGGATGATGATTTGGATGCAAAGGATAATGATCTGGATATAATGGATGATGATTTGGATATAATGGAAGATGGTGACATGGAAGATATCTAGGCGTTTGAAACTGATCTGTGAGGTTTTCCTTATCTAGTCATTTTGTAAGTTACCATCACATACTTTTGTATTGTATAACTGCACTTAGCTTTAACTTTAGTAAGTTGAAATAAATTATGTACTTATAAAATTAAATAATATGCGTAAATTTTAAATGAGTTTTTATACTTATGTTTTAGATAAATCCATTGGTTATTACATATTGGATCTTCTATTTTCAATTTATAAAAATGAATCATGTATTTGTAATTCGTTTGAAGAGGCGGTACTGGTTAAGGTGTCTGCTTTCTACGCCAGCAACCCCAGTTCGTATCTCGGCTCGGGAGATAATCAAAAAAAAAAAGTAAATAAATAATGAAACTATACTAAGTTGAGAATGTGGAATCTTTGGCACAATGATACTAATCAGTATATATCACCACTACACCAAACACTTTATTTTTGCACTCGACGCGCGTTTCGCTAACCATGTCGTTCCTGATGAGGCTAACATGGTTAGCAAAACGCGCGTCGAGTGCAAAAATAAAGTGTTTGGTGTAGTGGGTGATATATACTGAGTAGTAATGAAACTAAACTAAAATTTACATGACAGTTGCCTCTTTCAGGAAGACAATGGCAAACCACCAGTAGTATAATGCCCTGTAACTTTGGCCGTTCGGAACTGGTTTTAAAGTGTAAGTCCCCTTTGTCTGTGGACGTACTTAAAAAGGCACCGACAACAGGCCAAGGCGAGAGAGTCGCCTACGTCCGTATCGGATATGGCACTTCAAGAAAATTCGTAATTGATTACTGCAGAAATACGCTCCTACCAACTATTATTAAAATCAATTGAAATAAGAAATTAAACTATCATATGTTTTACTATGTTGATGCAAATGAATTACAGGTTATAAGGTCTAAAGGGTTCCTGCCCAAACATTAAAACAAGTATAAACAGGTCTAACTTTATAAAGCTTCTATTCTATGTTTTGTTGCGCTGCAGCTACAATTTTTTGGTTCTACCATCTACAGACTTTCAGGCTATCGTCGTAATTTAAAAATGTTTCAACTCTTAAACTTAAAGGCCAGTCAGAAATTAAACAAGATGCTGTATATAGCGAATCTTCAAGGTCATATTCAACAGTTTTAGGACTAAGCCGTTTAAGCTAGAGGGCGAATCTATTTAAAATTATGTTCGTCAAGGGAGATCTAAATGACTCACTCGAGAAATAATTAACTCTGCTGCAAAAAGATAGCCGACTGAAAACTAAACAATTATCAGCAAGATATGGGCGTTTGTAATTATAAGAAGCATCATTTTACAACATTGTAAACAGAAGAGCGCAGGGCAGATGTTTATAGCAACCAGAATTTGGCGGGATTAACAATACCAATCAAAACAGACAATTAATCCCGCTAATTTCTGGTCGCTCCACATTTTAACTGAGCTCTTTTGTTTACAATATTACAAAATGGCAGCCCCCCCCTAATTATAAATGTTCATAGACTGGTGAAAACCATGGTGTATTAAATTGTACCTCTAACCTCGCTATAAACAACGTGTGTGTTAACTTAAATATTTTCCAAAAATAATGACGAGAGATGAAACTATGGTTCTGTATCATAATTTCTTGTGTAAACGGAAATCTGTGGAGTGGGCACACATTGCTCCTCATATGTACATTTAAACGCAATCCAACATTAAATGAACTGAAACTAGGGCGACTATACCGAACATTATACCGACGAGTATTAATTTGGTTAAATGTATGTGTTGTCAGACTTTTCAAGCTTAAAATACTCGATGGTTTATAGACTTTCAGAATATGAGTAAAAGTCTAATCTAATGAAGTATAACCAGTCAAGTGCAAGTTGAATTTGCACAATTAGTGTTCCGTACGTTGATTGCTTTTAAAATAAAAAATGTAGCTACGGTGGTATAAAATGATCAGTGACTTCACAAAACACACCCCAAATGAGTTTTCAACAAAGTTTGCTTCCAATCTTTACTTAAAATTGATAACCTTGAAATTTGTGTTTTTTTATATACCAGATGAATAATTTTTGAAAATCTGAAATATTCTCCACGGGATTGAACGAAAATTATCACGACCTTTAATAATTTATCTGGTATATAAAAAAAAAAAATTCAACGTCATCAATTTTTAGTAAAGATTGGAAACAAACTTTGTTGAAAACTCATTTGGAGTGTGTTTTGTGAAGTCACTGATCATTTAACAAAATCTTAACAAAACTTTTTGTTTTAAAAGCAATCAACGTATGGAACACTAACACACTTGACCGGTTTTTTTTTTTTAAATTTGCAGTTTAATAAGTTATATGCAACCACATGTAACTTGCTATTTAAAATTAACGACTATACGTGACAACATCCCTACTCATCCACAGTCGGTTTTACTAGATAAGTTAGAATTTTGTCCATTGTTTTCTCTTTATTCTTATCGCACCCAAGTTTCTAACGGACCATTGATTTGGCGGGAAACGATATTATGAATGACATACCTTGTCTATTCTTTTTATGTTCCGTACGGAACACTTCGTTGTCCATCTGTCTGTCACACTCGATTTTCTCTGAAACTGTTTGATATAGAAAGTTGAAATTTGGCACTAATATTGGCCAATAAATTGATGGCCTCATCAGGGCCATGTAGTTTTAAAAGTTAAGTTTTGACTTAAGGAGTTAGTTTTAGGGGTGAAATCGGAAGTGGGATGTTAAATGAAAGATTGTAAAAACACGAGTTTAAAAATGTATATCGTGTAATACTTGCGCAGACTTTTCTTTATATCTCGAAAAGTACTGACCAAAAAATTTTGAAAAAATTCTGGAACTTCTCCACAGGATGTAGATTGAACGAAAATTATCACGAGTGCATTATCTTTAATAATATATCCGGTATATAAAAAAATTTCAAGGACATCAGTTTTCAATAAAGATCTGAAAAAATTTTGCTAAAAACTGATTTGGAATGTGTTTTGCGAAGTCGTTGATCATTTTATACCTCCCGTAACAAAAATTTTTATTTTAAAAAGCCATCAACGTATGGAACACTAATTGCGCAAGTCCAACTTGCACTTGACCGGTTATTTAGGGTCTAAGGATCCACACTTCCATAATAAAGGCCCAATTGCAAAAAAGATTTTGATCGCCATCTTGTTAGATGCGGAGGGATTTTAATAGTCTACTTTAAAGAACAAAAGTACAGTTATTTGTGGATATTATGCGTCATTAATGCACAAATTAAGGATGTTATAAAAGAAACCATTGCAGAAACGTTTCTCGGGGAGTGAGGTTATTGCACAATGCGCTGTCTTTTAAAAATTAAAAAAAGTTGTAACCATACTTGCTCATTGTACCTTTACAAAATTTAGAATTTTTTGATCGAAGAATCACATGAAATTTAGTAAAATACAAGATATCCTATTAAAAAGATAATTTTAAAACATTTGTCATGGAACTGGTAGATGAAATAAACACCTTCATTGTATATCAAGCTACATTCCTCGGAAAACTACTTATATAAAAAAAATGTCATCCAAATGTAAAGCAAGCGATGAAATTATTGCTCACTGTTTGCTGTGTCGTTTCCCTCGTCGTTGGCATTTTATGTCGGAGATATTTTCTTTGAACTGAACAAGAAAAAATCCATCATCGTCAAAATTAGAGCTGCAGGAAAGATAACTTACATACTTTAGTTCTGAATTTGCCGGGTTTCGTTTTCGGCACTTCTCTTTATTAATGTAGACGTCAAGAAGAAAACGAACCTTATTTGAAAATAAATTTATGAGCTTTTAATTTGCACCAACCATCTCGTGGGTTGCAGGTATAACTTTCTTACAAAAAATATGTTATAACGAACTCCTGGGCATATTTAAAGCACACTATCATTTGTGAACTGAAAAGTCGTTACTTTTGTTAAACATTCATTAGGCCGTGTAAATGAAATTATATACGACATTTCTGTTCTCTGTTCTCCGCTATTGTTGTGGAATTATTGTTTATGTAATATTCTCACCACAAAATGTCCCAGAGCAACTAAATTTCCGAAGTTCTAGGTTACAAGGTAAGCCACGCCTTGCCTGTTTCAGACCACTACCTTTACAAAATAAGTCAAACAAATATGAACTTACGAGGCACACAACTTAAAATATAACAAAATTTTATAAAAAACAACACTATGTTTTAATTTCCAATATATATTTTAAATGACTTGACAATTGTTTCACCATACAATGGCTTCTTCAGAAGTAAATTAGAAAGAAAAATGTTTGGTAATAATACTGGTTATATAGTGCTTTAAACTATCCTTAATTAAATAAAATTATGTTAATCGTTTTATTATATTATTTACTGAACAGTTGTATCTTTTGTTACAGAACCATCAATCAAATTATCACAAAAACTCATCCCTTTACTACGACAATATTGCAAATTTAAACCGATATGTAGTATATCCAACACTTATGAACTAATAGATAAAAAATTAAAAACATTAACTTACCAGAAAATTCTAGAATTATCTTATTTGATGTACAAAACTTATTTCCTAGTATCCCATCATATGAAGTCAGAATTAGTAGATAGACTCTTAATCAAGATTAAAGTAAACGAAATTATTAAATGGAATATTTTAGATTTACTTACGACGTGCTTGAATCAAAACTATTTTTAATTCAACGAGTACTTTTACACATCTTAAGAAGGTCTAATAATGGGTAATCCTTTAAGTCCTTTACTAGAGAAAATTTTCATGTATCAACAGGTATCGGCTAACACAATCAAAGAGATCAAAATGTAAAATTTTGTTTCCAACATAAAAAAAAATATTCGCCGTTTACAGCTGGACTTATTTCACCTCGAGGCATAATTTTCACGTAAAAATAAGTGTCCCCGTATCATTAACCATTTTGTGTATCAAATATTTTCAAAATTAGTAAAGCTTAGACAAAGCAAACAAATATTTCCTTTACCTAACACAAAAACAAGTATTTTAAAAATTGTGTTAATATGTAGTTATCATGAAAAGTGATTTATTCATGTTTTTGAAAGGTTGTGATAAAATGTAATTAATTTTATTCTAAAATAGGCCAAAGGTGTCCCAACATATCAGTCAATAGGTTGGAACATCTGTGATCTGAATTTAACAAGGAATATTTCAGCAATGTTGAGATTAGTGCTATAAAAGCTGATGAAGCCAATGACTAGCAACTACTGTTGAACTCCAAACACAGCAGAACATATTGTATGCTACTATCCCATTATGTTCCACATGTTAGATTTAACATGTTTAGACACCTGTGTCTTATATAAATCAGTCCACTTAGATAATAATCTTTAGTTGTTTCCTGTAAAGACTTATCAGTTGAGATAATTATAATAAAATTATTGAAATAAGACTCGACTATCATAGAAGGTATATTTTAAAAATCCCTTTTATTGTCATCTTGCCATAGTAATTCGAAATAAATAAGAAAACATTAAATATAAGTTAAAATTTATTAATAAATATTATTACTTGAAACACAAAATATCTCTTCAAACTTAACCATATAATAAAATATCAAAGTTTTTGCAAAAAATATTTTTTTAACTTTATATTTTGATAATAAATATAAATATACAAGTTAGACCCTTTCCTTTGTGTTACATCTTACAACCTACTGATGTATTATGAAAAAAGACAAAGACGTAGTATGAAATACCTTACTAATTATCTTATAGAAGTTGTCATATGTAATTTTGTATGAATAAAATACAATTATCTTATATCTGAAAGTTATAGTAGTAGCCTTTAGGGTGGTTGTCTTCTTGTTTACCAGTAGTTCTCCTAATTACCTTCTTTTTAATACTATCTTTTGAACCCTTAACACTACTGACCAGACTATCTTTTTTATCCTTAATACCTTCTTTAGTTTCCTTTACAGTTTCTTTAAAACTTTGAACACTCTCCATTAAATTTTCTCGTTTTTCTTTCATTCCCTCTTTTGTCTCTACATACATTTCTTTTAACCGTTCTGTACTTGGCATTGGTTTAATATATCCCCACTTTTTTAAATAGTTGATTGATATTGTTGTTCCACCAAGTGTAACGGCATATCTTACAGGTGTAAAAATTTTATACAGACCATATGATATAGCAATATAACCCATACTTGAATTTCTCATGGAATTTATTATTTTTTCGTTAAAGTTCATATATTCAAGCAATGCAGGTACATCAACACCACTACAAGGAAAAAAAATATACATAAAAGAGAAACCTAGGAAGTAGAGTTGCGAAAAGTACTTTTGAACTATATATTTACATTTCAAATACTTGACCAAACCAAAAAGGACTTAACTGCTAATTAATTTTTATGTGAAAAAAGAGTTTAAATACTAAATTCAGAAAAAGGTCTTAAAATCTTCTAATCAAAATATTAGAGATTTTGCAAAGCTTATTTTGGTAGGCCACTGTCTTTATCTTTACTTGAAGCATGCGCTCACTGTTTGGAACTTGAAGCATGCGCTCACTGTTTAGAGCTTGCGCAGTATTGAAACAAAATAAGAGAAACCAGGATAAAGATTTCGTTTATTTATGAACTTATAAGAGAGGTTATTTGAAGTTCGTTATTCTTATCGATATTAGGGTAGAGCCTGCTTTTTTCCTACTTAGGTTTACAAACCAGTAAGAAAATACAGTAAAATTGCAATGATAATCTTTGATTGCAAATAACACTGACAACAGTTAATTAGTATTCAGATTATGTTGAGAAATGCAATTTTTGGCACAATGGCATTACAGTGTGTGTAGTGCTAATTTCAAATGAAATTTTATTTATTGCGTATTACCTTGAAAATATTAAAGAACGTGATAGAAACATGCTAGACTCCAAGTTTAATTTAGAAACTTGTGTTGGCCCATCAAATACTAATAACTGGTGTGCTTAACCATGAAATAAACAAAAAAAAATCTCCCTTGTAATTCCTTTGAGTTAATACTGCGCATTCTTGAGATAACGATAAAGACAAAGGCATATTAAAAATAAGCGTTGCAAAATCTCTCTATGTTATAAAAGGGTTTAGAATTATATTATGGTCCAAAAGATTGGAAGCACAAAGCAACTCTCAATTAAAACTAAAAATACAGAGTGAAAAAAGGTTTTTATTATCTTCAAATAAATATATACTCTTACAATAAGGTGTTGACTACATCATCAGTCATAATTCTACCTATCAAAATGTACTTACATCGAATCTTACTTTCGTCAGAATAACCACATTTATTTTAAATTATTGCTTTGCAAATATTCATGAGTACTGAAGCACATTTTGATACACTGTAGGAGGAGCTAGAGCACATCAGGTGACCCGTTTTGGAGCTAAATGAAACAAGGCGAGCGGGAGAGGCCGTATCTACTCTAGAGTCGGGCCATTTCATGTTCCAAAGTAACGTCAACACTGCGGGAACCGGAGGAGGGGCACTATTGGTCACAGAAGTATGACACACTTAGTCTCAAAAGCAAAGGCTGTTTCAGATAGAGTAATATACTAGTAGTATAATACTTCGGTGCAACAAAAGATATCTAATTCAGATAATCCAAGCTTATGCACCTACAAGCTAAGCAAATGACAAAGATGTCAAACAATTCTATGAAGACATATCAACGGCTAAAAACCAAGAAAGAACACAATTAACTTTGGTTATTGGAGATTTTAACGCTAAAATTTGACAGAGGACTGAAGCATACAGAGAGAAAGTTGGCACAATCGGACTTGGTGCCAAAAACAACAGAGGCCAGCTTCTTGTCAATTCCTCCTTAAAGATGATTTGTACTGCTTTTCTACCTTCTTCAAGAAGCCACCACAAAGAAAGTGGACATGGAGAAGTCCAGATGATAGGACAAAGAATGAAATCAACTATATTATCGGTTCCTCACGAATAATTTGTTCTGACGTATCTGTGCTTAACAAATTCGATACAGGAAATGATCACAGACTGCTCAGAGTGAAAATAAACCTTGATGTCCGGACAGAGAGAAAGAAAGTAGCACCTAAAATTCCCCGTGTCACTCGGACAGCACTAGCAAATACAAAAGAGGAATTCCAAATGAACTTGAGGACCAAGTTTGGATTATCCAAAGCCTGAAAGAGGAAAAACACACAATTTATGGAACACAATAACTAATGGTGTCCTAACCGCCAGTAAGAAAATCTCTATGGCCAACTCTAAATGTAAATCAAAAATACCAACACATATCCAAGTTCGGTTAGATAGAAAGAAAGCCCTTTCCAGGGACTCTCGTGAATACAGGGAATTAAGCAACACAGAGATCGATAGAGAGAACAATGCTTGCATTAGCCTAAGGGACCCAGTAAAGAATGAGAACATCAGAGCCACTAATGGGGTCACCATTGTGAGTGAGAGAGCAGCAAGACTAAACTGGCAATGAGCGGGACACATAACTCCAGGTCCTAAAGACAAATCAGCAAAGCGGCTTCTGTATTGGCGTCCAAGAATATCTGCATGGAGCACAGGACGTTCCCAGCCCCGATGGCTAGATGATATAAGGCGGCATGCGAGTGTATCGAGGATGCAACTCGCCCAGGACTGCAGAGCATAAAAATGGATGGAGGAGGCCTACATTCTGGAGTTGATGGCGACCGACTGAAGAAGAAGAAGAAATCTTCACATCTTATCTATTAATTTATTAAAATATTCAGCTTTCTAGTTTTTACAATAATTTTTAAATATTGTCAAATCTGTGACAAAAAACGATTTTTAAGACTGAGACGACCATTGCATTATATCTATTATTTATTAGTTTTTTTTCTCTTTAAAATTCCTTTGATATACTTTTGTAGTCTATTTACGGTCATTAAGTTATTGTAAGACGAAATTAACATCAAACATTCCTAAACCATATCGCTGCCACCATACTTAATAGCTGGTACAGTGCAAACTTCTATTACCCTTTCGTGAGGTGAGCAGCATACAAATATTCTTCTATTACAACTAAAAAAAGTGACCATAAATTAGCCTGTTTTTGCAACTCTGTAACTTTGAGACCAAAAAGGCAAACTTAACATAAAAAGTCTTAAAGTTAATTAAAAATCTAGGACATACTTTTCCATTTTTTATTTTAGGAGTAACTACCCCCTATTTTAAGGGTTAGAAGGGTGAAAATGTGTAATTCATGAAAATAGGTCACTTTAATTATTTACATATTCTGTATCCAATACCATATAGTCAATCAAAAACCACCCTGTAAAAGGAGGTCGCAATTAATAACCTGCCATACTCACTCTCAAGACTAGGAAAAAATACACGGAAATAATTAAAATACTGGGAATATAGCGCTGGACTTATACATCTCCCAAACCCCCTAAAAGGGAGTTGAAATTCATGTTGATGCTATTTTAATCTAAAAAATAACTTTTAATTTTGGGGAAAAATCTTATTTATTTTCACACTTTCAAGTTTTAACCCCCAAAATATTGAAAAATATATCCTTTTAGATTTTTAATTAACTTTAAGACCTTGTGTTAAATTTGCTTTTTTTTGTCTCCAAGTTATGAAGGTTGCAAAAACAGGCTAAAATTCGCACTTTTTTCTGGTTACCCTTTGTTATGTTATTCCATTGATCTATTCTCCAGTTTTTATATGTTTAACCCATTTTAATCTATCTTACTTGTGTCTGATTGGTAGTTTCGATTTCGTTGCAGTTAGACATCCTTTTAAGTGTACAGACAACAATTCCTTTTGGTGTGGTAGTTGGAACTGATTCAACACAAGTTTCATTTAAAACAACAGTAATTTGAGAAGCAGTTAAGCTTCAAGTTTGTTTGGACTTCACTGTGCTGAAGTGATTTTCACAATCTGTTGCCTGTGAAGGGTGTTGTGGGCACTTTTATTATTTCTTTGTGATTTGTCATCCTCTATAGCCTTTCTCACATGAAGTACAAATGGCACTTTGCTCAGCTATTTTTTTTAGTGCCAAACTCTTTGAACCATAATAAATTCAAAAAGCACATATCTGAGTACATCTGAAGCTATTTATTAAAATTATTCATCGTAAGTAAACAATCCTTTTGTGGATCAAGTAATACAAAGGTACCCAACACCACCCTCCCTCACACATCTACCCACATCTCAAAACCACACCCCAAAAAACAACATACACTACCCCCCACAATATACTTCACCCTTAAACCCTCTCAAACACCCTCCCCCCCCCACCCCATCCCCCCCTCACCCCGTATAAAACGTGCAAGAAAGTGACAAAAATATTATGCAATATATGGTCAATTATTTTATTTAAAAACTGTTTACGACATAAGTACAAATTACACAATGTGTTATAACTTAGCTACCAATTACTTTTAACTAAATTAGTATCTGTTATACCTACTACTAGTAAAAGAAACATACCTGCTTGCCAAATAATAAAAACCTCCAAACCATGCTGCCGAAGTTACTAAATGTACAGGTACTAACACATACCAATAATCTCTATACATTTGTTTGAACCTTTTAAAGAGTGACAATTTTTCTTGTTTTTCACCATCTTTATTTGTGCTCTTATCAGATTCTTTATCTTCTTTGGAACTTGTTGAAAACTGCCTTAAACGCTCCACAAGAATTGTAATGATTTTTACTAGCTATTGTTTGAAGCGGTAAAAAAGTTACATTTTGTTTAACATCTAGTTTTGTTAAGAGGTAACAATGATACGGCTGTTTTAAAAGTTTTGGCAGTATTGGTGATCTTAAATTGTAACTACAAAGTCTTTTTGTAATAATTGAAGCCATTATTTACCTTCACGAAGTATTTGATGTAAAAGATAAAATTAAAGGTGATTTTGGACAGTAAATTACATCCTCGAGTATTCCAAAAATTTAAAGTTTCAATACTTTCCAGTGAAATATCACTAAAATTGTCCACATAAAGTTAAAATAGAGGTTATGTTGTTTCTTCGTCTGCCCAACCGGTGACCGGTTATTTTTTATTCTCGTATCCTTTTTCGGAATTTGACATTGGTATGTTGGTGACACTGTAAACTAAATTACAAAATGGCAGACTGTGCCTTAAACAAGAACTTTACTGGTCTGTGGATCTAACGCTGTCTGAGACTTAATTGGTGATATTTGCTCCTACACATATTCATCCAACTAAGGACACTGTAGTTTGTTAGTAACCTCGCTAAAATCCTGTCAAGTGCTCTAATTTGATTTTTGTAAAAAGTAGATAAATTGCTATAAAATAGCGGGCGTAAAAACCGTTTTTTTTTTTAATTTCAAACTAAGGGTCAAATTTGGAGTGTGACCTTGTCAAGTCCATGAAAAATCACTAAAAATGTTATATTTGTATTGGTATGAAAATTTGATTTTATCAATCAAAGTCAGTATGTCAAAACTGTCTATGGTCAAAATTATAATGGCAACTAACTCGAATCCCTTGCCTATAATCAAAACATCGAAAAACAGCTTTATAACGGCTTAAATTCAACAATTAGGAAATATATTACAAAAAGGGTATTATATTTAGTTCTAATTAAAAACATACAATAGACAGTATTTTATGAATCTAAATGCCATTTAAAAGCAAAATGTGTCAATATTGCTCGAATTAAACATAAAAAAACTTAAAAAAGAGTTCGTAAGAAATTTGTATCAAAGGGACAACATAAGTAATGTATTACTAATACTGTTGCTTATTTTTTCCTATTTGTTTTGTGTCTCTATCAAAATTTTTTAAATAACTCCTAAATTTGAAAATATTTTATCAAAATGTAAGAATATTAGAAAAATTTAGTAAAGAAAATAAAAAAAACAAATTATCTATGTGATTTCCTAAAATGGAACAGGATTTATCACAACAATATAGCATATCCGACCCATAGAGATATTAGAATAGAGAAGAGTCGTTAAAAAGAGAAGGAAATAATATGAGTCATTCTGTCTCTCTTACTCGGCGCACCCCCACAACACTCTCGCACGGGTACGCACCCCCACTACACACACTAAAGATTGCGTACCCCTGCGGGAGTGTTGTGGGCGTGCGCCGAGTAAGAGGACAGAATGACTCATATTATTTAGTTCTCTTTCTACGAGCCCCACGCTTCTCGCGAGAACTTATCTCCTCTATTCTAATATGTCTATGATCATACCATAGAAAACATAAAAATTACTACAAAACAAAGACTTAGAGAAGAGGTAGAGATGGCCTCGAATAAACTAAATGTGGTAGTCACTTCAAGAAATGACTATGTATACAGTCCCTAGATGGCATCTGTTTTTTAACAACATTCAAGGAACAATTGTAATACGTACCTTAAAGTTCTTTATCTTATCGTCTACAACGCTAAAAAATGACCGACTTTGTACAATGAAAATGTCATTTGTCAATATTGTCAAAATTAGAAGTCAAAATAATAAAAAATGCTTTTATCGTTTGTTTACTTTTAGGGGCATTTTCATATTTATGAAAATATTTGTTTAAAATAAATTATTTATTTAAATAAGACTACTGTTTTGTTTTATTTATAGTTGTTTCTCAGTTCAACAGTGTCCTAGACAAAATGTCCAGAGTTATAAATAACGATTATTACATTGCCTTAGAATGTAAAGATCTTCAAGCAAATGCAATGTCTGTAGACTCCACTGGTACTTATGCATTATTAGCAGGGTAAGTGAAATAAATAAAGTAAACTTACATTGCTTGCCTGAACTAACCTGAACATGTTGTCATTTTTAGTATACAATGGAGCAGCTAATGAATTCTGTACAAACAACAGCATTAGAAAACTACAGAATTCATTACTTACTACTAATAATCATTATAAATTTGACTTTAGGTACTCTGTAGTCGCAGTTAAAATTTATCAAACTTAAAATAAAAATCAAAGGAAATCTATGAAAACATTTAAATATGTTTTTTTTTTATTGTAACAACATTCAATAACTTGAAATGACTTTAAATTCAAAAAAAATTAATTTCTGTGTTGGTTAGATTAGTTGGTGTAATGCTTGCGATCGTAAACTATAATATTCTTCCTTGAAGCAGTCTTTTAAAAATTGTCCAATGACACAATTTCCAAAGATTTTGAAATAATTAATGAAAACATTACCTATAGTTTTTCTATGTAAGATTAGGAATTTACCTTGTTTCAAGACTCGCAGAATGCTTTCTCTATAATTGAGATTAGTTTAAAAGAAGGGTCATATAATCACCACTATGCTAAATAGCCCTTAAGATGTGACCATTAAACTGAAGAGAAGACAATTGTTCTTAGCGTGTAGGTTTGACCAGGTGACAAAGCAGTAACATTTTCCATTGGAACAACTCACGTGTAGTAATTGCATCTGATCATTTTGCACTCTTAATAAGGGATATATATAAATTTAATTTACACTGATTGTACAAATGACTATTAATTTTGTAGGGTGTGATTTAAAGTAAGACATAGTTTTAAAACATAAGATATGATTTAAGAATTTCATTATATGAAAATAAACCCCCAAAATATAAAACTAACTTGTGACAAATCAGAAATTAAATACATGTCAATCGGCAACCTCAATGATGAAATAGCTTCTCTGTTATGAGACGATTCACGCGCTTAAATCGGGAGGATATAGCTTTTTCTGACTATGTGATTAGTTGATGTCCAGCAATGTTATTTCATTTACCATTTAAAGATTTTTTGTTTTTTTATCTTTTTTTTTACAGGGTATGTTACTTTAAGTTATCTTTTTTAGTGTTCTATATGGAGCACTTATGGGATCACTGTGGTGCCTGTCTGTCTGTCACACCCAAATTTCTCTGAAACTATTTAACATAGAAAGTTGTAATTTGGCACAAAGATAAGAGTTGATGGCCCAATCAGAGCTGTGTAGTTTAAAAAGTTTAATTTTGTTTTAAGTGGTTAGTTTGGGGGGGGGGGAGGTGAAATAGGAAATGAAAAAAAAAATTGACCAGGTAATCAGGTGGGTGTCAAATGAAAGCTTGTGAAAACGCGAATTCAAAAATATATCCCACCCTCCCTAGAAAAGTACTGATCAAAAAATTTGAAAAAATTCTGGAGTATTTTTTATAAAGTGTAGATTGAGCGAAAATTATCACGAGTACATTATGTTTGAAAATTCGTGTGGTATAAAAAAAATTATGAAAACTATGTGTACTTGACAGTATAGTAGAGGTTTTGTTATTAACTTAAATTATATTTATAATTAAACAAATATTTAGGTAGTTAATATTTGTTTTACACTTTTATTACTAGATTCTAGATTGAGCGAAATTGATTTATTGGCCGTCATGTAGTTAAGATGCTATTATTATTATGCATTATTGACTAAGAAAAAACGTGAAAATACATATTGGATCTTAAGATATATACATGTCAGGGACCTAATTAACTTAGCCTAGATAAGGATTTTATTTTATTTTAAAGGCAATCACGGTACAAAACACTATTTGCGCAAGTCCAACTTGTACTTGACCTGTTTTTTCTTATTCTAGCAAATGCCAAAAGCAGACAAGTAAACATATAAGTATGTTCATTTTTCTTTTATTTCAGACGCAAATGTATTGCTTTAAGGAATTTAGATGAGGAATATGAAAATATTTTTAAATTTCCAAGAACAAGTAAATATGATGTTGGGGCAGCAGAATGGAATCCAACAATGCACAATAAAGAATTGTGTGGTATATCAGTAAGTTAATTAACTGGTAATAAGTTGTACTGTTTGCACTTGGAACATTACTTTATCTATATTTCAATAACATTACTGTTGTATTCATGATCATGTTACTGTTTTTAGAGTAATGAAAGATTAGAAATTCTAAATTGGCGGCAAGAAACTCTCACAGTATCTCACTCTCTTCGTGCCCATTCGCGTGTCATCACTGATATAAATTGGCATAGATCCAATCCACACATGTTAGCAACTTGTTCAGTTGACACTTTCATACATTTATGGGACATCAGGGATGCTCGAAGACCTACTTTATCTCTTTCAGCTGTAGCTGAAGCATCTCAAGTTAGATGGAACAGGGTTTCACAGTATTTGATTGCCACAGCTCATGAAGGTCTGTTAATAGTCACTTTTTGATTTATAGTTATGTGTCTAACATGATTTGTATTGGAAATTGGATAACATTATATTTTATATATAGAAAAAAAAAAATTGGACGAACAATTTCGTTGATATTTAGTACTTTTTAGTGTTCTGTACGGAACACTTATAAGATGACTTCGGTGTCTGTCCGTCTGTCACACCCAATTTTCTCCGAAACTATTTGTCATAGAAAGTTGAAATTTTTTAGTAATATAGGAATTGATGGCCTCCTCAGAGCCATCTAGTTTTTGAAAGTTAAATTTTGACTTAAGGGGTTAGTTTTGGGGGGTTAAATCGGAAGTGAAAAAAAAAAATTTTTTTACTTGGTCATCGAGTTTGGTGTCAAATGAAAGCTTGTGAAAACACGAGTAAAAAATATATATATATATGTAATGTAATACTTGCGCACACTTTTCTTTGTATTAGTTTTAAAAAATCGCGTAAAAATTGCTGTCCCCTCCTTATAATAATCTCCACAGGATGTAGATTGAACAAAAATTATCAGGAGTGCATTACCTTTAATAATTTATCTGGTATATAAAAAAAAACAAAAATTTCATGGTTATCAAGTTTCAGTAAAGATAATAATAATAATATTTATTATTAGCAAAGCTAAACAATACAATTACAATATATATATATATATATATATATATATATATATATATATATATATATATATATATATATATATATATATATATATATATATATATATATATATATATATTTTATATATATATATATAATTACAAACTAACTTAAATGCTATGGTTATCTATTATGTAGCTTCTTAACAATTTTTTAAAGTTTACAAAGTTTGCATTTTTCAAATTTATTGGAAGATAATTCTATAAGTCCTCGATGGAATAAGCAATTTTCAGCATATGATGAATTTACAGTGGGAACATAAAAGTCCAATCTATCTCTAGTGTTTTATGCGTGAATGTCATTGACAAATTGTAATTTTTCTAAGATATGTTCAGGGTACATTCTATTTTTAGTGTTCCGTACGGAACACTTATAAGATCACTTCGGTGTCTGTCCGTCTGTCTGTCCGTCTGTCACACCCGATTTTCTCTGAAACTATTTGTCACAGAAAGTTGAAATTTGGTAGTAATATAGGAATTGATGGCCTCATCAGAGCCATGTAGTTTTGAAAGTTAAATTTTGACTTAAGGGGTTAGTTTTGGGGGGTGAAATCGGAAGTGAAAAAAAAAATTTTTTACTAGGTAATCGAGTGTGGTGTCAAATGAAAGCTTGTGAAAACACGAGTAAAAAATATATATATATATAATGTAATACTTGCGCGCACTTTTCTTTGTATTATTTTTAAAAAATCGCGAAAAATCGCTGTCCACCTGCCTTATCTCGGAAAGTACTTATCAAAAAATTTTGAAAAAATTCTGGAATATTCTTCACGGGGTGTAGAGTGAACGAAAATTATCACTAGTGCATTAACTGTAATAATTTTATCTGGTATATAAAAAAAACAGAAATTTCAAGGTCATCAATTTTCATAAAGATTGGAAATAAACTTTGTTGAAAACTTATTTGGGGTGTGTTTTGTGAAGTCACTGATCATTTTATATCACCATAACATAAATTTTGACTTAAGGGATTTTTTGAGGGGTGAAATCGGAAGTGAAAAAAAAAATTTTTTACTAGGTCATCGAGTGTGGTGTCAAATGAAAGCTTGTGAAAACACGACTAAAAAATATATATATAATGTAATACTTGCTCACACTTTTCTTTATTACTTCGTAAAAATTACTCTCGAAAAGTACTGATCAAAAAAATTTTGAAAAAATCCTGGAATATTCTCCACGGGGTATAGATTGAACGAAAATTATCATTACCTTTAATAATTTATCTGGTATATAAAAAAAAAAAAACAAAATTTCAAGGTCACCAGTTTTCAGTAAAGATCAGAAAAAACTTTGTTGAAAACTCATTTGGGGTGTGTTTTTTGTGAAGTCACTGATCATTTTATACCACCCTAAAACAATCAACCTACGGAACACTAATTGTGCAAGTTCAACTTGCACTTGACCGGTTATTAATTTTAAAAACAACTATCATTGTATTTAAAAAGATATTTTGTTTTACACTTAATAAATCTGTTGTTTTCAACATATCTTTTATTCTTGAATACCTATTACAACCTATTATACATCTTAATGCCCAGTTTTGCTTTTTCTGGAGATTGTCTATATCTCTTTTGTTGAACATAAAGAGAATTGTGGAACAGTAATTGAGGTGGGGCATTATTATCGACTTATATATTAGCAATTTAGCCCAAGTACTTAAATTTTTACCTATTCTACATAAAAAAATTTTTTTTTTGATACTTTTTTGTTTTATAAGTGGCATGACTAGAAAATGATAGATTTTCATCAATAACTACACCCAAATATTTACATTCTTTAACTTGTTCAATTCTGTCATTGTCTATCACAATGCCATTATGAGTAGTGTTATCTAGAGTATTATTTTTGCCTTTTAGTATCATAAATTTGGTTTTTTTAACATTGACATTAAGACTATTACAACACAGCCATTTGTGTAACCTATCTAAGTCTTTATTTATTGTTTGCACTAGATCTGTTATGTTATCACTTTCATAATAGAGGATTGTGTCATCTGCAAATAGCTGTAATTCACATTTTTTTTTATGACTTTCACTATATCATTTATATACAATATGAATAAGTCAGGTCCTAGCACTGTGCCCTGTGGAACACCATGGCTATTGATCTTAACAGAAGATAACGCTCCATTATATTTTGTTTGTTGTGTTCTGCTGTCCAGATATTCACAGAACCATTTTAACACATTTCCCTCCAAACCATATTTTTCCAATTTCTTAACCAACAACTTTCTGTTTATAGTTTCAAAAGCCCTTTGAAAGTCAAATAGAAGTACACCAACCAATTTTTTTCTCACCTATAGAAGACTTCCACTTGGAAATAACAGTCTGTAGTGCACTTTCACAAGAATGATTTTTCCTAAAACCAGCCTGACAATATATAAGCAACTTATTTTCTTCTATGTATTTTCTCATTTGTTTGCTTACAATAGTTTCAAGAAGTTTTTCATACGTAGCTACCATATTAATTGGTCGATATTCTTCACATCTATTAGTGTTAGTTACTTTTTCAATAGGAATAATCGTTGTTATTTTCCATTCTTGGGGGAATCTTCCTCTTACTAGGCTAGTGTTAATTAGTTTAAGAAAGCAATCACCAATTACTTCAAATGCTAGTTTTAAAATTCTGACATTAATGCCATCAACACTACTTGTCATATTTTTTTAATTTTTTTACAGTTTTTCTAAGGTCAGTTAGTTCTAATGTTTCAAAATTATTAAACTTATTTATTGGGGTTTCGATATTGTTTAGAACTTCCTGGGTTTCAATTTTCCCCACGTCTTTTGTTATGGCACTAATACTTTACAAAAAGTAGTCATTAAATTTTTCTGCTATTATTTTGTTATCCTTTTCCATCTTTCCCTTGAAAAAATGCCTTCTTGTCGTTTATTGTTTTTACTAGAAATGATTAGACCCTTCAGAGCCCTCCACATTTCTTTAGAATCTCCTTTAGCTTCATCTACTTTTCTATTATAATATGCTTGCTTTTTTTCTTTAATAAGCTGAACCAATCTGTTTCTATTCTGTTTATAGCTTATCCAGTCATTCTCAAGTCTAGTTTAGAAACAAACTTTGTTGAAAACTCATTTGAGGTGTGTTATGTGAAGCCACTGATCATTTTATACCTCCGTAACAAAATTTTTTTATTTTAAAAGCAATCAACGTACGGAACACTAACTGCGCAAGTTCAACTTGCACTTGACTGGTTATTTGTTTTGTATTATTATACAAGGAAAAATGCCAGTGTTACAAGTTAGATTTCAATTTTAGGTGATATTAAAATATGGGATCAAAGAAAAGGTACCTCGCCTATTCAGTATATAGCCGCTCATTTAGCCAAGATCTATGGGTTAGATTGGAGCCCACATTCTGAAAATCAGATTGCATCGTCTAGCCAAGACAGTACAGTGAAATTTTTTGACGCTACCAATCCTAGAAAAGCTGAATTTGTTTTAAGTACTAATGCACCAGTCTGGAGAGCAAGGTAAGTGTTCTCAAGATAATTGTAGATTATAGAGCCTCATAATATTGTTGTCCAGGGATTGTTCATAAAATTGGAGTATTCACTAAATTTTGGTGTGAATACTTTTGGATATAATAGCAAAAAAAAAAAACGTCTCTGACCATTGAAAGGAATATTCGATGACATCACTGATTAATAAATAAGCCTTAGTAATAGTCTTCTGGAAGTGCCATATCCGATGTGGACGTAGGTGGCCCTCTAGTCTTTGCCTGTGATTGGTGCCTTTTTAAGTGTTTTCACAGAAAAAGTGAGAGGGCTTCACTAGGCATTATACTAGGAGTGGTTTGCCATTGCCTTCCCGAGAGAGGCGACTTTCACGCTGTATTTATTTTTTTTTAGTAATAGTACTACCCAATATATATCCCCACTACACAAAACACTTGAGAACAAAGGATAATTACCATTCCTAGATATTTTAATTATTAAAAATAATAATAAGTTAGAATTTGATGTTTACAGAAAAGACACAGTAACAGATAGATATATTCCTAATGATTCATTTCATTGCAAACAATATAAAATAGCCACATTACATTTTTTAGTTCATCATTTGGACACTTTTCCTTTGAATGGAGTAAACTTCAATAATGAAAGGAATCATATTAGGAATATAACTAGAGTTAATGGTTATTACAATGACTAATGAACAACTTAATAAATAGACATAAGTTCAGGTTAAATATTCAGAAGTCCACTATTTTACACATAAAGCAAATAAGAAGCTGATAAGAACCGATACTACACTTTGATCTTAGCCAAAAGGCCGAAAAGCGAGAAGGAGTTGAGTTTCGGATCGCGAAATGTGTACATGTGAATCGAATGCCCGGCAATGGTCAACTCGTTCAACGAGCATTATTACGGTAGTGTTACGAACTATTTAATTATTTTGGCGATTGCAATCGAGAGGGACTAGAAATAAAGCAGAATGTAGTGTTAGAATTAAGACAATAAGTAAAAAATTTGGAGGTTTATGAGAATAATTCTGTGAAATTGAATGGAGCTAACGAAACAACAAGCGACGACCTTGATCGTTTTACTGTTTACGGTGATAAGAAGTATAAATAACAATTTTTTTTTCTTTTTCTCCCGTGTTTGTAAATGGGATATACGAGGAACACACGTAAAGTTTTTATAACAGAAAGAACAATGGATAGCGATGGTTATACCTCAGGAGACTCGAAAAGAGGAAGAGTCGAAGAAAAAGAAGAGCCAATGGGATTATTCAAGAAGAGTAAAAAGCTGATAAGAACACCACAGAAAGAGAAAAACGAAAGAGTAGATAAGATAGACAATTTGATAGAAATGATCAGAGAGCTAATGTCAGATATAAAAGATATAAAACAAGATTAGAAGAGATACCAACAAGAGTTGAAGGAACTAAGAAAGGAGAATGAAGTATTGAAAGAGGAGACTGAGATAATTAGAAAAAATATGAGAAGTATGGATTTGAAGATGAGTAGACTGAAAAAACAACTTAAGGAATAATATTGTATAATCGGAAATTTGAAACGAATAGCCAACCAGATCTGAAAATGAGTGTAGAACATTTTATAGAGAGGAGTATGGACACAAAAGTATAGATTAAAGATGTGATAAAAATAGGAGCGACTATATACAAGATAGAACTTGAACATACGGGAGATAAAGAAGCGGTAATGAAAAATAAAAACAAACTCAGAAACCTAAGAGAGATAGTTTACATAAACGACGATTTAACAAAAGAGGAACGGGAAATTCAAAAGAAATTGAAGCATATAGCAGAGAACGAGAGAAAGAATGGAAAAAGGGTGAAAATAGGATATCAAAAAATCATAATCGAAGGAAGAGAATATAAATGAGGAAGAAAAACTGAAAGAACAAACAAAGAATACTACGACCATCAAGTCAAAAAACTGAGAAAAAGGAGAGAGATAGGTAGATTGACGACTACCCTGGCAAAAATAAAGAATACGGAAGAGAGGACTAGTAAAATGAATACAGATAAGAAGATAATCAAAGAAATAGATAGGAAGAAAGAAATGGGAAATATTTATCGAGTTATTAGATTGAGAACACGGGATAAAAGGTGTAGAAAGGTATAAGAATTAAGTAAGCAAATAAGAAAGTATGTCTCCTTACTATATAATCCGAAATATAGCAGGGGACTCAATAAGATGTTTAATAAAGTAGGCCTCACCTTAGTCTATAAGTTATCACACAGGAATATCTTAGGAAATCCCAAAGACAAGATTCCTAATTGTGTGAAAAGTGGCATTTTTGAAATTAGTTGTAATGATTGCTACAAAAGTATGTTGGACAAACTAGAAGGTTAATTAAAACACGATTTAAAGAATATTTAGCCTTTTAGAATAAGGTAGAAACAGAAGTCTAGCATTGCCGAACATGCCCTTGAAGCTGATCATACTGCAACATTCGATAATCTAAGATTAATTAAAGATATGTCTGATAGGAGATTGTTGAACGCATATGAAAGTATGGAAAATTAAAAAATGTAAAAATAGTTAAATACAGACAGAGGGCCCTATTCCTTATACTCCCCCTCTGCTGGTTACTTGACCAGAACTGATGGCCTCGCCCATGAAATTAGTCCGATCGAGTAATTCAGATGTTAGGTTAAGTATAAATAAGGTAAATTTATAGTTTAGCTTTAGTCAATCATCACTCCTGATAAAGCTAACATGCGACAGCGCGTCGACTGCAAAAATAAAGTGTTTGGTGTAGTGGTGATATATACTGAGTAGTGTCATTGTGCCGAAGATTCCACATTCCCAACATAGTAGTATTAGTAGTTAAACTAAATAATTTAACTGATGATTAAACTAAATGATTCTTAAGTCTTTCTTTTAAATAGATATACACCTTTCGGAAATGGTTTAGTGACAGTAGTCATACCCCAGCTGCGTCGAGGAGAAAACAGCTTACTGCTCTGGAACATAGCTAACAGAACGACACCTATGCACACTTTCGTAGGTCACCGAGACGTACTGTTGGAATTTCAGTGGAGACCGTCGAAACCAGATGATCCTAATTTTCAGCTTGTTACTTGGTCGAAAGATCAGACGCTTTTAGTGTGGAAAATAGAGCCATTCTTGCAAAAGCTTTGTGGGTATGAACCGGATGAGGCTAGTGTTTTTGAGGATACTGGTTCAGGTTAGTAAAATGGAATTTGTTATGCAATTGCTTGAATCAAATTATTTTTCGTCTAATAATTGTATTAGTTTATAAACTAAATATGTGGCACTTTTGAGTTTTAATAAACAAAACTTAATATTATTATTAGTATATTAGTTGAGTTTCGGATCGCGAAGTGAATCGAACGCCGGGCAATGGTCAACTTGTTCAACGAGCATTATTACAGTAGTGTTTCGATCTATTTAATTATTTTGTCGATTGCAGACAAGAGGGACTAAAAATAAAGCAGAGTGTAGTTAGAATTAAAACAATAAGTAAAAAATTTAGAAATTTATGAGAATAATTCTGTGAAATTGTATGAAGCTAACGAAACGATAAGCAACACCCTTGATCGTTTTACTGCGTATAAGATGAGCGAGCCACCGGAGAACGGTGATAAGAAGTATAAACAACAGTTTTTTCTTTTTCTCGCGTGTTTGAAAATAGAATATACGAGGAACACATGCAAAGTTTATTACAGAAAGAACAATGGGTAGCGATGATTATACATCTCGAAAAGAGGAAGAGTCAAAGAAAAAGAAGGGCCAGTGGGAATATTCAAGAGGAGTAAAAAGCTGATAAGAACACCACAGAAAGAGAAAAACGAAAGAGTAGATAAGATAGACAATTTAAAATGATCAAAGAGCTAATGTCAGATATAAAGGAAATAAAACAAGATCAGAAGAGATACCAACAAGAGTGGAAGGAAAGGAGAATGAAGTATTGAAGGAAGAAAATAAGATAATTAGAGAAAACATGAGAAGTATGGATTTGAAGAGGAGTACGCTAGACAAAGACAACGTAAGGAATAATATTGTGATATCAGGAATGAGATTTGAAGCCAATAGCCAACCCAAACTGAAAATGGGTGTAGAACATTTTATGGAGAGAAGTATGGACACAAAAGTACAGATTAAAGATGTGATAAAAATAGGAGCGACTATATACATGATAGAACTTGGAAACACGGGAGATAAAGAAGCTGTTATGAAAAATAAAGATACTGAGAAATCTAAGAGAGAGAGTTTACATAAACAACGATCTAACTAAAGATGAACAGGAAATTCAAAAGAAATTAAAACATATAGCAGAGAACGAGAGAAAGAATGAAAAAAGAGTGAATATAGGATATCAAAAAATCATAATCGAAGGAAGAGAATATAAATGGGAGATTGAGGAAGAAAAACTAAAAGAACAAACAAAGAACACTACGACCATCAAGTTAAAAAACTGAGAAAACGGTAGATTGACGACGACCCTGGCAAAGATAAAGGCTATGGAAGAGAGGACTAATGAAAGGAATACAAATAAGAAGATAATCGGAAAAATAGATAAGAAGAGGTTACATTGAGAACACGGAATATTAGAGATATAAACGGAAAACAACAGGATGAACTGACAGAAGAACAACAAATGTACTGTGTAGGAATTAGAAACGGAAAGGAAGGGAAATGGATGCCAAAAATTGAAAGGAGATGTTATAAAAGAAGAAGACAAAATTCTGGAAAGATGGAGGGAATACTATAAAGAATTATCAGATGGGAATGACAGCATACAAAAATCAACATAGAGACATAATACCGGAACAAGATACAAAACTCACACAAACAAAAGAAACTAATACAGAAGAAGTAAAAGAGGCAATCGGCAATTTAAACAGAATAGAAAGATATAGAAGGAAATATGGAAAAGACAAATATAGAATAACTCAACTCCACCGGCCTTACACTCCTAAAAAAGAGGTAGAAAGGCATAAGGATTAAGTAAGTAAGTAGTATTATTATGTTATGATTATAGTATCTCACTACCTTGACCTACCTGCGAGTAGATTAGCGAGGAGGTGGGCGATGATCAGTTAATCGGTTAGCCGTAGGGGCAATAATTTATTGCAATGGACTTTATGTAGTAACAACATAAGGGCATATAAATAGCCATAGACAACGACATTCTGTTGGCAGGGTTGCCACATATTCTGTTTTCACCCGGACAATTCGGTTTTTCAATGTAGCGAATGGATGATAAGGGAAAAGAAAACCGAACCATGGATTGCGCGAATAATTTTACATTTATGTAAACACTAAAATCCAACACCTCCTAATGTTCTCACGTTTGGCCTTTGGTAACTTGTTTATAAATGAGAAATTGGTAAAAGAATTCCATAGAAATGGAGAGAAAATTCGACAGTGGAAATCAGATACAGATTTCTGAGTTACCAAATAAGTCCTACAAAGTATATATAATACAGCTGCTAGTTGACTTCATAAGCAACTGTTTTATAGCACCTCAATAGTGCGTTTGCAGCACCATCAATCTCGATTCCTTGGAACATCGAAGAACTGTTGCCGCTTAATTCCTTCCAGAGAGGTACATGCTAGGAGTACATGTTGTGCTACTACTTCACATTCATATGAAATACAACTTGTCACCCCTTGTAGAACCCTTTTCAAGCATTATTTTATATGAATAACCTCATCCTGATTTTGCAGGACTGTTTCCCACGGAGTACAATTTAGAGCGATTCAAGACCAACGTGAATCGGTTTTTCCATACACACGTCGCTCCTATAGCAGTTTAGGGATTTCCCTGCAACGCGTGTCCTATGCCCATGGAAAGGTTTTAATTATTTTTGTGCTGAGAAGTATAATTTTTTTTTTGTTAGTTACAGGTATTGAAGAAGGCAGCACCAATCGTCAAAAAGTAAAAATCCAACCTTTACAGCAAGAATTTTTCCTTGCTCAACGTCCACATCCCCAACCTGGAAGTTAAAAGCATGGATGCCAGTCTGAGACTTGTAACTGTCACCTCCAGAATTAATAATTTCACTGTAAATTTACAAGTCTCGTTTCCCAATACTTATCCGCACGGTGTACCTCCAGTTTTTCAAATAATAAGCGGTACCAACGTCAATGATACGGTAGGCTCGAAATTATTACAAACTTTAAACCATCTTGCTCAGCAGAGAGTATCGAAAAATCGCACCTGCTTAGAACCATGTCTTAGGCAAATGGTAACCACTTTAGAGCAACTTGCTAGTGATATGGAAAAAGTGATAGAGTACATGAAAGAGTCTATGTTGAGCCTGTAAATAATAATGTTTTTGGAGGTTATAATGACGCTTATATACCTTTTCCGAGAACTTCTGGAGCCAAGTTTTGCTCAGTGAAGACGCTGGTTTGTTTGGACGCCCCCTTCTTACTAGGAGGCTGGGTAATAAAAATGAATCTGGAACTCCGAGAGCTCTGTCTGCATTGGAAGGTATTTTGGCCAAGAGATCTACAGATCAGATGACAGTTTCAGCATATTACTTCCAAAAACAGAAGCAAAGGTAAAGTCTAAGGTTTGGTCATATAAAAGTAGCTTAAAGTCATATTTCGGGTGTGACTTAAAATGCGATCTGTCAAAATGTCATTGAATTCTACAATTGGGTTTTTGAATAAAAAATAATTCGATTTTTTTACTTTATTTTAAAACTTTATCATAAATAATATTGATAATCGATGCGAAGGACTTAAATTTTTTTTTGCAATTACAGTGCCACCTCAATAATCCGGATCTCCATTAAACCGGATTCTTTAATAATCCAGACAAACATTTCTATTGCATTGTGTACTTTATAATCCGAATTTGATAGTACTAGGTAATCCGGACCTGCGTTTTTAGACATCTACTTAATTTAAACTACATGGGAAAACTGAAATCGATAGTGAGGAGATTCCCCTAACTTCCAGTGTAATACATCTGGGATTCACACAAACTGTAGGTGTCATTGATTTGCCTACAACGCATCGCGTTATCGCATCTAACGGTTAAGGACTTTGTAGTTGTTTGTTTATTGTCACAAGTACAACATACCTACGTTCTATTTTACTTTATGTGGTTCATATAAGTATGTAAACGTTTTTTTTTACGTATATGTACCTACATATTAAAATGCCTTCTAAAATAAAAACATATTACACTAACAATAAAACAAAAGTCCGATATATTAGAAAGACTAGTTCTTGATGAAAGCGGAAAAGTGTTGGCAAATAAATACGGAGTAGGAACATCCACAATTTCGGATATAAAAAAGAAGCAAGGGAAAATCAAAAGGTATGTATATATGATTTATTTTAAAGATAATTTTGGACACTCACTATGGACGTGTAACTTCTTTTAGATTTATTTCCAAATGTGATTCCGGTCCTAGCGTCAGAAAAACCTTACGAAAAGCCGAATATCCAGAAATGGAAACTCGTTTGTATACATGGTTTTGTACGCAACGATCAAGGCACGTCCCAATTTCCTACGAAATTTTATCAGGCAAAGCAAAACAGTTTTACACTGAAACCTACGGGAATGATAATTTTAGAGCTAGCAGAGGCTGGATTTCTAACTTCAGAAAAAGACATGGTCTGCGTGCTTTAAAAGTTTGTGGCGAAAAAACTATCCAATGCTGAAAGTTCCGTCGATCCTTTCCTAAGTTTATTCGCAGATAACATAAAAGAATTAAACCTTGGACCTACTCAAATATACAATGCAGATGAATCAGCTCTGTATTGGAAAATGTTGCCTGAAAAAACGCTAGTTCGTTCTCAGGAAAAGACCGCACCAGGTCGAAAAATAAACAAAGAACTCTTTCTAGCATGTTGCAATGCTGATGGATCACAAAAATTAAAGTTGTTAGTGATAGGAAAGGCAAAAAATCCCAGGGCTTTTAAAAATGTGAACATACCTGTTGAGTACAAATCATCTGCCAATGCATGGATGACTACAGCAATTTTCTTAGACTGGTTTCATTATTCTTTTATTCGTCAAGTCAAAAGTCATTTAAGAAGTCTCAACTTGCTTGATAAAGCCCTGCTAATCGTTAATAACGCCTTGAGCCATGGAACTATAGAAGAGCTGACTAGAGAGGATGGACAGTTTACAACATTATTTCTTCCACCAAATTGTACTGCACTTTTGCAGCCTATGGACCAGAATGCAATCAAACTGACAAAATTATTTTATCGGAAAAGTCTTTTAGCCCATATTTTAGCAAATAATGAAGAGAACCTTGTTAGGTTTTTAAGAAGCATTAACCTAAAAGATGCTGTATCTCTACTATGCAATTCATGGGAAAAAGTCTTGAAAAAGTGCTGGCATAAAATTATGGCTTATGTGGCAGATACCAACCCAGACACTGAATATGATGCTGAAGATCTGATTCCTCTGAGTGAATTGCGGCACAATTTGCTTTCCACTAATAAAGAACTGAAAGGTAAAGCCTGAAATTTTTCTTTTAGTATTTTTTTTGGTTAATTCGTAAATATTTAACAGATGTTTCAGATATGCTGAATATTCTCACTGAGCAAAATCTCACGAACGTGGCTTGAAAATGATGAAGATTTGTTAACACTGGAAGACATAGATGATACAGATGAAAAACACGAGAGTGATAATGAAGGTTCAGAGTTAAATACTAATACAAACCAGACTGTTAAGAACACTGTGAAGAATCATGAGGCAGTTAAAAGTTTCAATGTGTGCATGAGATGGGCAGAAGAAAATGAAACCCCTCTAAGTGATTTTCTTGTACTTCAAAGATTAAAAGAAATTGCTTTTATGATGAACCAGAGAAGGGTCAAGCAAACAAAAATTACAATTTTTTTTACAAATTAAGATAAAACTTGATAAGATATGCTTCTATTTTAAATATTATTCTATGTATGTACTATTTTTTAGTTCTTTCGTATTAAATGATTCGTTTTTTAATATAAATAATGTCCTGCTATTATTTACTAATTCGGATGACCGCGGTTTTAATTAGTCCGGATTATCGAGGTCGCACTGTAATTATAGGTAAATTAAAATTTATAAAATTTTTAAAAAATTCACGTGAGTATGAAAGCGCCACGATTGGCTGCCATGTTCGTGACGTCATTATTTTAAAGTGTTTTCACGTATGTACTGTCAACAGCTTCTACCTATCTATATACTGACAAAATTATTAAATACGTTATTTTATTAAAATATTTAACATTGAAGTGATCTTCACAACAGAAAAAAATTGATGTTGTTTTAGGAATAATACGTCGTTCTGCTTGGAACCATTGATTTCGACGTTTAACATCTTGTTTTTCCGGTGTTGTTTTTGTGGTATTTGTGCAAAATGATACGAAACAGGCACGATAACTTTTTAGATTAAACATATTCAATTAACTTATCAATACACTGATGATAATAACAAGAATAAATTGATTGAAAACTAAAACACTCATATCAGCTGTTTGTGAAGTTGAGGAGAAATAAACATTGTGACGTCATACGCACTCGGGTTTTTCGGGAACTCTCTGCGCGTCATCGATACTAAGTGTAAAAATTTATTTTCAGTTTCATGTAACTTTTTAATTATAACAAAAAAAAATAAAAATAGTTTTGTTACAAAACAAAACATACATGTATGATCTTTCCATGTATGACAAAAATTTTTTTTTAATACCCCAATTGGGTTCAAGCTACTTTCAAAGAACTGAGTTTAAGCTACTTTCATGCGAAATAAAGTAAGATTAATTTCAAACAAACATTTTTAATATTTTTTTAAAATAAACAAAACACCGTTAGGTTAAAGAGGCAGTAACGGTCGTGTCGGTATTTCGCAATGTAAAGAGCTCACTGGCCTTAAGCAACTTGTTATAGTGGAGAAACTTTTAATTAATGCGCTACGGATGTCCTTGAAAAGTAAATGGATCAATGAAGCGTATAAAAAGAACAGATCAAAACGATGGAAGTAACAGATATATTGTCAGTTTGACGTTTAATAGCAATGGAACTAATAATATAATTAAAGAAATAACTTTAAAGTAAAAGCAGAGTGTTGAGTGTGTGTGTATACATACTGGGGAATCAACCGAATACTCGCACAACAGATGGTGCAGAGGATGAAAACAGTTAATTATAGTACGGTAGCGCCAACTGACGACGACATATGGTAACGCTAACGGACGACGATAAACTGTCACGGTAACTAATGATGGTAAACGGTAATGCTAACTAACGATGGCAGAAACTAGACTCCAACTAAAGACTGTTATCAGTAATGATATGCGGTTACAACATCGAAATAGAGATCTGAGGGACGAATAGCAAACAAAATTTGTTAAAGTTCCAACTGAACTCCAATTATATAGGCCAAAAATCATACATAAGACGTATGATGATGAATGGCATTCCCGGCAAAAGGAAGCGGCGTAGGGTCGAGTGGAAGCCTCGGTCTGCTCTCTAGCCTAGTCCTCTGCCTTGTTTGGTTTTCGATCTGGTTTTGGCTTTTGGCGGTCTGTGGAGCGATTGCCTCTCTCGACGCGCCATATCACAGTTTTTAATATGAGTATTTTTTAGGTCACGATCAAAGCATTCCCTTGCAAAGGCCTCTAAAGCGATGGTGTATTTGTACGATACTACAAATCTGTTTCTCATTAATAGACAACTAGCTGAAGAATATATCTTAGATGGTGATATAGCAACAATTTGCAAGGTAAAAATTATATGTGTAATTAAGATTTTATTGCATTAAAAATGAAGTTATTCTGTATATACAATTTTTTTTCAAATTTGAAAATTTTATTTTTTAAGTCACATTTTTGCTACTGTAGAAACACCCTGTTTAATGTATCTAAAATTTAGCTAAAACATGTAGCTACATGGTACAAACTTTTTTGGTGGCCACTGTATGAAGCCTATTTTATTATTTTAAGCATAATGCGGCGGCCGCGGCTGTTGTGGGCAGAAGAGACCTGGTGCAAACTTGGACTTTGGCGGAGTTAGTACTGGGACGACAGACAGATGAGACCGAATTATGGTCATCACACCCGTGCGGAAATCAACTTGTGATATCATTGTAAGGTCATTTGAGAACGTTTACGTTTTTTTATGAGGGGGTCATATGATAAGTACCTCGCCTCTGCCAGAGGTGGCGCTACTACTATATAAAAAATTATATTTTTCGTAAACATAATCTTTCACAAGAATCTTGTCAAATTTTCAAGTCATCGCGCGATTTAGTTTGTGAGTAATGATGAGATAAAAGTGGAACTCGACCATAAAATATTGTACAGTTGAATTCAAGCGCGGCCGTACAAGTATTTTGACGAAGAACGTCGGGTCGTCGAAATGAGTCCACCACATCAGAAATGATTGAAAAAATCCACGATATAGTGATAAGTGATCGGAGAGTGAAAATGCGTGAAATTTCTGAGAGCGTTGGCATCTCAATTGAATGGGTGCACAACATTTTAACAACTCATTCGGATATGAGAAAGCGTTCCGCAAAATGGTGCCGCGATTGCTTATAACTGACAATAAACACGCACGGGTATCAACTTTAAAACTATGTTTGGCGATGTTAAAGCGCAATCGGAATGATTTTTGGCGCCCATAGATTCATCACAACACACCAGAGACTAAAGAACAGTCAAAACCGTGGATTTTCCGTGGCGAACCGGCGCACAGTGGGAGAAAAATAGAAAAAATTCGAGCCACTACACAAATCTAATTCAATGGCGGTAATCCTTTTTTTAATCTTCTTGGTATAACATATGCTGAAAAATGCTAAAAAATGTGAAATCTGTCAAGGCACTTTTTTGAAAAGAAAAGAAGCCATTAGTGTCAACAGCTTTATTGAAATAAAATTCGTGTTTGAGTAACAAAAAAGAAATAAATTACGCACTTGTTGAAAAAATCAACAAAACACACACAATACCACTATTACGAGAGTCAATTATTAGAGTCAATTGTTCATGGTAAATGGATTATAACTGCTTGGATTTCTAATTTTTAGTTTAGCGAGCTATTGTGAAGGAATTTTTCTCAGATTTTAGTCTTTGTCAAAATTCTTGTGTTTTTTTTTTGACTTTTCAACATCAAGTGCGTAGTTTATTTCTTTTTTGTTACTTAAACCCGAATTTCATTTGAATAAAGTACCTCTATGCTAACACTAATAGTTTTTCTTTTTCAAAAAGTACCTTGACATATTTCACATTTTTAGTACTTCCAGCATATAATATACGTTATACCAAGAAATTATTACCCCTATTAGATTAGATTCGCGAAGTGGCTCAAATTTTTTGAATTTTTTCTCACTGTGCGGCGCCAAAGAACGCCAAGGCGACCCTATCGGTCAACAAAGTCATGGTCACAGTGTTTTAGGATGCACGCGGCTTAATCCACGTCGATTACCTTGAAAAGGCAAAACGATTAATGAAGCATATTATGTCAACTTATTGAAGAAAGAACGTCCGCATTTGGAGAGAGAAAAAAAATTCTCTTTCATCAAGACAATACACGCGTACACACTTGTGTCATCGCCATGGCAAAATTCTGAGTTAAAAAAACGAATTGCTTCCGCAACCACCGTATTCGCCGCGATTATTTCTTATTTCCGAATATGAAAAAATGGCCCAGCGAAAAAAAATTGGTTCCAACGATGAGGTTCTTGCTGAAACAAGCGCCTATTTTGAAGGATTGTAGAAATCGTATTTTTTAGATGGAATACAAAAGATAAAAAAGTTGGACTAAGTGTTTCGAGCTAAAAGTTGTTGAATAATAAATTAAATTTTACACTTAAAAGTGTTTTTTTTTTTGTTAAGACCAGGTACTTATCATACAACCCTCGTATTTTCACAATCATTTTTCTTACTATATGGTAAAAATGATTACACATTGAAAAAAAATTATAATCGTTTATTTAAGAAACTCGTTAAGTTTCGCTTTTTTCTGGAAACAAAGAAAAAGATTCCCTCTTTGATGGTATTATAGATTTTCGCTTAAAACAAATAATATACCATTAGCTAATATCTTCTCAAAGTGCATATCGCCTGTAATTAAATTATAATATTTTATACTTACGTTTTAAAAAAATTTGAATCACAGAACATTAAAAGGCTAAAAATTAATACTGATTTCTGTCTATGGACCTATTCATTTTCGTAATCCCCATCTACATTGCACTCCGCTTCCATAATAAGCACTGGAAAATATTATCATACCCTATAGTGTAGTTACTTAACTTCTTCAGGTCATCCATTTTTTTTTATAGATCGATACTTTTCCAGAAGGGTACGCTCTCACTGTTGGGAGTTCAGGTACGTTCTTGTACTTTTTAACGTGACAGTCGAGGACGTGAACCCATCAATAAATTGCTTAACAACAACTTTCCCTTGGTTAGCGTTGTTGAATTCAAATTGTCTCTGTCTCTGACCGCTTTTCTCACAACACGTTTTATCGATCCAAAATGAATGTCTCCTAATTGGAATGTAGTAACGACAGTCTCAAACATTCCCCTGTCATCACAAAAGTTCATCAAAAACCGCGGAACGATGTGATTTTTATTTTGCCTAGACGGACCATCACTGAATAGATCTAAATGCTTTACTCTACTTGGAACTTCTTTTTTTATATAATACAATAAGAGTGACCAAACTTTATCTGGCGATTTATTCGCTTCACGTTCATGATTTCATGATAAATGTAAAATGTTTGCGTTGTTTATCTTTATGTTATGAATACAAAATACATTAAGTCAAAGCTGACGCGTATAAAAAACCTCTTGGACCTCTTAAGTTCGGTAATGGAAGATGTTGCATATAGTCAAAACAAAATACCACCTTCATCCCTTTGTTCACTGATTTCTTTTAGTTTGGAATAAAATTTCTTGGCCCTCCGTTTGTGAACCATTTGTCCAGCTGTTACGCTACACTTGACATCACAAAAACAAGGATCTCTTAGTGTTGCACAGAAGTATTCCCCCTAGCTGCAAACATCAACTTGTGGCCGCCCGAATGGAAAGTTGAAATTTTCTTTAAAATATTTGTAATAATTGACTTGAATCTTTCATTCTGGATGTTCGGTTTGAAACATCTCATACACTTTAGAAACATTCAAATATCCAAATATTTTTTTTAGTTTGCCATCATAATGGCTTTCCTCGACTTCAACAAACATTACCTTCTATGGCATTTCCACTACGATTCCTGCTAGTCCAGTCACTTTATACAAAAAATGACCAATCTTCTGAAAAAATCCAAGTGAAGATTTTCCTTCATGACTTTCTTTGTTTCGGTATCAGAAATATTGTGTCAAAAGTCCATTGCGAAATCGTGTCGGCAAAAAAAGTTATCGAAGGTCTCGAAAATCAGTTTTTCTTAACTATCTCATAAACTATTGGTTTTACGTGAATTTTGGTTATCATCAAAATCTGCATAAAAAGGTCCTATACAAAATTTACGTAGGATTAATAATTCTCCAGATATGAGCTGAGAAAACTTGGGCGTTACGATGCATAGCTTTGAGGTAGAATGCATGGCGCGTTTTTTTACATGGTGTCCCCTGTAGCCTAAGCCATGGGTCATAGATCATTACATTATTTTATTGATTATGGGTCGTTTTCTTCTTCTACTTCTTTTTCTTCGCCCCCGTCTTCTGCTTCTTCTACTTCTTTATCATTTTCGTTACTGTTATCATCTACAATTATTTCAGTAGAAAACATAGTAATAGGGTCTATTTCGTCGTTTATTTCAGATTCTAATGCCGCATAATCGGACGCAGTATGTAAACATAATTGGCCACGACAAAAGCTACATATTATTGAACATGGCAATCCTAGTTTTCTGACCGAGTAATAATGGCGATGAGAAAGATCGTGGGCATGCATATACATAAGCAGAACTGCTATCTTTCACTTTCTTTTCGAAATGTCACTACAAAACAACCTGCAAGTCTTGAGATTTTTCGTATCATTGAAATGACGTAAATCATTTGGGGAGCGTTTACTCGGATACTATTTTGTAAAACCTCCATCTTTAGCCAGAAATATAACTGTTGCCCGACTCTCGCGACGTGGACGTGATGGCAGGTACTTGAGAACAAGCTCTTTCAGACTCTTATCATACACATTCATACGGGCGGGCGGTCTTGTAAATAGTAAGTCCTAAAACGGAATGGCAGTTGACGAGATTCTGTACAAAAATACGCGTTTATAATAGACGACATTGATTCTGTAAAAAAAAAAACAAAAGAATGTCTGTTGACGGGTTTTTGAAATAAACGTTTCAGTCGCGAAACCTATTTTATTTTACTAAATTTTTGATAAAAAATACATTTTTAGAATAAAACACTATGCTTCAAGATCGGATCTTCAAATGGCCGCAATGTTTGTGCTGTATTTATGGAAAAGATCAGGAAAGCTCTCTTAGAAAAGCATCATTAAAATCTCTCCTTTCACCAATGGTAAGTATTTTACCAAGCTTTCATGAGTTTTTTGTCTTTTATCTGTCTTAGCTATAGGTTCGATGATTTGTTTGTTATTAATATAGCTGACTTACTGGTTTCAGAAGCAACCTAAGTTACAAAAGTAATATACACTCTGTCAAGTAAAAACGTGTCAGCGATAATTCATTTTTGGTAGATGCGATTCTAGCGATTCAACAAAAAATCGGTAGAGGGACCCTTTGTCTATGATGCATTTTAGTAGAAGTATCAGTCGATTCCGAACCTTCGTCGAAATCACGTAAAATCCAAAATGCCTTACTTGTTTGCGCGTCGGCTGACACATTCCGCGGCCCACTAAAATATATCATTATATATTGTAAAGTCGGTATCGTTTGTAAAGAAGTGGGTAAATCATTTTAACGATAGAAAAAATGTCGACGACTTGCCAAAACGTAGCTCGGTAGGCAAAGTCGCTCCGAAAGTCGAAAATCGAATCGTGTCTTTGTTTCGGGGGACCCGAAATTGACGCTGCGTCAAGGACCAGCAAAACTTAAAAAATCGAGTTTGAATGTGTCCCATGAGACCATTCGACAACATCTTTGTGCTCATGATTTCAAATTCCGAAGCACGTTGGAGAAACCTTTGCTGGGCGAAAATCAGATCGCGAAGCGGCTTGCTCGAGTCCACGATAAGATACTACAGTGGCCCTTACAATTACCGGACGCTAACCCTATTGAAAACGTTTGGTCCCTTATAAAGAGAAAGCTCAGAGAAAAGACTCTGAGGACTTTTACTTAGTTGTTTCGCGAGATTCGAAAAACTTGGAGATGATTACGGGGCGAGTATGCAAAAAACTCCTCGACAGCATGCCTCGGAGATGCCAGGCGATTATTGATGCAGGAGGTAATTGGAAAATTTACTAAGGTAATTATGCCGTTGCTAGCACACCAAGGAATACATTGATGGCACTTTTTTTTAAGAATACGCGCGGTCACGTTCTTACTTGCCAGACTGTACTTAACATGACATGAGAAGCAATTATAATAATGTAAAAGTCAGGTCAGGTAAAGTCAGATGATATGTGGGTTTAGGTTGTCCCGTGCGGAGGGTACTGTTCAACTTTCATCATAGATTCAACAAAATAAAGGAAACAAATATCTATTTTTAGTGTTCCGTACGGAACACTTACAAGATCACTTCGGTGTCTGTCTGCCCGTCTGTCACACCCGATTTTCTCCGAAACTATTTGAGGTAGGAAGTTGAAATTTGACACTAACACTTTTGAAAGTTAAATTTTGACTTAAGGGTTAATTTTGGGGGATGAAATCGGAAGAGAGAAACAAAAATTTTGACCATGTCATCGGGTGGGTGCCAAATGAAAGCTTGTAAAAACATGAGTTCAAAAATATATGTAATGTAATACTTGGGCACACTTTTCTTTGTATTATTTTTAAAAAATTGCGAAAAATGCCCCCTCCTTATCTCGAAAAGTACTGATCAAAAAATTTTGAAAAAATGCTGGAATATTTTCCACAGGGTATAGATTGAACGAAACTTGTTGCGAGTGCATTACCTTTAATAATTTGTCTGTTATATAAAAAAAAGGTAATCAATTTTCAGTAAAGATCGGACAAAAACTTTGTAAAAGAATCTTCGTACCGAACACTAATTGCGCAAGTCCGACTTGCATTTGGCCCGTATATAGAATTTAATTCTCCAAATTCGTTTCAATAGTGCGCAATTCTAGATTTTCTTGTCAAAATGTTTGTTGCCATGTAGAGCTTAATTGGTTAGAACTATTAAAATGTTTATTGCCATTTAGAGCTTAAATGGTAGAATGGAAAAATAATAAATAAGGTCTTAAACTATTCATATTCATTGAGCAAAGGAGCAGGTCACCACCTGCACCACCAAGACCAATCAGCTTTTCGGCCAGATATGCACTCTGCTAAACGAGACCACTAAATTGTTCACACACAACAAGTTGACAATTTACAAAATGATCGTCAAAGCCAGCATTACCTATTCCAGTTCGGCATGCTGTCAAATGTCACGCACACACAAATCCACCCTTCAGTCTGTTCAAAACAAGGCCCCCCGAATCATCACCAAAGTCCCACGGTTCGCGTGTAACACCGAGAATCATCGACGTCTCCAAATAGCCACTATCCGGGAATTCATAAGCAACGCTTAGCTCAGATTCACGGATAAAGCCAGTCACCACCACAACCCCACAGTCAGAAACGCCTACGAACCTCCACCCAACGTCAGACGTCACTATCTAAGACCCTCCTACCTCCTACATCGGTATTAGCTTTAAGTTAATCTTAAGTTAATTGTAAGGTTTTTCTTTCTTCTTTCTCAGCCAGTGTTCATCCCCTCCTGAATGTAGGCCTCTTTCCAAAACCGTCTATGCCCTTCTATCTATTGCAACTTGAGTCCAGTTCGTTCCTGCAATCTTCTGGATGTCATCTCGCCACCGTTTTTCTGGTCTTTCCACACTTCTCTTGGTCTCCCTTAGTCTACATGTTAACAATTTGTTAGTCCATCTATTTGGATCTTGTCTTGCAATGTGGCTCGCACATTATTTACAGTCTAGAATATCAGAAAAATATTCATTATTTTCCAAGATTTTTCTCATCTATGTGACCTCTTTTGTTTTTAATTGCCACTTTACAGAGTTTCGGCATTCTGTCCAGTAGTTTCTTCAGAGTTTCTTCGGTTATTTTAACCCATTCTGCTTGTAAAAGTTCCCACAAGTGATTTTCTGATGTTGGATTGAGCCCAGCAATTCGATGGGGTTCAAGTCGAGTAATTGTAGAGGCCAAGTCATCACTTCCAGGACGTCATCGGATTTCCATTGGTCCAAAAGTTCTCTGATTTGTTTAGCAGAATGTTTAGGGTCGTTGTTGAAAAATAAATTTCCCCTGAAAAATTCCAGAAGGAAGCATTTGAGTTAGCAAGATTTCTTGATACTGTTCTTTTCGCACGATTCCTTCTGTCCTAAAGATGTTTCCAACTTTACCGTTGCCAAAACAACCCCAAACCAGTACTGAACCTCCGCCATGTTTTACTGTAGGCAACTAACATCCTCTCTCCAGCTGACCGCCGCACGTAAACTCGTCGATTTAAACCGAAAATTTCGAATTTAGATTCGTCGCTCCAAAGGACGGAATTCCATTGTTCTATTGTCCAATTTTCATGCTCTCCTAAGAAGTGGTTTCCTCACTGCAACTGTCCCGTGTAGTCCACCTTCTGCTAACCTGTTCTTCACGGTTGTGCCGCTGATGGGGATAGGCCGCTTCAGGTTTACTTGAGCCGTGATTTCTGGTGCGGTTAGGCGGCGATTACGTCTGCTGGACATTGTTATAGCTCTGTCTTCAGCGGGAATCGTTTTTCGAGGCGAACGTTTTTGGTTGAGAATTCGATATCTCACAGAAAAATTTTTTACGATGTAGTCCACCGTTCTCCTTGGCATCCGCATATCACTCGCGATTTGTCGACTCGAGTGACCATTTTGATGTCTCGCAATTATCAGAGCCCGATTTTCAACGGAAACTGCTTTCGTTTTTGACATTTTCACAAACCATTGACAAAGAACTGTTTGCGAATGGTTAATTTCCAAAAGGGCAATGGTATTTATAGCACAGTTTTCATCATAAATATCACTAAGAATTTCCATAATCTCTAGAAACTTGAAATGAGTTTTTACTTCAACTGGAATTCTCAGAAATCGCCTCAAAACAATTATCATGCAAAACTTGGAAATTTGTTCTAATTGGTTTTTAATTTGTGATTTCACAAAAAAGGCTTATCTAACCAATTTTATAATGGACACTTGTTAAGAACAATTAAATTTACCTAATATAATAAAAGTGTTTAATTAGGTATTAAATTTTGGCAGTTACCCTGAAATTTCTAGGTGGGCAAAATATTTTGTGACGGTAGTGTAGGTTATTTCTGCATCATTGAACCATAATCGTTAAATTGTATTTGCGTTTTATTGATTATTTGCTTAATTACTTCTCTGTTTTTTTTTCCGTATGTAACTTAAAACTCCTAAAACCTGAATTTAGGTTTTTTCTCAAACCAGCAATTCACCTGTTTTTTAGCGTTGCCTTTGCAATATTTTAATTTCTAGTGCAGTTTTATCCTTGGCCTTTTAGTGGCTTCGGTTTAAGGTTGATTTTAAGGGTGACTTTTGTGAAAACAACTTAGTATTTACTGTTATGTTACGTCAAACATCACCATATATATTATCTTTGAAGTTAGTTTTTCAGTGCAACCTAAATCATTTTGTAGAAATAAACTCGAGTGTAAATATTGTATATATGTAAATAACCATCATTGTTACAAGTTTTGCAAATCGATTTAAAAAGCCTAAGTTGACTTTTGAAACAGATAGAATCTTTGCGTGACGACGCAATAACGCGGAATACTCGAATGTCTGCATAACTTCCGCAAATCTGTGCGCTTTTTCAGCGAAAACGCTGCGAAACAAACATTCCGGAAAGCCAATGGACTAGATATTAAAAGGACAAAGAAATGGACTCTTGTGAATGCACCAATATGATATTTAAATTCTGTATTTCGTTTTTTTGTTCGCACAATTGTCACGAAGTTTCTCCAGCGTATGCCAGTTGTATTTTATAGTTAAATGACCGAGAGAAATAAAAATACGAGTAGAATATAGAAATATCATTTATTTATTTCAATTCGTTAACTTGGGTGTTAACTAAAAAATGATTTTATTGGAACATCTCATTCGGAGGAGTTTCAGCTGAATCTATGCGGATGTTCGGTTTCCATATTTTAGTTCTTCACTGATTACTATCCTGTGTAAATGAAATCTATACAGGGTGAGTCAACGACAGAGTAACGTTTATTATTCCATTTCTTTCGGGAATAACGAAAAAATGTTAAATACAATAGTTTTAGGGAATGTTAAGGTGCACAGTTTAAAATTATTTTTGAGTATACAGGATACTTCAAAAAAGTGTGGCCGATATAACATATGTTTTTTTTTAAATGGAACATCCTATTTTCTAATTTATTTTTAAATTCTGCGTAAATTTTATAACTTTTTTATTAATAATGTTATATACCTAAACCTAGTAGTTTTTCTAATATTTCAATTTTTTTTAAAAAATACTAGTTTTCAGTTTTGTAAAAAATTGCCAGCAGCGCCATTGTTTCTTAAGGTTTAATACTCATAATTGGCACGAGCGTTCTATAGAGATGAAAAAAAGATATGTGTAAAGAAATTTGAATTAGATGGTACAGGGTGTTCAAAATAAATTTATGCATTTCGATTATTTTAAATTGAAAAATCTCAAATTTTTTAAACGGCACCCTGTATATTATTTTTTTCTGATAGATTTTACAAAACTCTCGAACTTTTATTAAGTATGTCATATACCTATTTCTAACAGTTTTCGATTTATTTTGAATTTTTCAATTTTTACCCAAAAACAAAAATGTAGGCATTGTCAAATTTTGACATCTCTATTAAGCAAGCAAAAATAGTTTAATTTGTTATAGTAAGTGACGAATAAAGGTAATAGTTATGGATTTTCGTAAAAATGAACGAAGGCGGGGAAAAAATTGTCTTTTGGCAGTAAGGCTTTACGGAACGAAGTACCCTAATAGACGTATACCGTCTAGAAAATCTTTTCAGTGCTTATTGGAACGGTTTGATGGTAGTGGGAGCGTTAAGTATACGAAACCGAAAGTAGTAAACCAGAATGCTACCAATGAGGAAAAAGAAATGGAGATTTTACTTCATGTTGAAGATAATCCCCAGGACAGCAGCCGTCAACTAGCTGACTTATCTGACACATCCCAATCTACAGCTAATCCCGCCACGAGAAAATACAAGTATCGTCCCTTTCATATGGAACTACACCAAGAACTTGAAGACCGTGATTTTGAACGACGAGTAAACTTTTGTACCACCATGAATGGAGCAATAGAGGCCGATCTAAATTTTTTATCCAAAATAATGTTTTCGGATGAAGCTACTTTTCGCAGTAATGGAGCAGTTAACAGCCATAACATGCATTATTATTCAACAGTTAATTCATTTTGGGTCCGGAAAGTTCAAAACCAAAACCATTGGTCGCTTCATGTATGATGGGGAATATTAAATTTTCGAATTATTGGTCGATATTTTTTCCGCGAACCGCTTAACAGGCCCTAGATACCTAAATTTTTTGCAAAATGAATTACCCCGGCTTCTTGAAGAAATTGATAACTTTGAAAGGGAACAAATGTAGATTCAACAAGACGGAGCTCCTGCTCATTACCACCGGCAAGTTCGGGAATTTTTAAACGATCGTTACCCACAAAAATAGATCGGTAGGGATGAATTCATTCAGTGACCCCCTCGGTCATGTGACTTAACACTTTTAGACTTCTTTTTGTGGGGCTACATTAAAGATCGGGTTTATGTGAATCCCCCTACAACACCAGTAGATATGGAAAATAGGATACAAGATGCTTACAGGACAATAACGCCCTTTATGCTAAGGAAAGTAAAGGAAAATATAGTAAAACGGCTAAACATGTGTATTCAAGTAGACAGGCATATTTTTGAACATTTATTACGTCATAATAATTAATCATTAGATAAGTTAATCTATATTAAAATTATTATTAACTGTTTGTTTATGTTTTCACAATAGCGTAAGTGTATTAAAAACAAGGGTAAAAATTGAAAAATTCAAAATAAATATGACATACTTAATAAAAGTTAGAGAGTTTTGGATAATCTATCAAAAAAAAAATAATATACAGGGTGTACCATTTAAAAAATTTGAGATTTTTCAGTATAAAATAGTCGAAAAGCATAAATTTATTTTGAACACCCTGTAGCACCTAACTCAAATTTCTTTACATATATCTTTTTTTTCATCTCTATAGAACGCATGTACCAAATATGGCGCTACTGGCAATTTTTTATAAAACTGAAAACTAGTATTTTTTTAAAAAAATTGAAATATTAGAAAAACTACTAGGTTTGGGTATATGACATTAGTAATAAAAAAGTTATAAAATTTTACGCAGAATTTAAAAAACAAATTAGAAAATAAGATGTTCCATTTAAAAAAAAAAACATGTTATATCGGCCACACTTTTTTGAAGTACCCTGTATACTCAAAAATAATTTTAAACTGTGCACCTTAACATTCCCTAAAACTATTGCATTTAACATTTTTTTCGTCATTCCCGAAACAAATGAGATAATGAACTTTATTCTATCGTTGACTCACCCTGTACATACAATAAAAAAATGCCTATTGTTGATTATAAAATCTAATTATCGGACAGCTACGCACTTTTTAAAGAAAATATAGGATACTATCCAATAAGATGTCGTGACCGTGTCATTATAGCGTTTTCCAAATATACCATGTTTGTTTTGTTGCTTTACGTAGACATAAAATTTTTCTAGTACGTATTTGGTATGTTGAAATGTACATCAATTATAGTTAATGATAATCTATTTTGATTTTTTTGGATGTTGAACTCGTTTTACTTAGAAAAAGTGACCACGCTTTGGATAATGATATTTGTTTTTGGAGGAAAACCCAGTGATATAATTTTTCGATCCACATTGACTAACCTATTGTAAATAAAACTCTTATTTTGTAGCAACTAGGTCCCAGCAAACGATGGTTTAAGGTAACTAAACTTAATATCATGTTGTGTATCTGCTGTAGTTTTTGTGCATTTTTTGCTTTTTAGCTTCAGTTCAGCTTTAAATTGTATTGTTCCAAACGAAGGAAAAAAATTGAATGTTGTTCTAAAATCTACAATTTCAGAGATTGTTAAAAATCAAAGAACAAAAAAAAAAACAATTTTAGCCAAGATTTTTAAGTTTTAGCGTCACTTTCCTCCCATCTTTTACATAAATTAAATGTCATTCGCTGTTCCAATCTCAAAGAGTAACAGATCACTAAAGTCGTCTTAGGCAGTCGTAAGCAAAATTTCATAGTCGTCAATTTAGCACGTTGCGAATAGCATTCTGTTTATCCATAATGCTTGCAAGAACCCTATAACAAGTAATTATTTCTAAACAATATTTCTTCTTCCTACTTATAGCTCGGCACTATTGCCTGTTTTCTTTGTTCCCTGATCTATATATCGTCGCTCCATCTCTTTCTTGGACGTCCCATTCGGCGACTTGTCTTTTGCTATCCGTACTATCTTGTTGTTTACCATTATTTCTATATGTTGATCCCATTCCACTTTTCTTCCTTTTATCCACTGGTTGATAGTTTTCTCTACTACATGTGCGTCTGTCTTATGTCTTCACTCTCTCTATCCCTCAGTGTCTTGTTTGTACATCTTCTAAGTATTCTGGTTTTAATTAATTCAAGCATCCAGTGTTATACTTGTATCGTGTCTTGTTTCAGATGTGCAAGGTATTTCTGGTCGTATTACGCTCTTGAATGTTCTTATTTTAATCTCAACGGAGAGGAATTTATTTCTAAATATGGTATCATTGCAGCATCCCACTATCCTATTATTATCCTTGTTGACTTGATTTTTTATTTCTTCCTCTGTTTTTCCGATTCTAGATATTTTGACGTCCATGTAATCGACCTCCATCGCCTATTCTGTTGGTTTATCTTCCACCACCAGCTTGCACCTGATCGGCTCTTTTGCTATTACTATTGTCTTGGTTTTTCAGTGGAGATTGACATATATTCTTTTGCTGCTATATAGAATTCGGATAGCAGCCATTACTATCGCGTCATCTGAATAACATATACCATAATTGTAAGTTCTCTGTTACCCATTCTATACCCTTCTTTCTTTTGACATTCTTTATAATTTCATCCATGACAATATTAAAATAGGAAAGGACTTAAAGGGTCTCCCTGCCTGATTCCAGATTCATAGTTGATTTGTTCGGTCATTCCTTCTGCTAATCTACTTTATTGTCTTTATGTATATTTTCGATAGTTTTGATTAGATCTAATGGGATGTTCCTGTTATATAATAGATGAATAACGTCTTCTATTTGTACATTGTCGAAAGTTTTCTTTAAGTGTGTCAGGCAGAAGTACGCTGGATTGTTGTATTCTATGGATTTTTCTTTAACCTGTCTCACAATGAAGACGGCATCGGTGCATGAGCGCCCACTTCTGAATTCTTGCCGTTCTTCCAGTTGTATTCTCGCGTTTATTTTTGTCGTAATAATCTTTGTTGCTAATTTCAGTGTACAGTTTAGTAGATTTATGCCTCTATAGTTATTTGGATCTTCTTTTTCTCCCTTCTTGTGCATTAGTATACCTCTCGCTGTTCTCCCATTCTTCTGGGATTCTACTCGATCTTATAATCTTCTGTATAAGTGTCTGGAGTTGTTTAACCAGAGAGTATCCCCAAATTTTAGTAGTTCATTCTCTATTTGGTCTTGGCCAGGAGATTTCCAGTTTTTTAATTGTTCCAGTGCTTCTATTACGGCTTCTTCTGCTACCTTTAGCCTAAGTATTTTGGTATTATCAAAATTAGTTGATGTCGGCAAATTCCTAAAAAGTTTTGATGAGGAGTAAGGGACGAGATAACCCTTAATGTATGGTAATACGAGTATAAAAAATTATGTAAGGATAGTTGAAGCTGCTTTTGCTTGTCATTTTAAATTGTATACATGTACTTGGTTTCTTATACTCTTTATAAAGGTTCTACTTTAATTTATTTAACCTATTTTCTTACAAAACTTATTTCAGTCTGGAGGATCTCCATATCACACTATACCCCTGCAGACATTGTGGCGGACGGTTGGGTTTTGCCAATCTTAAAAACTACACGGTCTACCTCTTTGGATAATCTCAGGGTAGAAGAGTTTAGTAGCCCCTGCGATACGGCCAAAAACTCCTTATGTGGCTATTTATGAATATTACAAAATGGCGTATGCAGATACATTGCATAGATGGGGGCTTCTGTATAACCGAGCTGAGGTATGTGAGAATAATATATTTTTTATAAAGAATATTCATTTTAAATAACACGTTTAATCTTCGCTGTTTTCTTTAAAACAACCTATATGTGTATTTTTATTTTATGTTTGGTTAATTATAAACCATATGGGCAGATTTTTTCTTCTTTTTTGAAGACATAGATTTACTAATTATTAATATTTATGATATACGCTTCTCAACCGACAAACCAGATTTCGTGAATATGAATTTGCAAGTTTATCCTCAAATATCTACAAAAACTACTGGGCCGATTTAAATGAACTTTTTTGTGTTCGATCGGGTATTTTTTCAACTTAGGTTTCAGTGGAAGAATCATTCAAATCGGTTTTGTAGTTCAAAAATTGTCTTTCTTACAGTACTTAACCGACATTTGTAAGTAGACATGTGAGAAAACGCTACCTTAAGAAGAGAACTTATTTCTTTCTTTAAAGTCTGTTAATTTTAGCTTTTGTATATAATAATCACCTGAAACGAGGTTTATCCCTTTTTTAAGAAAATAGGGAACGTTCCTCTTTAAAACTCTGAATTTCTAGGTTATGAAGTATATGTCAAACCCTCCAGAAGCTTATAAAGGAGCCGAGTTCATCCCACCGGACTGTCAGAACTGTCAAACTCCAATGAGAAACTCCGTTTGTACAAACTGTAAGAAAATTCCTTTACACTGTACCATATGTGATATGGCTGTTAGAGGATCGGTAAATTGTTGTACTGTTTGCGGTCATGGTGGACATACTGAACATTTAGATAGGTGGTATTAGTAGGAATAAACTTTGTTCAAAGTGTGTGGTTGCCACTGTTTGTTGGAGACTTTTAACATTTTAGGTAATTGATAATCGATTAGAGAGTAGATTAATTGACTTTAAGGACTGTTCATTTAATTTTGTTTTCTTCTATCTACGAAGTAGGGCTGTATACGCGAATAACTAAAATAATTCAAAAGGTCTATGATGTTAAAAATTTACAAAAAATTATTAGTGACATTTTACAAAGGGCACGGCTGAGATTTATGGAATTTAGAGAGTGATGAATTGTCTTCAAATTTTAATGTTCTTTTTTTTATTAAAAAATTAAAAACACCTCTGTTCCATGAGTCTCCATTCTATTAGTCTTCTACACCATCTGTTCAGGCTATACGGCCAGTGCCCATCTCCATTTAGATTGGGTAATTCTTTGGATAAATTATCTATTACTTTTGTTCGTTGTCTAATAGTTATGTTTGTTATCCTCTCTTTCCTTGTGATGCCGAAAACATAACTCTCTCCATTGCCCGTTGCGATACTCTCAGTGTGTTTGCTAACTGTTTTGTTAATGTGAAGGTCTCGGGCGCCATATGTGATTACCGTCAAGCACGCATTGTTCATAAACTTTCTTTTTTATGTACATTGACAAATTACCTACAGCGTATCTTTTCAGTTTTCCAAAAGCAGTCCATCCCAAAGCCACACGAAACGGTCTATCTTCACGGGTTTTGGTTATTTTTGCCAATTTGTAATCATGACCCAAATACTTGTAATTTTGGAACTTGCCCATCTCGTTTTCGTTAAATTTTACATTACTGTTCATAACTAGATTAGTCATAAACTTGGTTTTATGAAAGTTAAAATATTTAGGGCCAATATTTGCTGTTGTTATTTGCAATTTCGGTAAGCATTTGTTGGGCATCACCTAGATTGTCGGCTACTATGACAATATCATCAGCAAAGCGCAGATAATTTAGGTATTCGCCATCGATGTTTATGCCTTTTCCATCCAAGTAAGTTTCCTTAAAAGCACATTCTAACACCCTGTGAAAAGTTTAGGGGAGATTGTATCACCTTATCTAATTCCACGTTCTACTCGGTATTTACTTGTAGATTCATAGATTCTTACACTTGCTGTTGCGTTATTATAAATGAGTTTAATTAGCTGGGTATTCTCATTTACTACAGGGCAAAACAGTATCGCCGGCAACTCCACAGTGTCAAAAGCTTTTTTAAAATCCACAAATACTAATACAAGTGGTTTTGTTGTATTCTATAGATTTCTCTATAAGGATTTTTGATGATCTGTAAATGCTCGTTAGCACCGTATCCACTTCTAAGGCCAGCCTGTTCGCGTAGTTGATAAAAAATCTAGTTTTGGCTCTAGGAGTTTTGTTATGATTTTGTTGAATCACTTATACAGATAGGAGAGCAAAACTGATAGGGTCTATAATTTTCAAGGTCGGTATGTCTCCTCACCGTCACTGCGTTATTCCATTTGCAACTACAAACTTCAACAAGCCTTCGTCACCCATTTTTACAGCTTCAATTACGATCTGATCTTCTCCGGGAGCTTCGTTATTTTTCATTTCCTCTAAGAGAAAAGCCTTATTTCTTCCAGTGTTATCTCCGGTAATTCTTCTGGAACAATTTATGTATTTGTGATTTCGAAGCTTCATTTGTTGATTATCGTTGTTGACTTGTGTCTAGTATTTTATAGAATTCTTCTGCAATTTCTATAAATGTCTTTCCCTGTTTGTCGTTTCATTTCCTTCACCATCGTTAAGTCTGTCTATTACACAGACGAAACGGACAAAAGCTACTAAAAATTTGTATTATTTGGCAATAAAATGACAAATGATGATTACTGCTGGAAGAAGCCTGGTGTAAATCACAGGCAAAATGCTGGAAAGTCGCTCCATTTGATTAAATGTCACTTCCACGTTTTCTCAATAATATTTTTATTTTCATTAAATAAAAATTTTATTTTACGCTGAGGGAATCTATTAAATACGTAATTAAGTACAGGTTTAATTTTATTTTCTGTGAAATACCTACTGAGGTTATTTTTTTTAAACTTCAATAACGAAGAGAACTTAGTTGCTTTGCGAGTTGGAAATTATGGGCACAATTTCTTACTGTATCGAAAGACTCCGATTAAAAACTTTTTTTTCTATTGTTATTCGGCAGTAGGTGCGGGCAAGACAGTATCAAGCCTTCTGTGGCGGTAACACTGAAACATTGCAGTCTTAAACTAAAGTTACCGTAAAAGGCCAA
>CM032447.1:54038586-54163586 GCA_019049505.1 Pachyrhynchus sulphureomaculatus
ATTAGCTTCATCAGGAGCGATGATTGAGAAGCATCCTCTGATGAAGGTAAGCGATGGTTAGTGAAACGCGGCAGTCGAGCGTAAAAATAAAGTGTTTGGTGTTAAGTGGTGATGTATAATGAGTAATCTCTTTTACAGTCACATCAAACAAACTACATGCTCTCGGCCAAAGTACATTAAAGAGTACAATTCATATGTGGGCTGATACAGTTAAAAACTGTCAAAGGCTTCCAAAAAATAACCTTTTTTGTGATGTGTGGTTAAATTATTATTATTATGAAATTGAGAGTCGAGTAAAAAAAATATCTTTTTCCATCCATCGACAAAAAACCCTAAGAGACCTGAAGAAAAGAAGAATTTCACGAAAGGGATTTTTTTTATACTTCCTGCAAGCAACGCAGGTAAATACAATAATTTACCTGCTGTTTCATAAGTACATTTTTGCTAACTTAAGAGTTTTTGTATTTCTAAAACTGGTCTGTATTCAACCCAACATTTTTTATGTTACTCTGTAATCAGATCTCAATCCCTTCTATACAGTATTTCAGTGAAAATTGGAAAAATAATGGAAAAACAAGAACAATCAAATAGAAGTATGTTGTGACATACATACAATCACCATTTTAGCCCTCTACTGCATCCCTTTGACCTATGTATATTTTATTAATAGAAAAAATTATTTAAATATTAAATATTCCAGTATGCAACCAAAAAACCAGGAAAAAAATATTATTGAAAAGATAAAATGGCTGCCCCACCATTTTCAATTTCATCCCATGTTAAACGATAAAAATAATGAAAAAACATGTATTTCAATTCCCTCCCACAGAATATTTGTTTATTATCTCAACAAAAAAACACATTACTACCCGTATTAAAATCGAGCGATATTGCCCAAAAGCTATAGGCTTCATCCCTCAATAGATAATATACATATACCAAGTTTTTCATGATCTAGGAACCCTAAAAAATAAAATTTCTGAATGTGTTTTTTTTTATGAATACAATACTTTCCTTTAGCAAGAAAAGTAAAAAGAGTTTGTTTATTATGTTCTCACGTTTTTAAAAAATATATTACTATTTTTTTGACAGTTTTTTAAGTCCCTATAATATTTTCCTTTAGGCCTGAAAAACAGCTTATTGAACCAGAACGTCCAGAACTCGAATTAGGAGAAGTAAATCTAAACTTTGATGGAATATTAACAGATGAACAATGGATAGATAGATGGACGCAACTGGTCTTATACCGCATTGCTTAGCAATCTTAAAAACCTGTAGATATCTCACAGAACGACTAACTACATTAGCAATGAGCTCAACCCCTATCTCTGGCAACTTTAGCCAAATTGTTTTGATAGCGCCAAAAGAATCTCAAGCAGAGTGGATGATATGGTAAGAAGTATGTATCCTCCATTTAGATCCAAGACTTTTTAGAAGCTAGAGCAGCTGCGTTAACTTTGGCAGTTACACACTTGGCAGTTATTGCAAAGTATGAATGTGGCCAGAAAGACAAATATAATCTTATGTGGATTGATAAGCTTTTGGAAGAAATGGATGGACATGTCTTGGTAATACATTTATTTACTTTTTTCACAGTACTTACATTGTTTTTACCACAGTAAATACAAAACACAGTAGCGACGCTCAAGAAAATTTTTTACGTCTTGTTTTTTATTAGGCATGCGTCCCCTATCATACCAACAACATAGCTGCCAGCATGGTCGCGGGTTGTATTTACATCTGGATCTCTAGGAGAGTCTTTTTATAGCGTGGTCCGAAATTCATTATTAATAATTTCTACTAAGTAAATGACTCGTTTGAAGTTATATTTGAAAATAATTATAAAAAAGATGTCAACAGGAAGTTTTTGTTGTGCGGTTAGAGCTTGTAAAAATATATGTGGTATCTCGAAAGGAGTTAGTTTTTTTAGATTTCCCAAAGATCCTAAAATGTAATTTATTAATAATCCTTTATTTCTATTATGCAATACATGACAGAAAGATTTACACTGGTCTACAAATTTTTTTTTTTCTTTCACAAGGGCGGAATTAACGGGATATATTTATCTTTTCCATGCTGAGTTTAAATAGGTTTCTCAGATCATGCAGGGTTTTTTGTGGCATATGTTTAAAGTTTTAAAATAATTAGTACTTACAAAACACTGAATAATAAATACAACGGCTAATTTTGTCTTACCTAAAAAGTTTTATATGATGATTTTCGGTCATATTTCGCCTTCGGGATGTCTCTTTTCATGGTCCAGCAGTAGTCGGCCAGCAAACTGGGACTCCATTTGCCTTAGTACCTCTTTTCCATAGTAGAAATCTGGTGATGAAAACGATTACCGTGCTCATCAGAGACAGCCCCAAGATTTTCAGGGAAGAAGCCTAGGTGGGGAGTCCAAGAAGTGAATTTTAGAACATGTTGCAGCCCATTTCTTTTGTATGAAGTCAGAAGATTACTCACTATTTCACTATAGTTTTCTTCTTTATTATTGCCAAGAAATCCACAACAGATATATATTTGAATGATTTCCACGCTGCTTTTTCCGGTGGATGTAAACAGTTCCTCAAAATGTTCATCATCCGATATTAATGATCTTATTTGGGGCCCTATAAAAATTCCTTCCTTCAATTTGCAACTTATTTTAGGAAATTTAGATTTCAAATACATAAATGCAGCAGGACCTTTATCCATTTTTTTACCAAAATTTTTTTATAAGCCCCAGTTTTATGTGCAGGGGAGGTAAATACACCTTTTGGGGATCCACTAATGGGATATTGATACATTTTTATGCCCAGGAATAAGAGATTCACGTTTAGGCCATTGTTTCCTTATGTAGTGATACTTCTTATTCCTGCTATCCCATTCACACAAGAAACAGCAGAATTTCATGTATCCAAGTTGCAAACCTAACAATAAAGCTATAATCTTCAAATCACCACAGATATTCCAGTTATATTTAGTATACTGAATTTTTTTTAACAGCAATTTCATATTTTCATAGGTCTCCTTCATATCACTGGGATGCGCGAGGGTATTGATGGTAATTCATTCCCATTATGGAGTAGTACAGCCTTCAAACTGACTTTCGATGAGTCTATGAACAATCGCCACTCATCTGGCTGGTGTTGATGTCCAAGAGTCTCCATTACTGCACAAACATCATTACAAAAAAAACTACAGAGCATTCTTTAGAGAAGTAATCACTGAAATCACTATAGTGTCTACGATAAAGGCATATCCTTGTATCTTTTTGGAGTAGATTCCAACCTTGAGCCTAGAACTTAAAAGCTCAGCTGACTGTTTAGACAAATTTAAATCCCATATAAGATCATTAAGATCTTCTTGAGATAAAAAGTGAGGTTCTGATGAACTACTTGCTTCAAATGTAGGGTCACTTCTTTCGCTTTTTCCGTCTTCAGTATGAACTGGGTTGGAGTCGGAGTTATCACTTAAGGCAGAGGTGTCAAACTCAATTTTGCAGAGGGCCATATATTAAATTTAGAATGTACTGAATTATTATAACATTTTATTTATTTAATTATATAGTATATAATATACGGTTGTTAAAAATTATATCAAAGTTATAAAAGAGGGTAATTATTTTGAGCTCGAGGATCCAGATACCTGACTTCTCTTGTTTTTGACAAGCTCATTGATGTCAGGTATCATATTCGTTGTAGTTATTTTAAGAATTGATTGGAGATGTTCGTTCGAAAGTCTTGTGCGATGTTTGTTCTTATTTATTTTCATGACGGAAAACATCTGCTCACATAAATAGGTGCTACCAAACATGCAGAGAATGCGTGCTGCATGCTTTTTTAATTCCGGGTAGTTATCCAAACTCTTGAAATATTGTGTATAAAATGTAAGAGCGTTAATCTCTTTAAATTTTTTCTTTCAAAATACTGTCGATTGAAGATCTATCAACTCCATTTGCAAATGAACTGGTGCCTGTGAAGCTTCAAAATTGAATGGATTGTTGAAAATTAGGAATTCCATTTCATTCATTTTGTGAAAGTGTTCAAAACGATTGTTGAATTCCGTGATCAAAATTTTGCAGAAGTTGAGAATATTGATCCAATTTTTTTGGTTCACTGTGCCAAATTATTTTAAATGAGGGAAATGATCCAAAGGTTTGATTTTTTACCTGATTTTCCCCCACAGCCTCAACTTTGTTTCAAAGGCTTGAATACATGAATACATTTGAGTGACAATCAGATTTTTACCCTGTAACTTTACATTCAGATCAGTCAAGTGTTTATTCATATCTACCAAAAAGGCACAATCAACCCACCAGTCATTGTCATTAATCAATTGGATTGCCTTTTTCTAACATGAAAGCTTGAATAGCAAAATGCAAAAAAATTTTCTAAAACTACTCCTCGACTGAGCCAACGAACTTCGGTCAAGTAAGGAACATCAGAAAACCTTTCGTCCAAATCTTGTAAAAACTGCCTGAACTGTCGGTAATTTTAGTCCTCTGCTCCTTATAAAATTTACTATTTTAATTATAGGTTGCATGACATGGTCCATTTTTAAATGTTTGGATGCCAATGATTCCTGATGAATTATACAGTGAAATCCCTACAAAATTCCCTGATGTTTTCTGTTTTAATTTAGTTACAACGCCCGAATGTTTGCCAGCCATAGCAGGAGCGCCATCCATAGTTGTGCTGCTAAGTATATTCCAGTCGAGTTCATATTCTGCTATCAAATGCTCAATTGCAGAATAAATATCATTTGCTGTTGTAGTACCTGTCAATGGAACGCAGTTCTGTTAATACCTCGTATAAAAACAGCAAGTTGAGCTGTATCAACAGTATCAGTGCTCTCGTCAACAGCCAGTGAAAAGTTTGTAAATTCCTTAATTTTCTCCTTCAGTTGAAGAACCAAATTTTGAGATAAATCATTTATTCTTGAAGCAACAGTTTTTCTTGACAGCGAAATATTTTGAATTATTGACTTTTGAAATGGAAATGAAACATCGGCAACTTTCAACATACAGTCTTTAATAAAATCACCATCAGTGAAAGGTTTTGATCTCTTCGCGATTTCTAATGCAATAATAAAACTTGATTTCAGGGCATCTTCGCTCTCAGTATTAGCTTTAGTAAACATCGATTGTTGACCTTGAAGTTTAGATTTTAAAGATGACAATGTGTCCATTCTTATTTTTTTCAGTGTAACAATAGAATTTTGATTTATGATTTCGGATCATAGTGTCTCTTCAAGTTAAACTCTCTTACAAACAGCAACTGTTTGATTGCAAATCAAACACAGTGGTTTACCTTTCCATTCTATGAAAAAATATGCAATTTCCCATTTAGACTGAAAAACTCTGCACTCACTATCAACTTTACGTTTTTGTGACATTATGCCAAAATCGTAAACAATTATGGAACTCGACACAACAATTATGGATATCGCACGCGCACGACACAAACAAATGCACAATACCTTCACAATCACTACTTCGCAGTACAACTAAAATCCTTCTCCGACAGTATCGCTTCGATTACTCGACTCACACTCAACTGACTCACGTCGCGCCGACGCACTCCTTTTATAATATCGATAAGGAAGGTTCTAGTCTAGACTCGAAGCGCGTGGAAGATTCTATTGTTCTCAACAAAAATAATAGGGTATTTCCGCTTGTTGCTAAGAGATGGCGTTACTGTCTATCTCTCTCGCTTGTCAAGGCACGCGCTTGCCCTTGAAATTACTTATAAATGTAGTGTGCGCATTTTAAAACTTCCGTAGAGGAATCGAGTGAAGTCTAAAAGCTCTAAAAAACATGATTCTTCTTTCTGTGACACATTGCGATCGCAGGCCTTATTGAGACGTCCCGGGGGCAGGATGCGGCCCGCGGGCCGTATCTTTGACATCCCTGACTTAAGGTCATGAAATCTGGAAACTTTGATACAGGATACTCTTCACTATGTGGCACAGGTCTAATTGCAAATGCCATATTGGGGTACTTAACTGTATATTTTGTTTTGGACGTAATTCCTTTAATGTTAGTTAAGCAGAAATAACAATCAGCTAAATGGTCCTTCTGTTCCCTCCAAATCATAGGGACTGAAAACAGCATATGTTGAGTACCAGTTTTCCAACCAGTGAGAAGCCTAACACATGATACATAGAATAAATTTGGGGCCCAGTCTTTATCAAAATCACCAGCTTTACACCCAAAATAAACCTCATAACATTTTTTCACAAGCGGTGTAAAATTTCGCCTCTGAGACTTAAAGGTCAGTTTACCACACACATAGCAGAAATTGTTTGGTTGATTTACACACTTTCTTGGCATTTTGAAACGTTTATATAAAAAAAAACTTACAAATAAAAACAATAAATAGCATAAAAATAAGTAGGTACAACGTGTTACCAGACTCACAATTACAATAATGGTTACTGGCCCTCTGCTTGCTAAAAAAGTGCAATATTTGTACAAGATCGGACAGGTTTGAACGTCATTAAGCCTGGACAGAGGTAAAACATATTTCAACATGAATAAGTCTGCCGAGTGCCAAATTATTCTGAATACAAATTCCCACTTCTGTATTTACAAGAATTATAACAATGAAATCCTAATATAGAGAAGTATATTACACAAAAATGACTGTCACAAGAAAACTATGCCTGATAGAAGAAATCTGATAACATATTTGAATTCAATATAAAAAACTGAACTAGGGTCTCTATTCAGTTTCCTTGTGAAAAAAATCATGTCCAGTGTTATGATAATTGTGTTTTCATATTAGAGATACATGTTATTTGTAAAACAATTGATACTTCATTATTGTTAACTATTGGTTTATGTTATTCTTGCACTTTTTTCTGAATTCAGGGCAGAATTATGGTTATCAGCATCTGACCGACCAGATGCCAATTTAGATAATGAAAAACTATTTAACACATATAGAGTATGCAGCCTGCATTTCGCAAATTCATTGTTTTTTGTATAAGTAGTATGAAAAGTTTTTATATAAGTTGTATGAAAATTATTATATTAGATTTAACTAATGATAAAATGGAAAAAAAACTATTACGAAGTATTACTAACTGAAAATAGACAAGAATTCCTTAGTATAGAGGACAATGAATCAGAAGACACAGAGGGAAAGGACTGGGACAGAATAACCATGGAGAAAGTGCAAGCAAATCTAAAAACGATGAAGAATGGAAGAGCGGCCGGACCAGGTGATATCTCTGAGGAAATGATTAAAAATGGAGGTATAACCATGTGGAGAACAATTAGCTTACAGCTTAATTAATAATTGTATATCACAAGGAAGAACACCTACCGAATATGGGTATATGCGTTACAAGCACTATGAACAGACTGTACGGTAAAATATTGCAGAATAGAATAAGAGAAACAATTAAAGGAAAGATATCCGAAAACCAAAGCGGATTTACTCCGGGCCGGTCGTGTGTAGACAACTTGTTTACTTTACAACGATTGATAGAAAAGAAGATCCAAAAAGATGACGAAATACATATGACCTTTATAGATCTTAAGAAGGCATATGATAGTCTACCGAGAAATAAACTTTGGCATGTCTTAAGAACAGTAAGGATAAAAGAAGGGATGATAACAACAATAAAAGAGTTATATAATGAAGATATAGGATATGTGAAACAGGGACGCTATCTCTTGAAAGCTATCCACATTACAAAAGTTCTAAGACAAGGGTGTTGCCTTGCACCAATCTTATTTAATATATTTGTAGACAACGCTCTAAAGAAATGGAACCACACTTGCCAAAGCATGGGCATCCCCATTAGTGATAAACACCTATTATCGTTAAACTTTGCAGACGACCAAGTAATAATAACACAAGATGCATTCAATATGGAATATGTATTGGAGATTATAAACAGACTACAAGGAATGGGGACTAGAGGTGAGCCTTGAAAAGACGGAGTATATGGTTATGAACTCAAAAATAGAATTTGATGTCTTAATTAACAACGATACACATGTCAAACAGTCAAGGAATTTAAATATCTAGGAGTACTGATTGACAACAAAAATGGTATAGGTAAAAAGAAAATACAGAATAAAATACAAAAAAAGCCAGGAGGATCATAGGAGCTCTTAACTCAATATGGTGGGATCAAAACATAACTACACAAAACAAAAAGAGAATTGGAAAAAAGAACAATGGTAGAATCGGTTTTAAGTTATAGTAGTGAATTGTGGGTAATGAAAGAAGAGGATAAAAGAAAAATAACGACAATAGACATGGATTACCTGAGAAGAAGCGCCGGAGTGTCCAAATTCCAACACATAACAAACCAAGAAATACGCAATAGAACAGCAACAACAGAAACAATTATACAAAGAATAGAAAATGGTGGACACCTACTCAGAATGAACGATACAAGATGGCCTCAAAAGGCTCTGGGCATGGAAACCACCGGGAAGAAATAAAAAAGGACGACCACGTAGATCCTGGAATGAAGATATGAGACAAGCCATGAGGTCACGAGGAATGAACGAAGAGATGGCGGACGATAGAGAGGTTTGGAGAAGGCGAATGGGAACACAATACTTAATTGTATAATTGTTATATATTACTTGTGTATGTATACAGTTAAACCCAAATATATAAAATGGAGCAAAAAGTGTGTTCACTTCATTTTTAAGTTCAGAAGAAAGACGATCTCATCTTAAAATGATAATTATTGATTCGTGAAGCGGAAGGTGTGTGCTGAGATATATTCTCAAAATGAACATTTTTCCCCCTGAACAACATCTCTAATAGTTGAGAAATATAAATTGAACAGTTAGATATTTAAATGAATAACGTGCAAAAACCGTTGAAGCCAAAGGTATTTTTTCCTTGTATTTTTTGCATTTTTCCCTGTTTTTTGTATACCTGTTTTAAATTTGATAAAGGAATGTTCCTAAAAAAAGCTTTTCTCTTTTTTTTCTTCCTTTCGATCGGCAAAATTCATTTTTATTCTACAGAATAGGATTTTTCTTGAAAAAAGGAATTTGAATATTTCAAAAACTCGCGGGCATCATACGAGCAATATGGCGACAAGTCATGTGATCATTACAAAAACTCTAACCCCTTGAGATCAAAGATGCCGAGTCGGACTGTCGCTACTGTATTTTATGTTTACTGTGGTTTTACCTTTTGTACTTTCTTTCTACGTTCCAAGTTAAGGTTCAATTATATATTATTTACAAATCCTCTTTCTTAGGAAGAAGTGATCCTTCTAAAAATATCCCACTAGTACAGTGGGACCCCCGTTATCCGGGGATCCAATCAACCAGGATCCCGAAGGTTCGATTTTTTTTTAATAAGGTGTTTTTTGACACCATTTCGCTTTAATTATGTATTATTTTATTAAAAAATGAACAAAATTCATAATACATATTTAGATTATTATTAACACTTATTACTATTAAAGTATTCAAAAATATTTATGTATTATTTTTATTTAAAAAAAAAATAAAATAAAATATAAAATGGAAAAACACGGCAACCTGGAGTCGGGAGAACGAGATTTTTCGGGAAACCACCACAATTCAATTCATATTCCAAGAATGGGAATATTAGAGTCGTTTGTATGAAACATCCACTGGGCTCTTCGTCTGCTGAAAAAAATTATTTACTCAGTTGTGCTTTGCTCTCCATCCTAAAACAAACAAAATATCGCAAAAAAGAAAACGTGTCGTGTTAACAATTGAACAAAAATTAGTTATAATAAACCGAGTTGAAAAAGGTGAAAGTATAAAAAAAATTCTTGCTGAATTCGGAGTTAGAGAACAAACCGTTTGTGATATGGTGAAGAAGAAAAAAGACATTTCCTACTTCGTGTCATCGTCGGCCCAAACAACGTGTCCTTCTCGAAAAAACAATGAAGACCTCTATATTAAAAGATGTCGATCAAGCGGGTATCAATGGTTCATGTAAAAACGCGCGGAGGAAGTTCCAATTTCCGGGCCAATGGTGAGTGAAAAAGCGTTATGGTTTCATGAAAATTTTAAAATTGAGGAGCTATTCTCCGCTTCCCATGAGAGTCTTAGCGGTGATTATGTTGCAGCCACATTGTTTATTGAAAACTTTAACTTTTTGGTTAAAAAATTCAATTCAGCACCCGCTCAAATTTATAATGCAGATGAATTAGGACTGTTTTGGAAAATGGTTCCTTCAAAAACCTTAGTAGCTCAGTCCGAAAAATCTGCTTCTGTTCACAAATCCAGCAAAGAAAGACTCACAATTCAGACTTGTTCTAATACTTCAGGAGAACACAAGTTAAAATTAATTGTTATAGGGAAGGCAAAGAAACCTCGATCGTTTGAAGGGATCGAAATTAGAAGTCTTCCTTACAATTATTATAATCATCCAAACGCTTGGATGAATCAAGCAATTTTTACGTCGTGGTTTAAAGATAAATTTGTACCTTCAGTACGTCAACACTTAAAGAGAAAGGTCTACCCTTTATAGCTGTTTTATTGCTCGATAATGCTCCGTCCCATCCAGTTGAAACAATCTTGGCCACCGAAGATAGACAAATTTTCGTTCATTATCTTCCAGCGAACGTAATGTCACTAATCCAGCCGATGGATCAGGGGGTATATCAAGCTTAAAAACGAAGATACAAAAAAATATATTCCTTCAATTTCTACTCGACGAGAATAGTAGCACCGAGGCAATAAAGGAAATCCTAAAAGAAGTAGACAATAAATTTTTGCGCTGTCTATGATGTGTAAATTTACATTGAAACTTTCATGGGCGAAAATATTAGGACAAGAAGATTTAATCCAGCAAGCCTCAAAAGATATTGAAACTGACTCATATCCCGACACCGCAAAAGCTCTCCCGGATTTAATCCATGTTGACAGGGATGATATGATAAATTGGCTGGAAAGTGTCATGAACGAAGAGGGGCCAGCGACCTCTTCGCAGATTGACCATGGAAACGAGCGATGACAACGAAGATTCGTTTATTGTTTTGAAAACAAAGAAAATTAAACACAACCAAGCGTTAGAGACGACGGAACTTCTGTTAAATTATTTTGAACTGGGGGAACGCCGATTATAGCAGATTCATCGCGTTACGGACCATGAGAACAGATATTAGAAAAGAAATCTTTAATAAAAAACATAGTAAAAATTACCGATTTTTTTCTCTAAATGAAAATTTAATACATATGTATTATGAATATTTGTATACATATTGAAAATTGATAAATAATGTGAAACGTTTGTGTCTTATTAAAAATAATATCTTCTATCCAGCACATTTCATCCATAAAAAATTGCGATTCGTTTATCCGGGGTTCTCAATTATCCGTGGACCCCCTCCCCGTCATTACCCCGGATAACGGAGGTCCCACTGTATAATAAAATATCTTATTTTATTGTTAACAAATTGTCAATTATTTTATTTTTTTTAATAGTGGTACAAGACAGTACCACAACCAACCTTTTATTTCAAAGTCTGAATAGACATAGAACATGTTGGAATTTTTGGAATCTTTGATACAATAACACTACACAACAGTTATCACCGCTACACCAAATAGTTTGTGTTTGCATTGACCCGCATTTCGCTAGACATATTAGTATCATCAGGAGCACTGATTGGTTATCAGTTATCACTCCAGATGATGCTAACATGATTAGCGAAACGCGCATCAAGTGCAAGTGTTTAGTATAGCGGTGAGAAATGTTTTGTAGTGTAGATGTCGTAGGATTATTATTAAAACCGAAATATTATAATCATACTAGTAACTTTATAAACTTACGGATTTTTGTCAGTCGACAAATCCTACAATAATACGGACTTGTTTCAGTATTATTATAAATTTACTGGATGGAGGAAAATTATAATTCTAGGAAGATTCTGAATAGCTGCTAAGCGTGGGTGTTAAGGGGGACGACGCGTGCCTTGATTGGCTAACGCTCCACGCAAATTCTAATCAATAAGCTGAAAGACATTGGCGAGGAGTATGGTCTACATATAATATTAGAAAAACCAAAATGATGGTGATTAGTAGACACCTCCAAGAGGACGCATCTCTCTTTATAAAGAATCAAGATATTGAGAGGGTTACTAAATTTAAATATCTTGGCTCTATCGTCAATGAACGATGGGATTGTGATGGGGAGGTTAAACTACATGCTGCTTCAAAGACAATTGCTACTAGCCCTGCGCGTAATAAAATGCTGTCCGGCCGGTCTTGTATGATGTAGTGACATGGACGTTAAAAGTGAGATCATTGAATCATATCAAAGCTTGCGAGCTATAGCTACGTTTGCTACGAATTTCTTGGACAGAACACCCAACCAATGAAGAAGTGCTTTAGAGGGCCAGGGTGGAGGTAGGCAACTACTTAATATCATAAAACGAAGAAAGGTTTCTCATTTGGGACATATACTAAGATACTCGATTCCAAAACTTATTCTTCAAGAAAAAATGGAGGGTCGGCGACGACCCTATAGAAAGCAGCACTGGTGGCTCCGGAATATCAAGGACTAGTGTGGAGTTCCGAACGCTGCGTCCATTTTTCGACTAGCTGAGAATAACAACCTCAATATAAACTGAAGAAATGGTACTGGCGTATGTGAATACATGGGACAGGAAGAAGTTAACTACATATGAAAAACTCAACAATTTGTCAGTGAAACTGTTTTCCACTGTTAATGTTACCTAAGCAGTTCCCTTAAAGGGAGTTGATTTTTTATTTGTCAGCTTTAGCATTAAAAAAATGTATGGGAACTTATGTGTTTACATTTAGAAATCCAGTTTTTACTTAGTAACTCTGTTGTTGAACTCTACAACAAAAATGACATTGAACAACAATTTCACAATCTTATTGTCATAGCCCATTTAGTTATATTGTCAAAAAACCTGTAGATTTACAATTGTCCCTGAGCGTGTCCAGCAAAAATTATAATGCTGAAACTAGTCCGTAATATTGTTGTGAATTAGAGTTGATTGAAAACACAACGTAAGCTTATGATGTTACTAGTATGAATATACTGTTCTGGTTTTGATAATAACCATGCGATATATACATAGAACTGGTAACATTTCCCTAGTGATTCCAAATGGCTTTAATGATAATCAAAATATAATTAATATTATATATTATGTAATAATAAAATAATAACTTTATTTCAGTTTTTGAGAGAAGCATCTATGTGTCAAGAAAACTTCAATAAAATACCAATTCTGATCAATGGTGTTTAAATATTAGTTTTCTTTTTTATAGTAGTGTGAAAATATGTACTCGAATATACTGTAAACATGGGTGTATTAACAAATATATATTTTTTCATTTACATACTTTCTTGTTTATTATTTTTATGCACCAAATTTCCTTTTATTATTAGCCTGTTATTATTAACTTTTTAAAAAAACGTCGATACTGCTAAAGTAAACAAATACTCTTATTTGCCTCATAAACCTTGATAATTTAAGGTCGGTCAAGTAAGAACGTGACGTATTCTTGAAAAAATGCTTCGAGAACATTTTTGGCCATCAATGCGTTCTAACAACGGCGCAATTACCTGAATTGTAGCAGACACGTTTTTTACTTGACCAATTGTACAATACAGGAAAGGAAGATATTAAATAAATAGAACTAACTCATCTGGCAAAATAAAGAACACCATTTATTCAATAAAAAGCAAAATTAAATTAAAGAATAAAAAGGGGGTGTTTGTTAATGGTGCATATAAATACTTTATTTATCATCGATCTAGGGCAATTCAACGTCTAAAGTGCACTAAATTATCGCTTGGCGTTCTTTTCATTAACTTTTAATACTTTATTTTTCAAGTGATCTTTGTAATCCAAAATACCTCCTTTCCATTTAGTTACTGTTCCTTTTTTCACATACCCAAATTTCTTCTGCGACCTAAAAATGAAATAAGTTTTATGAATTATTAAGCAACAATGATGTAAAATTTGTTTACATGCTGGCCTTGGTGGTTTAGTAGCAAGTCAAGTAACCGGAAGTTTGTCAGTTCGATTCCAGCCCGCGGCTGGGTGTTGTATATGTGTGCGTCTGTATGTAATAATTATTGTAGAGATCCAGTAACATCCCCACGGTCTCAATGTTTCGGCATCTCGACTAAGTTGATTGATAAAAGAATTCGATTTTTAAAAAAAGGATCGCCACGTCTGTAAGCTTTAATAATTTAACAATTTTTTTAGTTTCTTTAAAAAAAAAAAAAAAAAACAATTAGTCCAGTTTCTCACGGCGCTGTTTGCTTAGATTTTTAAGAATTTGATATTTATAATAACCGCAAAGCTTAATTAAAAAATAAAAATTATCAATGGGTCATTGCATCAGATCCACAATATCATTGTGATATAACTTACCTGATTAATCAACCTAAAATCGTGACTAACTAGGACTAAACCACCTTCGAAATCATTAACAGCGTCGGCGAGCGAATCGATTGTTTCCATGTCCAAATGGTTAGTAGGTTCATCAAGTAGGAGTAAGTGAGGTGCTTGCCAAGCTAACCATGCGAATACAACTCTACATCTTTGTCCGTCGGATAGTTGTCGAATTGGACATACCTACACAAAAAAATGTAATCACTAAAGGACACAAAAGAATTATAAAGATTAGTTCTTAATTATTTTAAAGTTGCTAGTTTGATTGCTTATCTTCAACTAGAATATTGCTCTATGATGTAAACTGCGTCATAATCCGAGAGAGAAAACAGAAAAAAAAAAGCTGGCAGGGGACTGCTTGAGGTGATTTTGCAGCTCGCAGGGTGGCAATAATTCAGGCTAACATTTCTTTATCCACTGCAGCTCTAAAAAGACCGGTGATATTGTAGAGAACCTATTTCGCAGATTGTTTAGCCAGGAGATACGTCTGCGTCCTGGTTCCCTTTTTCCAAAAACCTCTCCTTGAAGTATTTGCTGTAGTAATCCATCTGTGGGAATTTCTCCTTAATGTGTCCTAAATACGCCAATTTTTTTTCACTAATTCATGTTCAGTGGATGTTTAAAGTTGCCGGTTAGGTTGCTTATCTGCAACTAGAATATTGTCTGTGATGTAAACTGCGTCATGATCTTAGGGAGAAAAAAACAGAAAAAAAAACGTTGATAGGAGACAGATATGGTAAATACTGTGGAATTTTATTTGCTAACTGTCTCAGTTTTACGCTAGAAACTCGGTTACTGTGGTAAACAATCCACCATATTCGCCAGATCTGATCCTAACCGATTTTGTTTCTGTTTTTTTATGATTTGATGACATGGAGACCATTCAAAGGAATATGGAATGAGGTTTGTTTTTACAATTTCTAAAAGTTCTAAAAATTTTTAAAAGTTTAGAAGGTAGTATTTTGCAGAACAAGTGCGCAACTTTCAGTCTTAAAAGCTTACCATTCCTGCTGTAACCCTACCATTTTCCTTCTGAAAATGACCAATGCCAAATTTTTATGCACTTATATAATTTAATATAAAAAATAAGAAATACACAGTTCTTGGCGAAAATGTGTATGACATATATGAAATACTAACAAAATTTTTGGTCAATATTACTATTTTTGTGTAGTCGAGTGTATAGTTCGGTTTTATTGAATTTTCTCACATCTTCATACAGCAATAATTTATTGTCCATAAAGTACCGTGGATTGTAGGTGCACATATTAAAATGGCAAGTCATAAAAGCGTTTTAATGTTCCTTACGGGATCAGTTCGGTGACCGTCCGGCTGTCTGTCACACCCGTTTTTCTCCGAAACTATTTGACATAGAAAGTTGAAATTTGCCACAAATATAGGAATTCATAGAGCCATCAGAGCTGTGTAGTTTTGAAAGTTAAATTTTGACTTAAAGGGTTAGTTTTGAGGAAAGCGAAAAAAAAATTCGTTATATTATTCTTAAAAAATTGCCAAAAATAGCTGCCTCCATCCTATCTCCAGTACTAATCCGAAAATTGCGAAAAAATTCTGGAATATTCTTGTAGATTGAGTGAAAATTATCACAATATCACGAGTGCATAATCTTTGATAATTTAGCTGGTATATAAAAAAATTCTTTCAAGAGTGGAGGTGTCAAATAAAAAATAAAAATTGCCAAAAAGCGCGGTCCCCTAAGAGTACGAAACTAAAAATTTCGAAAAAATTCTCCATGTGTAGAGTAGATGAAAATTAGTACAAGTGATAATTTATCTGTTATATAAAAACAAAGATCGGAAACAAACTTTGTTGAAAACTCGTTTGGGACGGAAACAAACTTTGTTGAAAACTCGTTTGGGACGTGTTTTTGTGAAATCATTGATCATTTTATACCTCTGTAACAAAAATTTTTATTCTAAAAACGATCACCGTACGGACCACTAATTGCGCTACTCCGACTTGCATCTGCCCGATTTTTTTTATTGAGGAGCACACCTAACATTTCATTAATCTTCGGTTTCATTGTCTTGACCAGGTCCTGTAGTGAGACTGTGCACTATAGAATTCTATGAATCAACTGTTTTCTATATCATTGGTACTTTGGGTGCGCTTAAAATCGCTTCGTTTCAACAAAAGCGATCGACTTCTGGCGAGAACGTGGGCCTATCGTTATCTACGTTCGCAGTTTTTTCTGGTCTTCATTTATATTTTCTACCATAAAATACCAAATTATAGCTAAAATATGCTCTCTTGTTATTACTATCACTATAAGCCTAGCCTTATTTAATGCTGGAAGTAGGCCGCCCCCTGAATTTTAATTTCAATCTATTTGCAGCTGTTGCCATTTATCCAATGCCCGCAACGCTCTGTATATCATCCCGCCATCTAGTTTTGGGACGTTCGAAGCTCCTTTTCGGTTCTCGGGGTCTCCATTCTATTGTTTACCTGGTCCAATCGGTCATATATACGTGCTATATAATATTCTTTACTTTAGTTTGTTTATGTAACCACATATTTCTTTTTTCTATCTTTAAGTTTTATCCCGATCATCTGTCTTTCATGAGCCCTCTGGGTCCAAGCTAGTTTTTTGCATATCGGCTTTATTCAGTGTCCAAGTTTCAGCGCCATATTTAATCACCAATCGTAAACTTATTTGGGATGGCTTTACCTCTGAATATATAACTTAATTTTCCACATGCGCACCGTCCTAATCTGATTCTTCTTGAAATTTGATCCGAGACACTGTCTCGTGGTCGTAATTTTTTGCCATAGATACACATAATTCTCAACAATCTCAAGAGCTATTCCAGTAAATACCAAAGTATAGTCAAAATATGCTTTATTGTTATAAGAAGTAAATTTCTGTAGACGAAGCGGCTTAAAAAGATGAAATAAAATTCATCAAAAATTGACTAAGGAAAATAAATATAGAAGTGAGTTTTCAACAAAAATAAAATACCATAAAACAGCTAAAGTGTTGTCAATGATAACACAAGTAGCCTTTAAAAATAGATTTCTATAACAAAAAGCGACTGATATAAAACTACTCGACACAGAATCTCGCTACTGGTTTCCAAATATGAAACCTACAAGTAAATATAACTAAAAAGTATTGTGAAAAACATTTTACCTGTTGCCGGCCTGTCAGGCCATACCGTCCTATAATTTTCCGCATTTCTTCTTTCTCTTTAACGTCAGGAAAAACTTTTCATCATGTATTCCAAAGGGGATAAATCCAAATCTAACAACTCATGTAAATGTTGGTGATACCTTGCAATTCTCAAATGAGAATTCTTTCTAATCATGCCTTCAGTTGGTACAAGCTATTATAAAACAAAAAAACTAATAAATTCCACTAATTGAATGTATCAAAGATCAGTAGCTTTATCATCAGATGAAAAAAAATGCATAAAACTAAATTACAAAAAAAAAAACAATAACAGAAAAAAGAACAAAAAAACATCTCATAAATAAAAAATAAGTTCAACCAGTACTTACTTCTCCATATAGTAATTTCAATAATGTACTTTTACCAGCACCATTAGGGCCTACCAAAGCTATTCGGGTGTCCAAATCAATACCGAATTCTAGATTTTTGTAAATATGTGCAGATTTATCGTTGTACCTAAAAGAGATGCAAAAATTGTGTAATTATGAAAAAAATGGACAGCAGTACTATTATAAATATATTAAATAACATGAATATACTTTACCTAAAACTGACATTCTGGACCATAATAACGGGCGGTGGAATCGTCCCGCAACTCGGGAAGTAAAAGGTTACCAGCTTGTCATTGGTTACTTTCTCTGTTAAACCTTGAGCCACCATTTTTGCTAAAGTTTTTTCTTTGGATTGAGCTTGTCTGGCGAGTTTGGCCGAACCGTGGCCAAACCTGGCGATGTAATTCTAAGAAAAAAAAAAAAACAATTTCCTTATACAGAGTGACCCATTAATAAATAGGCGAAGATATCTATAAACTATATAAATATTTAAAAAAAAAACAGAGTTGGCTGTTCTATTTTAAATTGAACAAAGTTAGTTTACGAATCTATTGTAAACAGAACATTAGAGGCAATTCTGTCACATGATAAATATGCATAATTTTAAGAACTAGAAGTAAATGGTGTTTCTTATTGACCAGCACAGTCATAAAAAATTGTAAATAAAAAATTTCTTATTTGTTCCAAAAATTTTTTTACCACAATGTTATATACAAGGTGTTAGGAAAATCGTTTAGTTTATTTAAACCAGTATGATCTTGTATCCAGAGAAACTATGGAAAAACATGGATAACTGGCGCACATCTTACAACTAATTGGAAAATCGACCCTGAAAATTTAGGGTTTTTCAGAATGTACGCCAATGATAGTAGAAAATAGGCACGTTAAAAAAACAATTTACTCGAACCTGGATAGTTGCAATGATGCCAAGCTAAAAATTAAAATTTTGTTTTGAGTTATTACAAATTAGAAGACTTTGGTTTAAATTAAAAAAGCCTGATGCTATAGAAACTACATTTAAATTTCAGTTTTTAAAAAGAAATTATTCACTAACGACAATAACATACACAAATAACTTTCTAACTAAAATTAGAATTTTGCTGAACACATATACATATTATACTTTCATTAACGACATAGTGTAAAAAGATCTAGGATATAATTTTTTAATATTAACTACTACAACCAAGATTAAAATCATTTTCCACATGAAATAAGTGTTATAAGTTCACTTCCCATTCTTAAGTTTATAAAATGGTAAAACTGTCATCACACCTCAACTAGGATAAATACAATAACCATGAATGGATCCACTAGGGTAATCAAAGAAGGCGTAGAAATAGAAAAGAGGCCCAACAACTTAAATAATCGGGATGATAGCCAACGTTTACCAAATTCTTGGAAACATATTCTATCTCAATACCAAGTCAAACCAAGAGAAACAATAATTTAACCATATGTTACTTCAGCCACACAAACATTACAAAGAACCACAGGACCGATAACGCGCAGTCAAAGCCGAGCCTCTATTGGCCAGAACCGTTTGACCAATAGAGACACGCCCCCAACAGATAAAACCGGGACCCTCGGAGCCAGTCTCGACATTCAACGCCAAGACAATGACCAGTCATCAAATATATATATCAATCGGTTTTATAACGTCTTCCGTCTTCCGATGCCTAATTTCCACTCCTCCCGGTTTCTCCATCCCTCCTCCTCCAGATCTCCCTCTAGTACTTCCTTGTTGATTCCTGCTCTCCAGCTTTGGCGTGGTCTTCCTCGCTTTCTTTTTCCATGAGGATTCCAATTTAAAATCTTTTTAGGTAGTCGGTCTTGTGACATTCTCTGTACATGTCCGTTACCATACCAACTGTTGGGTTCTGATTTCGTCCACTATTTATTTCTAAAGCTCGACATAGTGGACGTCGTCATTTGGTATGCGGTCTTTTCTGGATTTTCTGGCTGCTCGTCTCCAGAAATCCATTTCTGTAGCTTTTAGTATTTTTTCTGTTCTTTCCTTCAATGGCCACACCTGGGAGCTGTAAGTTATTATACTTTTCACTATTGAGTTGTAAATTCTCTTCTTACTTTCAATGGTTATGTTTTTGTCCCATAGTATACTATTAAGCATTGCAATCGCTTTTCTTCCTTGGATATTCCTCTCGACTATTGCTTCTTCCATTGTTCCGTCCCTAGATATTCTCGTTCCCAAATACTTATAACTGGCACAGTGTTTGATGGTGTGTCCTGTGGCCAGTTTCAAGTCCTGCTGTTGTCCTCCGACGCACATGTACTCGGTCTTTTTAATGTTGACTTCTAGGCCCCATTTTTCATATTCCCCCATAAGTTTTCGTGTCATGTATTCCATATCATCGATGTCCTGAGCGACTACTACCTGGTCGTCTGCGAATGATAGCGTGTACAATGTAGTATCCGTCATCCAGTGGTAATCCCATACTGCTGCATTTCCTTTTCCAGTTCTTCAGTGCACTCTCCAAACAGATTTTAAATAGCGTTGGGGATATACAGCAGCCCTGTTTGAGACCCTTTGTGACCTGGAACCCTGTTGTTATACCATATTTGGTTTTCACACTACTTCTTGCGTCTTGGTATAAGAATTTTACGGCTTTAATTATTTCGGTGCTTACACTACTCTGTTGTAGTGTTTCCCACAATCTCATTAGGGGCACGCTGTCGTAGGCCTTTTTTAAATCAACAAACAAGACATGGACTTCCTGATCAAATGCGGTTTTTCTTTTCTAGGATTTGTGTCAGTGAGAAGAGATGGTCTATTGTGGATCTTCCTGCTCTAAAGCCTGCCTGTTCTTCAGCTTCTACGTCCGCGTATTCCGTTTCTATTCTATTTTTAAGTATTTTTCCGTATATTCTGCTAATAGATCCTGTAACCGTTATTCCCCTATAGTTATCGCAATTATTTTTGTCCTCTTTCTTATGAATTGTTGATATGTATGATATTTTCCATTCCTCAGGTACTTCTGATGTGTTAATGCATCTTTGGAATAAGTTCCTCAAAGCGCTAAATAGCTTTTCAGTTCCGTATTTACTATCTCTCCTGGGATGTTTCCTGGTCCTGGAGCTCTACCATTTTTTAGCATTTTACATACTTCTTTAACTTCTGATGTTGTTATCCTTATTGGGGATCCTTGTATAACTATATTTGGGTTTCCATGTTGGGTACTTTTGAACTCTGGTCTATCTTCTGTTAGCATATTTGTAAAATATTGGTTCCATTTTTCTGGTGTTATTGGTGAGAAGATTTCTCTTTTCCGTTCTGTTCTCATATTTTTAAGAAGTTTCCAGCTTTCTGTGCTTTTTTTCTTCCTCCTATGTAAGTGTTGAGTCTTGAGCATGTCTTTTCCCATTGGTTGTTCTTTTTGTCACTAATCATTTTGCGTACTCTAGCTTGGGATTCTTTGTATTTTACTTTGTTGTTTGTGCTCTTTGAACTTAAGTATTTGTGATAGCTTTTCCGTTTTTCTTCAATTTCGTATTTAATTTCTTTATCTCCACCAATATGGTTTTTGCTGTTTTTTTTTTTTTTCCCTTTTCTCTTGGTACCCTAATGCTTCCAGTGCGGCTGCGTGTAGGCATTCCTTTATATACTTATATTCTTCTTCCATATTAACAAATCCCGTCCGTTGTATCTTTTGGTCCAGTCTACTCTTGTACAGATTTCTGATACTTTCATTTTGTAAGCTGTCTGTATTATATCTTATTGTTGTTTCACTTGTTGTGTGCTGTGTACTTGTATCTTTCAGTTTGCTTTCCCGTGTTGTTCATGGGGTTATCTTTCCTTTCACAAGGTAGTGGTCGCTGCCACATGAAGCCCCTTTTTGGACTCTTACATCTAGGAAGTTTAATCTAGATCTCTGTCGTATTATCATATAGTTGATAATACTTTTTAAATCTCTTGTTGTTTGTCTCCACATATATTTATGAATATCCCTATGCTGGTAGTGTCCGTTTAATATTGTAAGGTTGTTTTGTTCACATATCTCTATAATTCTTCTTCCGTTGTTGTTAGTAACTTCTTCGCCATATTTTCCTACCACTTTATCGTGTTCTTTCCTTCCTATTCTTCATCAACGCTTTGAAAAAGATGGATGAGATTCCATCTAAACGTCAGCGAAACCGTCCATCAAGGGACTTTAAGCTAAAACGGGATACCTGAAAAATCACTACTACATTTCACACCTGTGAGAACATTCGTCAATATATATATATATATATATATATATATATATATATATATATATATATATATATATATATATATATATATATATATATCGACACACACACACACTAAGTTTAATAGTGATATCTCATTTCATTCGAGAGTTATCGCGCCAACACACCAACTTACATACTGACAGAAATGAGTGACTAGGTTTTTTCGAGATCCAGGAACCCTAAAACGTGAAGAACAGCAAAAATCTCAAATTGTGATTTTTTCATGAATACACCACCTTCCTTTAGTAAGGAAAGTAAAAACTCAGAGATTCAGACTGACTATTATAAATCAAACAACTAATATTAATATTAATTAATACTTACCTTCATGTGATTCATTTGATCTTGTTCCCAATTATACTGCTTCATTTGATTTTCTAAGAGTTCCAGACGAGTCTTCACAAAAGCGTCATAGTTGCCAGTATAATACTTGAGTCGCTTTTTGTGCATGTGAATAATATTTGTACAAACTCCATTTAAGAAATCTTGTGAGTGAGAGATTAGAACCAATATCCTTTTATAGCTATTGTAAAAAAATAGAAATCAAGAATTTATTCCAATTTAATTTACTGGGAAAATATAGGATTTAACTGTTACCAGTGGTTAGTTTGAAGGCGAATTTACCAATAATGAAATTGAAATTTAGACTGTAACCACTCAACTCAACTATGAGTATCAAATTTAAGAACTTTATGTAATTATCAAGGATTAAGTAAGTAAGTATATAATTATCAATCAAAAATTGCGAACATGCTTTTCTAATTTAAAAATTATGGTAAATATTAGATGTATAAATCAATTTGGTACATTGGAAATAAGTTTCTCCAAATATTGTTCAATATGGCAATACCAATCCTAAAAAAGCAAAATGATTACTTTGTATGATGCTCCTATTTACAAAGAAACTTTGGGAGAAGCTACTGTAACATTCTAGCGATTTCCACGCGGCGACATTGATCTTTCGGATCGAAACTCCCTGTCTGGCTACTATTTAGTTCGGTCACTGCAACATCCTCTCGCTGATGCCCACTTTACTTCATTGAAAATACGTCAAAAAAAACGCAAAAACAAATTCATTGGAACAAAACAACAATTATTAACGCAAAAAATTAATTATACACCTAATAATGGCGATTTTTGGTGAAATTAATATATGAATTTAATGAAAAAAAATATATGCCAAGATTTGTTGTCCATGACAGTACAACAGTTTCTGGTTGTTATGATTAAAGTTAAAAATAATAATGAGACATGCTGATACTAAATACACTTTTTAATTATGTTTAATCTACTTTATATAACATATCGTCATCTAAATTATAACAAACTTACTGTTTTAATTCCTCTTCCAACCATACACATGCATCTAAATCCAAATGATTAGTGGGCTCGTCGAGCAACAACAAATGTGGTTTGACATACAGCGCTCTCGCTAAGGCGATACGCATTCTCCAACCTCCGCTAAAATCTCTGGTTTTCTTTTGTTGCATCTCTTTAGTAAAACCTAAACCGTGGAGTATGTTAGCTGCTCTAGCTTCGGCGGTATCCGCTGAGATTTCTTCAAGACGGTCATAGATATCCATCAGCTGCTCTTGAGACTCTAGGATTTCAAATAAATTTTTATTTGATTTACCAAGTATTTATATTAAATAAATTATCTGTCAAAATACAATTTATCTTTTACATAAGTCAAACAGTCCCAGTCAAAATTTTCCTGTATAAACTTTTTGCTAGTGTATGTAAATTACTTACCATCATCTTCACAGGCGACTAATTGTTCAGCAAGTTTTTCAAGTCGCATTCTTTCCTCATCGACTTCCATTACACACTGGAGAGCAGTTTTGTCAGATGCCGGCATTTCTCGAGTAAGATGAAAAATGTCAATGTGTTCTGGTATAGGAACTTCCCTGCGAAAAACATTATACATCAAATAAACTGTCATCATGTCACAATTTTGATTGTTTATAGTACAATAACTGGTTACTCAATTCTTTATCAACCTTCTGCTAGATTTGTACAGATTAAGTCCTTTTGTTCCTGCTGAAACTTCGGACAGGCTACTAATTTACAATTTAGAACTTAACTATAGACTATATTTAGTAGCAGATTCCAACAGAGTGGTAATATTCTTGCAACAGAATAATATTGTATTGCCATGTAAACAATGTAGTGTCATTTATTATGAAACTCCTATTTTTATTATTATGTGTATTACATTATTCCTCTTTACCTTTTACCAAGCACAGCCAAAAGAGTAGACTTTCCACACCCATTAAGTCCAATCAGCCCGTACCGTCGGCCACAGTTCAACTCAAGCAAAGCATCTTGTAACATTTCGCTACCGTGAAAGGTGATGGAAAAATTCTCAATTTTAATATCCCTCGATTTTGGATGTACAGCAAGGGATCCGGTACAAGCTCTGGCTTCGGCATTTAGTTTTGCATCAGCTTCGAGTTTAGCACAGAGCGCCTCTAAGGGTGTAAAAAATATTAGTATTTACAGGTTGTATTTTATGAAATTAAATAAGTGAAATAAATATCACTGGTAATGTGGAGCGGGAGCTTTGACAACTTTGGTGAGGCATTCACAACTTTAAGAATCCTTGCTCTTCACGATTAGAATACACAATAAGTGTTCTAATCTCAAGTAAAGATTGCTGAAGATATCTCATACAATTATAGATGAAACGTGGAGAAGCCAGATCACAAGAACCATGATTACTCACTCGCTCATTCATTGGCAATAATTGGCTAAAAAATTTCTTTGAACCACATTAACTTAGTCAAAAATTATCTTTTTATTCTAGTCTACATTATGCACAAACACATTACAGATAGTGTCAACACTGGCTTATATACTGCAATTATCACTGGAACAATTACAAATCAAGTGCCATAAACTAGAAAAAGTAAGATCTCTAAATGTATTAACAAAAAAACCGGTCAAGTGCAAGTTGAACTTGCACAATTAGTGTTCCGTACGTTGATTGTTTTTAAAAAAAAAAATTTTGTTAGGGTGGTATAAAATGATCAGTGACTTTACAAAACACACCCCCAAATGAGTTTTCAACAAAGTTTGTTTCCAATCTTTACTGAAAACGGGTCACCTTGAAATTTTGGTTTTTTTCTATACCAGATAAATTATTAAAGGTAATGATAATTTTCGTTCAATCTATACCCCGTGGAGAATATTCCAGGATTTTTTCAAAATTTTTGGATCAGTACTTTTCGAGATAAGGTAGGGGACAGCGATTTTTCACAATTTTTTAAAAAGTAATACGAAGAAAAGTGTGGGCAAGTATTACATTATATATATATTTTTTACGCTTGTTTTCACAAGCTTTCATTTGACACCACACTCGATGACCTAGTAAAAAAATTTTTTTTTTCACTTCCGAATTCACCCCTCAAAACTAATCCCTTAGGTCAAAATTTATGTTACGTGATATAAAATGATCAGTGACTTCACAAAACACACCCAAATAAGTTTTCAATAAAGTTTATTTCCAATCTTTACTGAAAATTTACTGAAAATTTCTGTTTTTTTTATATACCAGATAAATTATTACAGGTAATGATAATTTTCGTTCAATCTACACCCCGTGGAGATTATTCCAGAATTTTTGCAAAATTTTTTGATAAGTACTTTCCGAGATAAGGCGGGTGGACAGCGATTTTTTCGCGCGATTTTTTAAAAATAATACAAAGAAAAGTGCGCGCAAGTATTATATTATATATATATATATATATATATATATATATATATATATATATATATTATATATTTTACTCGTGTTTTCACAAGCTTTCATTTGACACCACACTCGATTACCTAGTAAAAAAATTTTTTTTTTCACTTCCGATTTCACCCCCAAAACTAACCCCTTAAGTCAAAATTTAACTTTCAAAACTACATGGCTCTGATGAGGCCATCAATTCCTATATTACTACCAAATTTCAACTTTCTACGACAAATAGTTACGGAGAAAATCGGGTGTGACTTTTATTTATTAAAAGAATTTTGAAGTCAAATAATGCTAGCCCAACGTTAAAGGGTAATAAACAGGAAATTATTATGGATTCACGTGCAACAGTTGAAAGATTTGCCACTTACTCAGATGGAATATTTACGTTAAATGTGAATGGCACATTGTCAGCTCTTTCAAGGGCTGATAGAGGTTACAACACTTTGACGTCTAACTTGATTTGTTACATACACAGTTTTTTTTTTTAAATTTTAATTTTTACTCATTTATCTATCCATTTATCAAGAAATACAAATATAAAAATACAGTGAAATTACTATAACTAATTCTTACAAGTAACCTTACATTTTTTCGATACTAATGATGCCTAGGCAAAAAGTATGCCTGTATGCATCCCATTTACTATATATCAAACAGTGACAGTTTTCGGAAAAAAAAAAAAAAAAAAGAGTTCTTGCAATATCCAAACCAAACATAATCATTTATACCTATTTTGCCTCTCGTAGACTGTGGAAAAACCCATTTCAGTGAGCATCTATCCCAATAATGGTGCAAAGGTACTGTAGTTTTCATAAACAACATATTTTATGCAAGCCTTATCAAGTTTCTTTTTTTTTATTTCTCTAATATGTCCTGGAAGCAAGTTGTAAGATTTTGAGGCAAGGTAATTCACATACTTTAGATCTGGAATCTTTAGGTTTTTTGTTTGTCTTTGAGCGGGTGTTGTAGACATGGCTTACATAATTGTCGATAGTGTTTTTAAACCTTACGAAGCTGAGCATGGTCATTATGTATATTGTTCATATGTTAGTTGTGTGTTCAGTATTCAGGAGTCTTGAGGGATACCTTTTAGTTTTTCCAAAAATAATTTTTAATATATATTTTTGTGTTATGCTCAACTTGTAGAGAATATTCTTATACAATCCCCCCATATCAGAATACCATACCTAATTAATGATTCAACAAGAGATTTATAAACCAAAATCAAATCTACTCTATTTAGAATTTCTCTTATTATATAGAACCTGACTGACAAAAAAAGAAGTTTTTTATTTTGTCAGTCCAGGTAGTCAATATGTGGCTGTCATTTAAGAAACTGAACAGTAACAATACCCAATACTTAGTTTGCAAAACTTTACTTATTTGAGTGTCATCTGCTGGTATACTTGACAAAGTTGGCCGGTTTGCCCTTGTTATGAGAAAGCAACGTAATTTGTTTTGGTTATGTTAAGGGTTAATTTATATGTCTCAAACAAATTTTTGATAATCATAAGTCTCCTTGCAGAGTTTTCTCGTGCTTCTTCCCAAGTCTTGCCTTTGAAGATTAGCACTGTGTCATCTGCATCTGAAATTATAGAGCCCTGCGGTACACCAATCTTGATTATGCTTGCATTACTTAACACATTGTTAATTCTTACCATTTGTTGTCTGTGTCCAAGATAATTCACCATTAATTCATGCACTTTCCTCTGATACTCTATATGGTCCAATGTGTCAAGAAGTTTTTTATGTGAGACCGTATCAAATGCCATAGCCAGGTCAATGAACACCCCTATGGACTTCTCACAAACATTTAGAGGGTCAGTTATTTCAGATGTCAAATGGTATAGAGCGTCAGTGGTGTTACGCCCTTGCATAAAACCATACTGCCTATCATTTAAAATGTTGCACTTTAACAGAACATTCAACAGCCCATCTTTTAAAACATTTTTTAAAGATTTTAGCAAAACATGTTACCAAGCTAATGTTGGTCTTTGATCCACTTTTACAAATTGGTATTACAATTGAAGTTTTAAAAATTGATGGGATTTTCCCTGTTTGGAATGTTAAGTTAAATAAATCAATTAAGGGAGTTCATTTAAAATAACTGATGATAGATATATTGATTGCAGGTACAGGAGAGCTTGAGAGGGGTATATGCTTGTCAATTTTGATTCCAATATTTGTAAAATAATCATTACAATAATCGGCCATTTCAGGATCATCCCGAAATACTCCATCATTGTCTCTATGTATTACAATTCTTTCATCCTTCTTGACCATTCTTTCATTTGTTGTCTTTTATCACTTTATACATATTCCTTAGGTCTTTTTTGTTCTAATTTAATACACATCTATAATAATCTATCTGTTTGGTGATTATTTTATTTAAAATGTTCCTATATGTTTTATATTCATTTTCCAGACAGACAGTATAGTTATTTATAAGTGGCCTTTTCATTTCATCTCTTTTTTTAATCGAATTTATGATTCCATTAGTAATTCATTTTTTTCATCTTCTTATGCAGTTTATATACCATGTATTCTCTTTCTGCTTCTTTTTTTAGCAAATAGACTCCAAGATGAAAATAATCCAAGACCATTCTTTAACTTGATTTCAAGAAAACATTTGACAAAGTCTTTATGATCTTCTTTTTTGAAAGTTGAAGTATATATAAGGAGCTAAATTGGAAAACTCACACCTCGCTAATTGTTAAAAGAAACACGCCTATCGAAGAAATAAATACAAACTTTCAAATCTGATTTAAACTTTAGTGAGATCATTAATTTAAGGCGTGACAGTAAAAAAAATAGGTAAGGCAAGATGCAGAAAGCAGCACAAAAACTTTCTAATCAATCGAAAGTTATACCTGTGAAATACTTTATCAAAAGAACTAGAGTTGACACTACCTGTTGTTTATGATATACTATGGCACTTTACTGTGGCACACAAGCATAGAACCACAGCTGTTCTTTGTTTCAGTAGAACTATTCTCTTTATATCGTTAAAGGAAGATGTTTATAGCAACCAGTATTTAGCAGATTAATATCACCAAAAACATATTCATAACTAGAACTTACTCTTGTACCAATTTAAGTTGTGATTGAAAGTCCAAGATGGCATCACTTTACTGACAATCAAAGTGAAAAATTTAAGTCCATTTTAAGGGGTAAGAACACTCCAGGTCCCAGGAAATACGGCTAATTTATGGAATTTTCTGCAAGAGTATAATAAAAGCAGTCGAAAATTTATTTGAAGTACTTCATTCAACAAATATTTAAGTGTACCAAAATATTATATTATCTTTTTAAATTCAAAATGACCACTTCTGAATTCAAGACAGTAAGGCACCTTTTATGCTTAGCCTGAAATAGGCGAAACGATTGCTCCAGTAGATTTTAACCTAGAATAAAAAAATGTTCAATAATATATGTCAAAAACTAGTGGTTAATATATGGATTTTATAAGTTATAAACTTCCTTTTTTATAAATAAATTTTTGTAAAATATTTATATGGAAAATTTTTTTTTTCAAATGTGCGCCATTTTTTAAAAAAATGAAATTTTCAAATTTTCATACGTTAGCTACTAGTTTGACATATATTAATGAAAATTTTTGATTTTTGTTCTAATTTGAAAGCTACAGGAGTAATTGTTCTGCCCATTTCAGGCCTCGCATAAAAGGAGCCTTGTAGTCTTAAATTCTGAAGCGACCATATTGAATTGAAAAATTAGCCTTTGTTCTTGAGACCTGGAGTGGCTTTACCCTTAAGTTCAGTATAGATGCCCTTTTCATTCTGTTCCTGGAATTTTTCACATGACCTCACAATAGCTACAGACAATATCAGTGTGGTACAACATTTCAAAAAATAGAAGATGTCACTACATAACTAATAAGAATCAAGTATTGTAGATAGATGTATATAATAAATAATTCATTATATTTTATTAGTATATATTATCTTAAAACTATGAGGTCAGGTCCTCATTTATGATTAATACAAAATATTAGACATTTAAAAAATTCTGTAAATGCTTGCTTCCTGGATGGAAACATATTTGTTATAGTAATTTATTATTATCCTTAATCTGCAAATGCTTAATTTAAGCTCTTTCTATGCTATTCCCAAAGGCTCTACACTTAGGCTGATATCAAGAATATATTATTAAACAAATAGAATTACTTAGAAATTAAGTACAAGAACAAGTAAAATAAAATTTTACAATACTTTGTAGTCAAGTATGGCCAAAATATTGCTCAATAAAGAATATTATGTTTAAAGTATTAATCAACGTTACACAACTAATGGAATATAAGACATGTTAACTATATAAAGTAAATATTACTTTGAATAATACACAAAATATACCAGCAATATAATTAGTGCACAGTTGCAGGCTTAAGTATGAATGTATAGTATTACCTTCTGAACTCAGGTCAGTAGAACCATTTTGAGTACCATTTATGGTAACACTAGCCTTATCATTTTGTTCCTGTTCTTCATTTTTTTGTTGTTTTTTTCCAGCTTGTCTGGCTTTTGCAGCTTCTTTTTTGCGCTGCTGTTCACGTTTTTCGCATCAGATGGCATTTTTTAATTAAAACTGCGAACAAAAAAATTAATTTAAATATTTCATTATTAGTGCCAGAAACCACAAAATAGAATTATAGCATATCGAAAGCGTAAAGTAATACTTTCACGTTTTTTTTTTTTGTGCCCTGCTTATTAGGAAATTTTGCTAAAAATCAGAAAGGTCACCACTAAATATAACCTAACAATTAATTAGTATTCTAAGAAAGTGAAATAAAACTTACGTTACAATTCACTGAAGTACTAAGATTAGAAAAAATTATGGAAAATACTTATTTTCGCTTACAATCATGCAAAATTTGAGTAATTTGCGTTAAAAAACGTTTCTCGAAACCGACGAAAACTTCAAGAGAAATGTCAGAAGAGTGGTAGGAAAATCTAGGGACTTTATTTGTCAAATTAAATGGCGGTATAAAATAAAGTGAACTAAGAAACCAGAACGACAGCGACAACAGTTCTGAACATTGGTAACATTTCCTTACATATAATTTTTTATTCATTGGTGATACTGAAGTATCGGAACGGCAACACAATAAAATTAAAAATCAATACTGAACAGCTGATTGTCAAATTTCTAAAGATCTTGTAGAGCTGATAATACCTTAAATTAGTTTTTGTCTAATGAAAATTAGGAATTTACTTTTAAAAAATGGTTGAGTAAAGAAATTCTGTACTTCTGTTGTGGGCGACTATATGTATATTGGTAATAATTTGTAGCAGGTATCACAAAATCTTCCTTTTTCATTATCTGAAATTGTTACAATAATTTTAGTTTATAAACCACCCACATGCAGGGAGCTGAAAAATACCAATGAAGAAAATAATTATATTAAAGTATAAACACGGAACAGAAATTTTCAGCTAACGGAAACGATGTAGGAAATTGAAAAGAACTTAAATTTTTGCATGAATTTTTCCAGTCTGTCGATGTAAAATAGAAACTTTATTAAGTTTATTTTAAATATAATTCGTTATTTGCACGTAAATTTACTAATCAATCTGTAAAAGGTACTTTTTCTAACAGTAATCTATTTATATTTACTTAGTAATCTTCAATTACCTGGGAGAAACATAAAAAAAACAGGCCTATTTATTTGCATGAAAAAGTAGTCCAACTAACACTAATAATTTAAATATACACCTAAAACAATAAAAAACAACAATGTACAATTTTAAAATACACATAGCCTCATAGTTTAGAATAATTACAATTATAATAAGTAATGATGATTTTAAATAGTCTATCTCTGGTAATACTAGTCAGATATAGTGACACTAATGCACATCTAAAAGGTGATATTTAAAAAAAAGTGTCATTGTTACATCTTGAAAAATGAAAAAGTTTTAGAAAAAATTCGCTATATATTGTAACTTTACTATGATAGAGGGAAAAATGCTGCTCAGACTCATGAAGAAATTTGTGCTGTTTATTGTCCAAATTTTTTTATAAAAACAGCAGCTATGCTTTGCTGGTTTGCTCATTTTGTCTTAGAAATATGTCAAAAATGCACCTGACTTTGGTCAACCAATCAGTAAAAAAGTCAATGAATTCCTGGAAAAGTTTAGCAAGACTGGCACATGATAGTAGAACTAAACATCCATCATCAAACAGTTTTAAACCCATTGGAGAAATCTAGATACAAAAAGGTCCATGTTTGGGTGCTACATGGTGTAATAGTAAAAAATCCCAGTTGACTAAACTTCCATCTATCTTGTTTTTCAGCCTGTCTATTAGGGTCCATGATTCACATCCACATGTTAGGATTGTCCTATAAATTGCTTTGAACACTTTTATTTTTGTTTGTTTCATCACTTCTTTCTTCCTAATGAATTTATTACTTACTGCATAGTAAAGTTTGTTCATTTTTTTTTTTCAGTTCTTTTCATTAATTTCTTTGTCTTGTTTTCCAGTTTCATAAATTATCACTCCCAAATACTTATACTGTTCCACTTGTTGAATTTTATTCCCTTCTGTGTAAATGTTGTTTGTTGGTTTTCCATTGCCATTACCTTCGTCTTATCGATATTAATTTTCATACCTTCCTCTTTAAACGCCAAATATCGCGGTTTCCTTGTAATTATCTCTCATTTTCCGCCACTAGGACAATATCATCAGCAAAAGCCACTTCAGATATTTCTATTCTTTTTAACTTCCAGTATCCCATTGTCATTCTTTTCACTTTTATTTTCGCATTTCTTGATTATTTCATTCATGTATACAGTGAACAATGTTGGACTCAACCTTCCTCCCTGCCTCAAACCTTCCTGTGTTGTCAATCCCTCCGACTTCATGTTGTTTTTTATTACATACGGCACATTGTTGCTGTATATTGCCTTTATGATTCTTATTGTCTTTTTGTTTATTCCCTTGTTTTCTAGGCCTTTCCCACACTTTATTTCTCGGCACACTGTCAAATGCTTTTTCTAAGTGTGAAAGCAAGGTGTAGACTTTTATTTTGTTTTGATCTTTTTTCGATAATCTGTTTCAGTGTAAATATGTGGTCTTGTGTACTTCTTGCTGGTCTAAATCCACTTTGCCACTCTGACAGTTGTGGTTCTATTACTTCCTTTATCCTATTATTAATGATGCCTTCATAAATTTTGACAGTTGTGTTCAGTATAGTAATTCCTCTGTAATTATTGCACTCCTTGTGATCTCCCTTTTTATAGATTGGAGTAATAAACAATATTCCCCATTCGGTTCGCCGGAAATTTTTGTTATTCCCACGCATTATTAGCTATTTCTAGCAATATTGTTTTTTCCTTTCTTCCCCATGTATTTAATCATTTCAGATGTTATTTTATCAATTCTGAGACTTTCCCATTTTTCAATTTTCTTATAACTTCCTCCAACTCGTTCCATTCTATTTGTTCCCTATTTTCTGTTTCTTCCATATTTTGTTGTTCCAATTCTTCCTAATTTGTACTCTCTTTTTCTTCATTACCTCCCAATAGTTCTTCAAAGTATTCTTTCCATCTTTTCATTATTGCTTTTTCTGTTGTTAGGATTTCTTGGTTTTTGTTCTTCACGTATAATTCGGTTATAGGTTGCTCTTTCCTGAATGATTTAAGAACTCTGTAGAATAGCTTTTGATTTTCTTTACTATTTTCTTCCATTTTATCTCCGAATTCTTTCCGTGACTGTTCTTTTGCTTCTCTTACCAACTCTTTTCCTTTATATAGTTCATATTGTTCTGGTGTTTTTATTTTGAGATATTTTTTCCATTCTTTCTTTTTCACAATAATTTCTTCTTGGATATTACTATTCCACCAAGCTGTTTGTCTTTTACTGATGTTTGCGTTGCACACTCCGCATACTTTGGTAACCCCGTCCAGGATTATATTCTCGAAGATGCTCCATTTTTCTTCCAAATTTGCATATTTTTATATTTCTGTATCCTTTTTCGAATTTCTCTTCAGTTATTTGTCGGTATTTGAGCATAATTTCTTCATTTCTTAATTTATATGTCCTTATTGACTTGTTTTTTTTCTTATTGGTGGGTTTTCATCTTTTGACAACCTTTCTTTGATTATTCCTACTAGTAGGTAATGATCACTGTATATTTCGGCTCCTCTTCTTATTCTTACGTTTTTCACATCAATTATTATATATAGTTAAAATTAGTTTTGTCAAAAATTCTCTCAAAATATGCTTCATTTCAGATTAACCATGGATCCAGAAGTAGCGAGGTATATGAGAACAGAAAGAAAACCAGGATCAATTGATGTTCATCCAAACCTAGATGCAATAGTTTTAAGTTATGATGTTGATGTTCAGATTCTCGGCGCTAAAGAAAATCCTCTCCATGGAGAAAAAGTAAGCTTAAAAAAAAATAATTGAACTACCGATGATTAACAGCAGAACAGATTGTCATGGTCTCGCCAAGGAAGTAGTCACACAAACAGAATTAATTCATCATTCACGTGCAGCAGAAGTTGAACAGATTATATACTATCTCAAGAAAAGAAAACTGCATGGTGGAATAAAAGGTGAATATGAAAAAAATGGTGAAACTAATAATAATACAGTTGAAGCTAATTATAATAATTTATCAGACTACATTGATCTTTTGTATGAAGGAATGGCTGAAAAAACTAGAGGAGCACATCTCATACAGTTCCTTGCCAGAGATCCTGAAAATTTAGAGGCACTTTCCAAAAAATGAAACACTTATAAGCGCTTTGGGACGCACCTTACGAGAAGATTGGAAAAGAAGCTTATCTCTAAGCACCCACTTGGTCTTTACATTTTTTTTGTTTTTCGATGTATTCAACTTTTCACCACATTATTTTGAAATGTAAGGTTGGTTCTATATGTATGGACATCATTGATTTTGAACTTAGAAGACATGACAAATGGAAAGCAGAATTGGAAGGAGTAGAAGCTCCCACTGATTTGCCAATTGTAAAAAAAGCCTTGTCCAAATAGTGCCAGTATGTCAGAAATTCCACGAAGCAGAATTCCTGAGCCAGTTAGACCAAAATCTGGACATTTTAATGACTCTGCGATCAAAACTGCTATGGAAACAAGTAAGACCACATCAGATGGAAATAAGAGTAACTTAGATGGAAGCGTTTATGATGAACTCACTGTTTCAATGGAAAGTTTAGATGATAAACGTCTGACACCTGAACAAAAACTAAAACGATTTAGAAGTTTGGTCAAAAAACAGGAACATCTTTTAAGGGTAGCTTATTATCTTTTACTAAATATTGCTGAAGATGAGACAGTAGAAGAAAAAATGTCCAAAAGGAATATTGTAGGTTTATTAACCAAAGCTTTAGAAAGAAATAATGATGACTTATTAATTCTAGTGGTAACTTTCCTTAAAAAGTTGTCCATAATGCAGTGTAACAAAGACATCATGGCTAACTATAATATAATTGATAAACTTCCAAAAATGTTGGAATCTAGAAGTGCAGATTTAGTACATTTAACATTAAAGCTGCTGTTTAACTTGTCATTTGATCCCAAGTTTAGGAGCAAAATTATTAAAAATGGATTAATTTCAAAAGTTATCAACTTTCATTTATTGGGTGATGACAGACACCAAGAGGTTGTTTTGAAGCTACTCTACCATTTGAGTCATGATGAAGATTCAAAAAATCATTTTATTGATTCAATTGGGCTAATTGTAGACATGCTTTTACTTAATGTTGGCAATGAAGGCGATAAAATTATGATAGCACTATGTATAAATTTGGCAGTTCACCCTGAAATTTCTCAACAAATGACTCGAGAAAATAGATTACAATCCTTAATCTTAAGAGCATTTACTTTTGCAGATAGTATGCTAATGAAACTGGTGCATAATATATCTAATAATCATGCAGTTTCTGCATCTTTTATTGAATTTGTTGGTGATATAGCTAAGGCTGTGGTTGAATCAAAGGATCTTGATTTTGTAACCCAATGTATTGGTATATTAAGTAATTTGCATTTACCTGATTTAGATTGGGCAGAAATCTTTAAACATTTTGGTATGGCCAAATGGATCAAGACCATAATTGGTATAAACAATACTGATCCAGAGTTGGTGTTACAAGTTATAGTGTTATTGGGTACTGCTGGAGCAGATGAAAATTGTGCCAGTTTGATATGTGAAACTGGTATAATAACAACTCTTATTGAGTTGCTGAAAACCCATCAAGAAGATGATGAAATTGTCTTACAAATAGTCTATGTATTTTATGTTACATTATGGTATGAAAATAATGTGGAGTACTTAATAACAAAAACAGATGTACCAGCTTATTTAATAGATTTGCTGCAAGACAATAATAAAAACATCAGCAAAATTTGTAATATGTGCTTGAATATAATTTCTGAACATGATAATGCTTGGGCAGATAGAATACGTATTGAAAAATTCAGACACCACAATGCTCAATGGTTACAAATGGTCGATTCACAACAGTTAGAGCCAGAAGAAGAAGATGAAGATGAACTACCACCATATTTGAATACCGAGTACCTTAGTCAAGCTGTAGTTCGTCCTGTAAGTAATTCTAACAAAATACATGATTTGGATTTGTTAGAAGATAAAGATGTCGATTATGATTTCTTTTCAAATAATCCTGATGATGATTTGGATATAATGGATGATGATTTGGATGCAAAGGATAATGATCTGGATATAATGGATGATGATTTGGATATAATGGAAGATGGTGACATGGAAGATATCTAGGCGTTTGAAACTGATCTGTGAGGTTTTCCTTATCTAGTCATTTTGTAAGTTACCATCACATACTTTTGTATTGTATAACTGCACTTAGCTTTAACTTTAGTAAGTTGAAATAAATTATGTACTTATAAAATTAAATAATATGCGTAAATTTTAAATGAGTTTTTATACTTATGTTTTAGATAAATCCATTGGTTATTACATATTGGATCTTCTATTTTCAATTTATAAAAATGAATCATGTATTTGTAATTCGTTTGAAGAGGCGGTACTGGTTAAGGTGTCTGCTTTCTACGCAAGCAACCCCAGTTCGTATCTCGGCTCGGGAGATAATCAAAAAAAAAAAGTAAATAAATAATGAAACTATACTAAGTTGAGAATGTGGAATCTTTGGCACAATGATACTAATCAGTATATATCACCACTACACCAAACACTTTATTTTTGCACTCGACGCGCGTTTCGCTAACCATGTCGTTCCTGATGAGGCTAACATGGTTAGCAAAACGCGCGTCGAGTGCAAAAATAAAGTGTTTGGTGTAGTGGTGATATATACTGAGTAGTAATGAAACCAAACTAAAATTTACATGACAGTTGCCTCTTTCAGGAAGACAATGGCAAACCACCAGTAGTATAATGCCCTGTAACTTTGGCCGTTCGGAACTGGTTTTAAAGTGTAAGTCCCCTTTGTCTGTGGACGTACTTAAAAAGGCACCGACAACAGGCCAAGGCGAGAGAGTCGCCTACGTCCGTATCGGATATGGCACTTCAAGAAAATTCGTAATTGATTACTGCAGAAATACGCTCCTACCAACTATTATTAAAATCAATTGAAATAAGAAATTAAACTATCATTTGTTTTACTATGTTGATGCAAATGAATTACAGGTTATAAGGTCTAAACGGTTCCTGCCCAAACATTAAAACAAGTATAAACAGGTCTAACTCTATAAAGCTTCTATTCTATGTTTTGTTGCGCTGCAGTTACAATTTTTTGGTTCTACCATCTACAGACTTTCAGGCTATCGTCGTAATTTAAAAAATGTTTCAACTCTTAAACTTAAAGGCCAGTCAGAAATTAAACAAGATGCTGTATATGGCGAATCTTCAAGGTCATATTCAACAGTTTTAGGACTAAGCCGTTTAAGCTAGAGGGCGAATCTATTTAAAATTATGTTCGTCAAGGGAGATCTAAATGACTCACTCGAGAAATAATTAACTCTGCTGCAAAAAGATAGCCGACTGAAAACTAAACAATTATCAGCAAGATATGGGCGTTTGTAATTATAAGAAGCATCATTTTACAACATTGTAAACAGAAGAGCGCAGGGCAGATGTTTATAGCAACTAGAATTTGGCGGGATTAACAATACCAATCAAAACAGACAATTAATCCCGCTAATTTCTGGTCGCTCCACATTTTAAACTGCGCTCTTTTGTTTACAATATTACAAAATGGCAGCCCCCCCCCCCCCCTAATTATAAATGTTCATAGACTGGTGAAAACCATGGTGTATTAAATTGTACCTCTAACCTCGCTATAAACAACGTGTGTGCTAACTTAAATCTTTTCCAAAAATAATGACGAGAGATGAAACTATGGTTCTGTATCATAATTTCTTGTGTAAACGGAAATCTGTGGAGTGGGCACACATTGCTCCTCATATTTACATTTAAACGCAATCCAGCATTAAATGAACTGAAACTAGGGCGACTATACCGAACATTATACCGACGAGTATTAATTTGGTTATAAATGTATGTGTTGTCAGACTTTTCAAGCTTAAAATACTCGATGGTTTATAGACTTTCAGAATATGAGTAAAAGTCTAATCTAATGAAGTATAACCAGTCAAGTGCAAGTTGAATTTGCACAATTAGTGTTCCGTACGTTGATTGCTTTTAAAATAAAAAATGTAGCTACGGTGGTATAAAATGATCAGTGACTTCACAAAACACACCCCAAATGAGTTTTCAACAAAGTTTGCTTCCAATCTTTACTTAAAATTGATAACCATGAAATTTGTGTTTTTTTATATACCAGATGAATTATTAAAGGTAATGCACTCGTGATAATTTTTGAAAATCTGAAATATTCTCCACGGGATTGAACGAAAATTATCACGACCTTTAATAATTTTTCTGGTATATAAAAAAAAAAAAAATTCAACGTCATCAATTTTTAGTAAAGATTGGAAACAAACTTTGTTGAAAACTCATTTGGAGTGTGTTTTGTGAAGTCACTGATCATTTAACAAAATCTTAACAAAACTTTTTGTTTTAAAAGCAATCAACGTATGGAACACTAACACACTTGACCGGTTTTTTTTTTTTTTTTTTAATTTGCAGTTTAATAAGTTACATGCAACCACATGTAACTTGCTATTTAAAATTAACGACTATACGTGACAACATCCCTACTCATCCACAGTCGGTTTTACTAGATAAGTTAGAATGTTGTCCATTATTTTCTCTTTATTCTTATCGCACCCAAGTTTCTAACGGACCATTGATTTGGCGGGAAACGATATTATGAATGACATACCTTGTCTATTCTTTTTATGTTCCGTACGGAACACTTCGTTGTCCATCTGTCTGTCACACTCGATTTTCTCTGAAACTGTTTGATATAGAAAGTTGAAATTTGGCACTAATATTGGCCAATAAATTGATGGCCTCATCAGGGCCATGTAGTTTTAAAAGTTAAGTTTTGACTTAACGAGTTAGTTTTAGGGAGTGAAATCGGAAGTGGGATGTCAAATGAAAGATTGTAAAAACACGAGTTTAAAAATGTATATCGTGTAATACTTGCGCAGACTTTTCTTTATATCTCGAAAAGTACTGACCAAAAAATTTTGAAAAAATTCTGGAACTTCTCCACAGGATGTAGATTGAACGAAAATTATCACGAGTGCATTATCTTTAATAATATATCCGGTATATAAAAAAATTTCAAGGACATCAGTTTTCAATAAAGATCTGAAAAAATTTTGCTAAAAACTGATTTGGAATGTGTTTTGCGAAGTCGTTGATCCATTTATACCTCTGTAACAAAAATTTTTATTTTAAAAACCATCAACGTACGGAACACTAATTGCGCAAGTCCAACTTGCACTTGACCGGTTATTTAGGGTCTAAGGATCCACACTTCCATAATAAAGGCCCAATTGCAAAAAAGATTTTGATCGCCATCTTGTTAGATGCGGAGGGATTTTAATAGTCTACTTTAAAGAACAAAAGTACAGTTATTTGTGGATATTATGCGTCATTAATGCACAAATTAAGGATGTTATAAAAGAAACCATTGCAGAAACGTTTCTCGGGGAGTGAGGTTATTGCACAATGCGCCGTCTTTTAAAAATTAAAAAAAGTTGTAACCATACTTGCTCATTGTACCTTTACAAAATTTAGAATTTTTTGATCGAAGAATCACATGAAATTTAGTAAAATACAAGATATCCTATTAAAAAGATAATTTTAAAACATTTGTCATGGAACTGGTAGATGAAATAAACACCTTCATTGTATATCAAGCTACATTCCTCGGAAAACTACTTATATAAAAAAAATGTCATCCAAATGTAAAGCAAGCGATGAAATTATTGCTCACTGTTTGCTGTGTCGTTTCCCTCGTCGTTGGCATTTTATGTCGGAGATATTTTCTTTGAACTGAACAAGAAAAAATCCATCATCGTCAAAATTAGAGCTGCAGGAAAGATAACTTACATACTTTAGTTCTGAATTTGCCGGGTTTCGTTTTCGGCACTTCTCTTTATTAATGTAGACGTCAAGAAGAAAACGAACCTTATTTGAAAATAAATTAATGAGCTTTTAATTTGCACCAACCATCTCGTGGGTTGCAGGTATAACTTTTTTACAAAAAATATGTTATAACGAACTCCTGGGCATATTTAAAGCACACTATCATTTGTGAACTGAAAAGTCGAGACTTTTGTTTAAACATTCATTAGGCCTGTGTAAATGAAATTATATACGACATTTCTGTTCTCTGTTCTCCGCTATTGTTGTGGAATTATTGTTTATGTAATATTCTCACCACAAAATGTCCCAGAGCAACTAAATTTCCGAAGTTCTAGGTTACAAGGTAAGCCACGCCTTGCCTGTTCAGACCACTACCTTTACAAAATAAGTCAAACAAATATGAACTTACGAGGCACACAACTTAAAATATAACAAAATTTTATAAAAACAACACTATGTTTTAATTTCCAATATATATTTTAAATGACTTGACAATTGTTTCACCATACAATGGCTTCTTCAGAAGTAAATTAGAAAGAAAAATGTTTGGTAATAATACTGGTTATATAGTGCTTTAAACTATCCTTAATTACATAAAATTATGTTAATCGTTTTATTATATTATTTACTGAACAGTTGTATCTTTTGATACAGAACCATCAATCAAATTATCACAAAAACTCATCCCTTTACTACGACAATATTGCAAATTTAAACCGATATGTAGTATATCCAACACTTATGAACTAATAGATAAAATTAAAAACATTAACTTACCAGAAAATTCTAGAATTATCTTATTTGATGTACAAAACTTATTTCCTAGTATACCATCATATGAAGTCAGAATTAGTAGATAGACTCTTAATCAAGATTAAAGTAAACGAAATTATTAAATGGAATATTTTAGATTTACTTACGACGTGCTTGGATCAAAACTATTTTTAATTCAACGAGAACTTTTACACATCTTAAGAAGGTCTAATAATGGGTAATCCTTTAAGTCCTTTACTAGCGAAAATTTTCATGTATCAACAGGTATCGGCTAACACAATCAAAGAGATCAAAATGTAAAATTTTGTTTCCAACATAAAAAAAAATATTCGCCGTTTACAGCTGGACTTATTTCACCTCGAGGCATAATTTTCACGTAAAAATAAGTGTCCCCGTATCATTAACCATTTTGTGTATCAAATATTTTCAAAATTAGTAAAGCTTAGACAAAGCAAACAAATATTTCCTTGACCTAACACAAAAACAAGTATTTTAAAAATTGTGTTAATATGTAGTTATCATGAAAAGTGATTTATTCATGTTTTTGAAAGGTTGTGATAAAATATAATTAATTTTATTCTAAAATAGGCCAAAGGTGTCCCAACATATCAGTCAATAGGTTGGAACATCTGTGATCTGAATTTAACAAGGAATATTTCAGCAATGTTGAGATTAGTGCTATAAAAGCTGATGAAGCCAATGACTAGCAACTACTGTTGAACTCCAAACACAGCAGAACATATTGTATGCTACTATCCTATTATGTTCCACATGTTAGATTTAACATGTTTAGACACCTGTGTCTTATATAAATCAGTCCACTTAGATAATAATCTTTAGTTGTTTCCTGTAAAGACTTATCAGTTGAGATAATTATAATAAAATTATTGAAATAAGACTCAACTATCATAGAAGGTATATTTTAAAAATCCCTTTTATTGTCATCTTGCCATAGTAAATCGAAATAAATAAGAAAACATTAAATATAAGTTAAAATTTATTAATAAATATTATGTCTTGAAACACAAAATATCTCTTCAAACTTAACCATATAATAAAATATCAAAGTTTTTGCAAAAAATATTTTTTTAACTTTATATTTTGATAATAAATATAAATATACAAGTTAGACCCTTTCCTTTGTGTTACATCTTACAACCTACTGATGTATTATGAAAAAAGACAAAGACGTAGTATGAAATACCTTACTAATTATCTTATAGAAGTTGTCATATGTAATTTTGTATGAATAAAATACAATTATCTTATATCTGAAAGTTATAGTAGTAGCCTTTAGGGGTGGTTGTCTTCTTGTTTACCAGTAGTTCTCCTAATTACCTTCTTTTTAATACTATCTTTTGAACCCTTAACACTACTGACCAGACTATCTTTTTTATCCTTAATACCTTCTTTAGTTTCCTTTACAGTTTCTTTAAAACTTTGAACACTCTCCATTAAATTTTCTCGTTTTTCTTTCATTCCCTCTTTTGTCTCTACATACATTTCTTTTAACCGTTCTGTACTTGGCATTGGTTTAATATATCCCCACTTTTTTAAATAGTTGATTGATATTGTTGTTCCACCAAGTGTAACGGCATATCTTACAGGTGTAAAAATTTTATACAGACCATATGATATAGCAATATAACCCATACTTGAATTTCTCATTGAATTTATTATTTTTTCGTTAAAGTTCATATATTCAAGCAATGCAGGTACATCAACACCACTACAAGGAAAAAAAATATACATAAAAGAGAAACCTAGGAAGTAGAGTTGCGAAAAGTACTTTTGAAATATATTTACATTTCAAATACTTGACCAAACCAAAAAGGACTTAACTGCTAATTAATTTTTATGTGAAAAAAGGATTTAAATACTAAATACAGAAAAAGGTCTTAAAATCTTCTAATCAAAATATTAGAGATTTTGCAAAGCTTATTTTGGTAGGCCACTGTCTTTATCTTTACTTGAAGCATGCGCTCACTGTTTGGAACTTGAAGCATGCGCTCACTGTTTAGAGCTTGCGCAGTATTGAAACAAAATAAGAGAAACCAGGATAAAGATTTCGTTTATTTATGTGAACTTATAAGAGAGGTTATTTGAAGTTCGTTATTCTTATCGATATTAGGGTAGAGCCTGCTTTTTTCCTACTTAGGTATACAAACCAGTAAGAAAATACAGTAAAATTGCAATGATAATCTTTGATTGCAAATAACACTGACAACAGTTAATTAGTATTCAGATTATGTTGAGAAATGCAATTTTTGGCACAATGGCATTACAGTGTGTGTAGTGCTAATTTCAAATGAAATTTTATTTATTGCGTATTACCTTGAAAATATTAAAGAAAGTGATAGAAACATGCTAAACTCCAAGTTTAATTTAGAAACTTGTGTTAGCCCATCAAATACTAATAACTGGTGTGCTTAACCATGAAATAAACAAAAAAAAATCTCCCTTGTAATTCCTTCGCGTTAATACTGCGCATTCTTGAGATAACGATAAAGACAAAGGCATATTAAAAATAAGCGTTGCAAAATCTCTCTATGTTATAAAAGGGTTTAGAATTATATTATGGTCCAAAAGATTGGAAGCACAAAGCAACTCTCAATTAAAACTAAAAATACAGAGTGAAAAAAGGTTTTTATTATCTTCAAATAAATATATACTCTTACAATAAGGTGTTGACTATATCAGTCATAATTCTACCTATCAAAAATGTACTTACATCGAATCTTACTTTTGTCAGAATAACCACATTTATTTTAAATTATTGCTTTGCAAATATTCATGAGTACTGAAGCACATTTTGATCACTGTAGGAGGAGCTAGAGCACATCAGGTGACCCGTTTTGGAGCTAAATGAAACAAGGCGAGCGGGAGAGGCCGCATCTACTCTAGAGTCGGGCCATTTCATGTTCCAAAGTAACGTCAACACTGCGGGAACCGGAGTAGGGGCACTATTGGTCACAGAAGTATGACACACTTAGTCTCAAAAGCAAAGGCTGTTTCGGATAGAGTAATATACGTAGTATAATACTTTGGTGCAACAAAAGATACCTAATTCAGATAATCCAAGCTTATGCACCTACAAGCTAAGCAAATGACAAAGATGTCAAACAATTCTATATCAACGGCTAAAAACCAAGAAAGAACACAATTACCTTTGGTTATTGGAGATTTTAACGCTAAAATTTGACAGAGGACTGAAGCATATAGAGAGAAAGTTGGCACAATCGGACTTGGTGCCAAAAACAACAGAGGCCAGCTTCTTGTCGATTCCTCCTTAAAGACGATTTGTACTGCTTTTCTACCTTCTTCAAGAAGCCACCACAAAGAAAGTGGACATGGAGAAGTCCAGATGAGAGGACAAAGAATGAAATCAACTATATTATCGGTTCCTCACGAATAATTTGTTCTGACGTATCTGTGCTTAACAAATTCGACACAGGAAGTGATCACAGACTGCTCAGAGTGAAAATAAACCTTGATGTCCGGACAGAGAGAAAGAAAGTAGCACCTAAAATTCCCCTGTGTCACTCGGACAGCACTAGCAAATACAAAAGAGGAATTCCAAATGAACTTGAGGACCAAGTTTGGATTATCTAAAGCCTGAAAAAGGAAAAACACACAATTTATGGAACACAATAACTAATGGTGTCCTAACCGCCAGTAAGAAAATCTCTATGGCAAACTCTAAATGTAAATCAAAAATACCAACACATATCCAAGTTCGGTTAGATAGAAAGAAAGCCCTTTCCAGGGACTCTCGTGAATACAGGGAATTAAGCAACACAGAGATCGATAGAGAGAACAATGCTTGCATTAGCCTAAGGGACCCAGTAAGGAATGAGGACATCAGAGCCACTAATGGGGTCACCATCGTGATTGAGAGAGCAGCAAGACTAAACTGGCAATGAGCGGGACACATAACTCCAGGTCCTAAAGACAAATCAGCAAAGCGGCTTCTGTATTGGCGTCCAAGAATATCTGCATGGAGCACAGGACATTCCCAGCCCCGATGGCTAGATGATATAAGGCGGCATGCGAGTGTATCGAGGATGCAACTCGCCCAGGACTGCAGAGCATAAAAATGGATGGAGGAGGCCTACATTCTGGAGTTGATGGCGACCGACTGAAGAAGAAGAAGAAACCTTCACATCTTATCTATTAATTTATTAAAATATTCAGCTTTCTAGTTTTTACAATAATTTTTAAATATTGTCAAATCTGTGACAAAAAACGATTTTTAAGACTGAGACGACCATTGTATTATATCTATTATTTATTAGTTTTTTTTTCTCTTTAAAATTCCTTTGATATACTTTTGTAGTCTATTTACGGTCATTAAGTTATTGTAAGACGAAATTAACATCAAACATTCCTAAACCATATCGCTGCCACCATACTTAATAGCTGGTACAGTGCAAACTTCTATTACCCTTTCGTGAGGTGAGCAGCATACAAATATTCTTCTATTACAACTAAAAAAAGTGACCATAAATTAGCCTGTTTTTGCAACTCTGTAACTTTGAGACCAAAAAGGCAAACTTAACATAAAAAGTCTTAAAGTTAATTAAAAATCTAGGACATACTTTTCCATTTTTTATTTAGGAGTAACTACCCCCTATTTTAAGGGTTAAAGGGTGAAAATGTGTAATTCATGAAAATAGGTCACTTTAATTATTTACATATTCTGTATCCAATACCATATAGTCAATCAAAAACCACCCTGTAAAAGGAGGTCGCAATTAATAACCTGCCATACTCACTCTCAAGACTAGGAAAAAATACACGGAAATAATTAAAATACTGGGAATATAGCACTGGACTCATACATCTCCCAAACCCCCTAAAAGGGAGTTGAAATTCATGTTGATGCTATTTTAACCTAAAAAATAACTTTTAATTTTGGGGAAAAATCTTATTTATTTTCACACTTTCAAGTTTTAACCCCCAAAATATTGAAAAATATATCCTTCTAGATTTTTAATTAACTTTAAGACCTTGTGTTAAATTTGCTTTTTTTGTCTCCAAGTTATGAAGGTTGCAAAAACAGGCTAAAATTCGCACTTTTTTCTGGTTACCCTTTGTTATGTTATTCCATTGATCTATTCTCCAGTTTTTATATGTTTAACCCATTTTAATCTATCTTACTTGTGTCTGATTGGTAGTTTCGATTTCGTTGCAGTTAGACATCCTTTTAAGTGTGCAGACAACAATTCCTTTTGGTATGGTAGTTGGAACTGATTCAACACAAGTTTCATTTAAAACAACAGTAATTTGAGAAGCAGTTAAGCTTCAAGTTTGTTTGGACTTCACTGTGCTGAAGTGATTTTCACAATCTGTTGCCTGTGAAGAGTGTTGTGGGCACTTTTATTGTTTCTTTGCGATTTGTCATCCTCTATAGCCTTTCTCACATGAAGTACTTTTGCTCGGCTATTTTTTTTAGTGCCAAACTCTTTGAACCATAATAAATTCAAAAAGCACATATCTGAGTACATCTGAAGCTATTTATTAAAATTATTCATCGTAAGTAAACAATCCTTTTGTGGATCAAGTAATACAAAGGTAGTATAAAACGTGCAAGAAAGTGACAAAAATATTATGCAATATATGGTCAATTATTTTATTTAAAAACTGTTTACGACATAAGTACAAATTACACAATGTGTTATAACTTAGCTACCAATTACTTTTAACTAAATTAGTATCTTGTTATACCTACTACTAGTAAAAGAAACATACCTGCTTGCCAAATAATAAAAACCTCCAAACCATGCTGCCGAAGTTACTAAATGTACAGGTACTAGCACATACCAATAATCTCTATACATTTGTTTGAACCTTTTAAAGAGTGACAATTTTTCTTGTTTTTCACCATCTTTATTTGTGCTCTTATCAGATTCTTTATCTTCTTTGGAACTTGTTGAAAACTGCCTTAACGCTCCACAAGAATTGTAATGATTTTTACTAGCTATTGTTTGAAGCGGTAAAAAAGTTACATTTTGTTTAACATCTAGTTTTGTTAAGAGGTAACAATGATACGGCTGTTTTAAAAGTTTTGGCAGTATTGGTGATCTTAAATTGTAACTACAAAGTCTTTTTGTAATAATTGAAGCCATTATTTACCTTCACGAAGTATTTGATGTAAAAGATAAAATTAAAGGTGATTTTGGACAGTAAATTACATCCTCGAGTATTCTAAAATTTAAAGTTTCAATACTTTCCAGTGAAATATCACTAAAATTGTCCACATAAGGTTAAAATAGAGGTTATGTTGTTTCTTCGTCTGCTGAACCGGTGACCGGTTATTTTTTTTATTCTCGTATCCTTTTTCGGAATTTGACATTGGTATGTTGGTGACACTGTAAACTAAATTACAAAATGGCAGACTGTGCCTTAAACAAGAACTTTACTGGTCTGTGGATCTAACGCTGCCTGAGACTTAATTGGTGATATTTTCTCCTACACATATTCATCCAACTAAGGACACTGTAGTTTGTTAGTAACCTCGCTAAAATCCTGTCAAGTGCTCTAATTTGATTTTTGTAAAAAGTAGATAAATTGCTATAAAATAGCGGGCGTAAAAACCGTTTTTTTTTAATTTCAAACTAAGGGTCAAATTTGGAGTGTGACCTTGTCAAGTCCATGAAAAATCACTAAAAATGTTATATTTGTATTGTGTATGAAAATTTGATTTTATCAATCAAAGTCAGTATGTCAAAACTGTCTATGGTCAAAATTATAATGGCAACTAACTCGAATCCCTTGCCTATAATCAAAACATCGAAAAACAGCTTTATAACGGCTTAAATTCAACAATTAGGAAATATATTACAAAAAGGGTATTATATTTAGTTCTAATTAAAAACACACAATAGACAGTATTTTATGAATCTAAAAGCCATTTAAAAGCAAAATGTGTCAATATTGCTCGAATTAAACATTTTCCTGTAAGTAAAAACTTAAAAAAGAGTTCGTAAGAAATTTGTATCAAAGGGAGAACATAAGTAATGTATTACTAATACTGCTTATTGCTTATTTTTTCCTATTTGTTTTGTGTCTACCAAAATTTTTTAAATAACTCCTAAATTTTGAAAATATTTTATCAAAATGTAAGAATATTAGAAAAATTTAGTAAAGAAAATAAAAAACAAATTATCTATGTGATTTCCTAAAATGGAACAGGATTTATCACAACAATATAGCATATCCGACCCATAGAGATATTAGAATAGAGAAGAGTCGTTAAAAAGAGAAGGAAATAATATGAGTCATTCTGTCTCTCTACTCGGCGCACCCCCACAACACTCTCGCACGGGTACGCACCCCCACTACACACACTGAAGATTGCGTACCCCTGCGGTAGTGTTGTGGGCGTGCGCCGAGTAAGAGGACAGAATGACTCATATTATTTAGTTCTCTTTCTACGAGCCCCACGCTTCTCGCGAGAACTTATCTCCTCTATTCTAATATGTCTATGATCATACCATAGAAAACATAAAAATTACTACAAAACAAAGACTTAGAGAAGAGGTAGAGATGGCCTCGAATAAACTAAATGTGGTAGTCACTTCAAGAAATGACTATGTATACAGTCCCTAGATGGCATCTGTTATTTAACAACATTCAAGGAACAATTGTAATACGTACCTTAAAGTTCTTTATCTTATCGTCTACAACGCTAAAAAATGACCGACTTTGTACAATGAAAATGTCATTTGTCAATATTGTCAAAATTAGAAGTCAAAATAATAAAAAATGCTTTTATCGTTTGTTTACTTTTAGGGGCATTTTCATATTTATGAAAATATTTGTTTAAAATAAATTATTTATTTAAATAAGACTACTGTTTTGTTTTATTCATAGTTGTTTCTCAGTTCAACAGTGTCCTAGACAAAATGTCCAGAGTTATAAATAACGATTATTACATTGCCTTAGAATGTAAAGATCTTCAAGCAAATGCAATGTCTGTAGACTCCACTGGTACTTATGCATTATTAGCAGGGTAAGTGAAATAAATAAAGTAAACTTACATTGCTTGCCTGAACTAACCTGAACATGTTGGCATTTTTAGTATACAATGGAGCAGCTAATGAATTCTATACAAACAACAGCATTAGAAAACTACAGAATTCATTACTTACTACTAATAATCATTATAAATTTGACTTTAGGTACTCTGTAGTCGCAGTTAAAATTTATCAAACTTAAAATAAAAATCAAAGGAAATCTATGAAAACATTTAAATATGTTTTTTTTTTTATTGTAACAACATTCAATAACTTGAAATGACTTTAAATTCATAAAAATTAATTAATTTCTGGTTAGATTAGTTGGTGTAATACTTGCGATCGTAAACTATAATATTCTTTCTTGAAGCAGTCTTTTAAAAATTGTCCAATGACACAATTTCCAAAGATTTTGAAATAATTAATGAAAACATTACCCCATAGTTTTTCTATGTAAGATTAGGAATTTACCTTGTTTCAAGACTCGCAGAATGCTTGCTCTATAATTGAGATTAGTTTTAAAAGAAGGTCATATAATCACCACTAAGCTAAATAGCCGTTAAGATGTGACCATTAAACTGAAGAGAAGACAATTGTTCTTAGCGTGTAGGTTTGACCAGGTGACAAAGCAGTAGCATTTTCTATTGGAACAACTCACATGTAGTAATTGCATCTGATCATTTTGCACTCTTAATAAGGGATATATATAAATTTAATTTACACTGATTGTACAAATGACTATTAATTTTGTAGGGTGTGATTTAAAGTAAGACATAGTTTTAAAACATAAGATATGATTTAAGAATTTCATTATATGAAAATAAACCCCCAAAATATAAAACTAACTTGTGACAAATCAGAAATTAAATACATGTCAATCGGCAACCTCAATGATGAAATAGCTTCTCTGTTATGAGACAATTCACGCGCTTAAATCGGGAGGATATAGCTTTTTCTGACTATGTGATTAGTTGATGTACAGCAATGTTATTTCATTGACCATTTAAAGATTTTTTGTTTTTTCATCTTTTTTTTACAGGGTATGTTACTTTAAGTTATCTTTTTTAGTGTTCTAATATGGAGCACTTATGGGTTCACTGTGGTGCCTGTCTGTCTGTCACACCCCAAATTTCTCTGAAACTATTTAACATAGAAAGTTGTAATTTGGCACAAAGATAAGAGTTGATGGCCCAATCAGAGCTGTGTAGTTTTAAAAAGTTTAATTTTGTTTTAAGTGGTTAGTTTGGGGGGGGGGAGGTGAAAAAGGAAATGAAAAAAAAAATTGACCAGGTAATCAGGTGGGTGTCAAATGAAAGCTTGTGAAAACGCGAATTCAAAAATATATCCCACCCTCCCTAGAAAAGTACTGATCAAAAAATTTGAAAAAATTCTGGAGTATTTTTTATAAAGTGTAGATTGAGCGAAAATTATCACGAGTACATTATGTTTGAAAAATTCGTGTGGTATCAAAAAAAATTATGAAAACTATGTGTACTTGACAGTATAGTAGAGGTTTTGTTATTAACTTAAATTATATTTATAATTAAACAAATATTTAGGTAGTTAATATTTGTTTTAACACTTTTATTACTAGATTCTAGATTGAGCGAAATTGATTTATTGGCCGTCATGTAGTTAAGATGCTATTATTATTATGCATTATTGACTAAGAAAAAACGTGAAAATACATATTGGATCTTAAGATATATACATGTCAGGGACCTAATTAACTTAGCCTAGATAAGGATTTTATTTTATTTTAAAGGCAATCACGGTAGAAAACACTATTTGCGCAAGTCCAACTTGTACTTGACCTGTTTTTTCTTATTCTAGCAAATGCCAAAAGCAGACAAGTAAACATATAAGTATGTTCATTTTTCTTTTATTTCAGACGCAAATGTATTGCTTTAAGGAATTTAGATGAGGAATATGAAAATATTTTTAAATTTCCAAGAACAAGTAAATATGATGTTGGGGCAGCAGAATGGAATCCAACAATGCACAATAAAGAATTGTGTGGTATATCAGTAAGTTAATTAACTGGTAATAAGTTGTACTGTTTGCACTTGGAACATTACTTTATCTATATTTCAATAACATTACTGTTGTATTCATGATCATGTTTACTGTTTTTAGAGTAATGAAAGATTAGAAATTCTAAATTGGCGGCAAGAAACTCTCACAGTATCTCACTCTCTTCGTGCCCATTCGCGTGTCATCACTGATATAAATTGGCATAGATCCAATCCACACATGTTAGCAACTTGTTCAGTTGACACTTTCATACATTTATGGGACATCAGGGATGCTCGAAGACCTACTTTATCTCTTCAGCTGTAGCTGAAGCATCTCAAGTTAGATGGAACAGGGTTTCACAGTATTTGATTGCCACAGCTCATGAAGGTCTGTTAATAGTCACTTTTTTTTTGATTTATAGTTATGTGTCTAACATGATTTGTATTGGAAATTGGATAACATTATATTTTATATATAGAAAAAAAAATTGGACGAACAATTTCGTTGATATTTAGTACTTTTTAGTGTTCTGTACGGAACACTTATAAGATGACTTCGGTGTCTGTCCGTCTGTCACACCCCAATTTTCTCCGAAACTATTTGTCATAGAAAGTTGAAATTTTTTAGTAATATAGGAATTGATGGCCTCCTCAGAGCCATCTAGTTTTTGAAAGTTAAATTTTGACTTAAGGGGTTAGTTTTGGGGGGTTAAATCGGAAGTGAAAAAAAAAAATTTTTTTACTTGGTCATCGAGTTTGGTGTCAAATGAAAGCTTGTGAAAACACGAGTAAAAAATATATATATATATGTAATGTAATACTTGCGCACACTTTTCTTTGTATTAATTTTAAAAAATCGCGTAAAAATTGCTGTCCCCTCCTTATAATAATCTCCACAGGATGTAGATTGAACAAAAATTATCAGGAGTGCATTACCTTTAATAATTTATCTGGTATATAAAAAAAAAACAAAAATTTCATGGTTATCAAGTTTCAGTAAAGATAATAATAATAATATTTATTATTAGCAAAGCTAAACAATTACAATTACAATATATATATATATATATATATATATATATATATATATATATATATATATATATATATATATATATATATATATATATATATATATATATATATAATTACAAACTAACTTAAAAATGCTATGGTTATCTATTATGTAGCTTCTTAACAATTTTTTAAAGTTTACAAAGTTTGCATTTTTCAAATTTATTGGAAAATAAATTCTATAAGTCCTCGATGGAATAAGCAATTTTCAGCATATGATGAATTTACAGTGGGAACATAAAAGTCCAATCTATCTCTAGTGTTTTATGCGTGAATGTCATTGACAAATTGTAATTTTTCTAAGATATGTTCAGGGTACATTCTATTTTTAGTGTTCCGTACGGAACACTTATAAGATCACTTCGGTGTCTGTCCGTCTGTCTGTCCCTGTCTGTCACACCCGATTTTCTCTGAAACTATTTGTCACAGAAAGTTGAAATTTGGTAGTAATATAGGAATTGATGGCCTCATCAGAGCCATGTAGTTTTGAAAGTTAAATTTTGACTTAAGGGGTTAGTTTTGGGGGGTGAAATCGGAAGTGAAAAAAAAAAATTTTTTACTAGGTAATCGAGTGTGGTGTCAAATGAAAGCTTGTGAAAACACGAGTAAAAAATATATATATATATATGTAATACTTGCGCGCACTTTTCTTTGTATTATTTTTAAAAAAATCGCGAAAAATCGCTGTCCACCTGCCTTATCTCGGAAAGTACTTATCAAAAAATTTTGAAAAAATTCTGGAATATTCTTCACGGGGTGTAGAGTGAACGAAAATTATCACTAGTGCATTAACTGTAATAATTTATCTGGTATATAAAAAAACAGAAATTTCAAGGTCATCAATTTTCATAAAGATTGGAAATAAACTTTGTTGAAAACTTATTTGGGGTGTGTTTTGTGAAGTCACTGATCATTTTATATCACCATAACATAAATTTTGACTTAAGGGATTTTTTTGAGGGGTGAAATCGGAAGTGAAAAAAAAAATTTTTTTTGTGACTAGGTCATCGAGTGTGGTGTCAAATGAAAGCTTGTGAAAACACGACTAAAAAATATATATATAATGTAATACTTGCTCACACTTTTCTTCGTATTACTTTTAAAAAATCGTGAAAAAGTACTTATCTCGAAAAGTACTGAAAAAAAATTTTGAAAAAATCCTGGAATATTCTCCACGGGTATAGATTGAACGAAAATTATCATTACCTTTAATAATTTATCTGGTATATAAAAAAAAAAAAACAAAATTTCAAGGTCACCAGTTTTCAGTAAAGATCAGAAAAAACTTTGTTGAAAACTCATTTGGGGTGTGTTTTGTGAAGTCACTGATCATTTTATACCACCCTAAAACAATCAACCTACGGAACACTAATTGTGCAAGTTCAACTTGCACTTGACCGGTTATTAATTTTAAAAAACAACTATCATTGTATTTAAAAAGATATTTGTTTTACACTTAATAAATCTGTTGTTTTCAACATATCTTTTATTCTTGAATACCTATTACAACCTATTATACATCTTAATGCCCAGTTTTGCTTTTTCTGGAGATTGTCTATATCTCTTTTGTTGAACATAAAGAGAATTGTGGAACAGTAATTGAGGTGGGGCATTATTATCGACTTATATATTAGCAATTTAGCCCAAGTACTTAAATTTTTACCTATTCTACATAAAAATTTTTTTTTTTTGATACTTTTTTGTTATATAAGTGGCATGACTAGAAAATGATAGATTTTCATCATCATAACTACACCCAAATATTTACATTCTTTAACTTGTTCAATTCTGTCATTGTCTATCACAATGCCATTATGAGTAGTGTTATCTAGAGTATTTATTTTTGCCTTTTAGTATCATAAATTTGGTTTTTTTTAACATTGACATTAAGACTATTACAACACAGCCATTTGTGTAACCTATCTAAGTCTTTATTTATTGTTTGCACTAGATCTGTTATGTTATCACTTTCATAATAGAGGATTGTGTCATCTGCAAATAGCTGTAATTCACATTTTTTATGACTTTCACTATATCATTTATATACAATATGAATAAGTCAGGTCCTAGCACTGTGCCCTGTGGAACACCATGGCTATTGATCTTAACAGAAGATAACGCTCCATTATATTTTGTTTGTTGTGTTCTGCTGTCCAGATATTCACAGAACCATTTTAACACATTTCCCTCCAAACCATATTTTTCCCAATTTCTGGAACCAACAACTTTCTGTTTATAGTTTCAAAAGCCCTTTGAAAGTCAAATAGAAGTACACCAACCAATTTTTTCTCACCTATAGAAGACTTCCACTTGGAAATAACAGTCTGTAGTGCACTTTCACAAGAATGATTTTTCCTAAAACCAGCCTGAACAATATATAAGCAACTTATTTTCTTCTATGTATTTTCTCATTTGTTTGCTTACAATAGTTTCAAGAAGTTTTTCATACGTAGCTACCATATTAATTGGTCGATATTCTTCACATCTATTAGTGTTAGTTACTTTTTCAATAGGAATAATCGTTGTTATTTTCCATTCTTGGGGGAATCTTCCTCTTACTAGGCTAGTGTTAATTAGTTTAAGAAAGCAATCACCAATTACTTCAAATGCTAGTTTTAAAATTCTGACATTAATGCCATCAACACTACTTGTCATATTTTTTAATTTTTTTACAGTTTTTCTAAGGTCAGTTAGTTCTAATGTTTCAAAATTATTAAACTTATTTATTGGGGTTTCGATATTGTTTAGAACTTCCTGGGTTTCAATTTTCCCCACGTCTTTTGTTATGGCACTAATACTTTACAAAAAGTAGTCATTAAATTTTTCTGCTATTATTTTGTTATCCTTTTCCATCTTTCCCTTGAAAAAATGCCTTCTTGTCGTTTATTGTTTTTACTAGAAATGATTAGACCCTTCAGAGTCCTCCACATTTCTTTAGAATCTCCTTTAGCTTCATCTACTTTTCTATTATAATATGCTTGCTTTTTTTCTTTAATAAGCTGAACCAATCTGTTTCTATTCTGTTTATAGCTTATCCAGTCATTCTCAAGTCTAGATTATAAACAAACTTTGTTGAAAACTCATTTGAGGTGTGTTATGTGAAGCCACTGATCATTTTATACCTCCGTAACAAAATTTTTTTATTTTAAAAGCAATCAACGTACGGAACACTAACTGCGCAAGTTCAACTTGCACTTGACTGGTTATTTGTTTTGTATTATTATACAAGGAAAAATGCCAGTGTTACAAGTTAGATTTCAATTTTAGGTGATATTAAAATATGGGATCAAAGAAAAGGTACCTCGCCTATTCAGTATATAGCCGCTCATTTAGCCAAGATCTATGGGTTAGATTGGAGCCCACATTCTGAAAATCAGATTGCATCGTCTAGCCAAGACAGTACAGTGAAATTTTTTGACGCTACCAATCCTAGAAAAGCTGAATTTGTTTTAAGTACTAATGCACCAGTCTGGAGAGCAAGGTAAGTGTTCTCAAGATAATTGTAGATTATAGAGCCTCATAATATTGTTGTCCAGGGATTGTTCATAAAATTGGAGTATTCACTAAATTTTGGTGTGAATACTTTTGGATATAATAGCAAAAAAAAACGTCTCTGACCATTGAAAGGAATATTCGATGACATCACTGATTAATAAATAAGCCTTAGTAATAGTCTTCTGGAAGTGCCATATCCGATGTGGACGTAGGTGGCCCTCTAGTCTTTGCCTGTGATTGGTGCCTTTTTAAGTGTTTTCACAGAAAAAGTGAGAGGGCTTCACTAGGCATTATACTAGGAGTGGTTTGCCATTGCCTTCCCGAGAGAGGCGACTTTCACGCTGTATTTATTTTTTTTAGTAATAGTACTACCCAATATATATCCCCACTACACAAAACACTTGAGAACAAAGGATAATTACCATTCCTAGATATTTTAATTATTAAAAATAATAATAAGTTAGAATTTGATGTTTACAGAAAAGACACAGTAACAGATAGATATATTCCTAATGATTCATTTCATTGCAAACAATATAAAATAGCCACATTACATTTTTTAGTTCATCATTTGGACACTTTTCCTTTGAATGGAGTAAACTTCAATAATGAAAGGAATCATATTAGGAATATAACTAGAGTTAATGGTTATTACAATGACTTAATGAACAACTTAATAAATAGACATAAGTTCAGGTTAAATATTCAGAAGTCCACTATTTTACACATAAAGCAAATAAGAAGCTGATAAGAACCGATACTACACTTTGATCTTAGCCAAAAGGCCGAAAAGCGAGAAGGAGTTGAGTTTCGGATCGCGAAATGTGTACATGTGAATCGAATGCCCGGCAATGGTCAACTCGTTCAACGAGCATTATTACGGTAGTGTTACGAACTATTTAATTATTTTGGCGATTGCAATCGAGAGGGACTAGAAATAAAGCAGAATGTAGTGTTAGAATTAAGACAATAAGTAAAAAATTTGGAGGTTTATGAGAATAATTCTGTGAAATTGAATGGAGCTAACGAAACAATAATAGACGACCTTGATTGTTTTACTGTTTACGGTGATAAGAAATATAAATAAACATTTTTTTTCTTTTTCTCCCGTGTTTGAAAATGGGATATACGAGGAACACACGTAAAGTTTCTATAACAGAAAGAACAATGGATAGCGATGGTTATACCTCAGGAGACTCGAAAAGAGGAAGAGTCGAAGAAAAAGAAGAGCCAATGGGATTATTCAAGAAGAGTAAAAAGCTGATAAGAACACCACAGAAAGAGAAAAACGAAAGAGTAGATAAGATAGACAATTTGATAGAAATGATCAGAGAGCTAATGTCAGATATAAAAGATATAAAACAAGATTAGAAGAGATACCAACAAGAGTTGAAGGAAACTAAGAAAGGAGAATGAAGTATTGAAAGAGGAGACTGAGATAATTAGAAAAAATATGAGAAGTATGGATTTGAAGATGAGTAGACTGAAAAAACAACTTAAGGAATAATATTGTATAATCGGAAATTTGAAACGAATAGCCAACCAGATCTGAAAATGAGTGTAGAACATTTTATAGAGAGGAGTATGGACACAAAAGTATAGATTAAAGATGTGATAAAAATAGGAGCGACTATATACAAGATAGAACTTGAACATACGGGAGATAAAGAAGCGGTAATGAAAAATAAAAACAAACTCAGAAACCTAAGAGAGATAGTTTACATAAACGACGATTTAACAAAAGAGGAACGGGAAATTCAAAAGAAATTGAAGCATATAGCAGAGAACGAGAGAAAGAATGGAAAAAGGGTGAAAATAGGATATCAAAAAATCATAATCGAAGGAAGAGAATATAAATGAGGAAGAAAAACTGAAAGAACAAACAAAGAATACTACGACCATCAAGTCAAAAAACTGAGAAAAAGGAGAGAGATAGGTAGATTGACGACTACCCTGGCAAAAATAAAGAATACGGAAGAGAGGACTAGTAAAATGAATACAGATAAGAAGATAATCAAAGAAATAGATAGGAAGAAAGAAATGGGAAATATTTATCGAGTTATTAGATTGAGAACACGGGATAAAAGGTGTAGAAAGGTATAAGAATTAAGTAAGCAAATAAGAAAGTATGTCTCCTTACTATATAATCCGAAATATAGCAGGGGACTCAATAAGATGTTTAATAAAGTAGGCCTCACCTTAGTCTATAAGTTATCACACAGGAATATCTTAGGAAATCCAAAGACAAGATTCCTAATTGTGTGAAAAGTGGCATTTTTGAAATTAGTTGTAATTTGATTGCTACAAAAGTATGTTGGACAAACTAGAAGGTTAATTAAAAACACGATTTAAAGAATATTTAGCCTTTTTAGAATAAGGTAGAACAGAAGTCTAGCATTGCCGAACATGCCCTTGAAGCTGATCATACTGCAACATTCGATAATCTAAGATTAATTAAAGATATGTCTGATAGGAGATTGTTGAACGCATATGAAAGTATGGAAATTAAAAAATGTAAAAATAGTTAAATACAGACAGAGGGCCTATTCCTTATACTCCCCCTCTGCTGGTTACTTGACCAGAACTGATGGCCTCGCCCATGAAATTAGTCCGATCGAGTAATTCAGATGTTAGGTTAAGTATAAATAAGGTAAATTTATAGTTTAGCTTTAGTCAATCATCACTCCTGATAAAGCTAACATGCGACAGCGCGTCGACTGCAAAAATAAAGTGTTTGGTGTAGTGGTGATATATACTGAGTAGTGTCATTGTGCCGAAGATTCCACATTCCCAACATAGTAGTATTAGTAGTTAAACTAAATAATTTAACTGATGATTAAACTAAATGATTCTTAAGTCTTTCTTTTAAATAGATATACACCTTTCGGAAATGGTTTAGTGACAGTAGTCATACCCCAGCTGCGTCGAGGAGAAAACAGCTTACTGCTCTGGAACATAGCTAACAGAACGACACCTATGCACACTTTCGTAGGTCACCGAGACGTACTGTTGGAATTTCAGTGGAGACCGTCGAAACCAGATGATCCTAATTTTCAGCTTGTTACTTGGTCGAAAGATCAGACGCTTTTAGTGTGGAAAATAGAGCCATTCTTGCAAAAGCTTTGTGGCTATGAACCGGATGAGGCTAGTGTTTTTGAGGATACTGGTTCAGGTTAGTAAAATGGAATTTGTTATGCAATTGCTTGAATCAAATTATTTTTCGTCTAATAATTGTATTAGTTTATAAACTAAATATTACAGTGGCACTTTTGAGTTTTAATAAACAAAACTTAATATTTATTATTAGTATATTAGTTGAGTTTCGGATCGCGAAGTGAATCGAACGCCGGGCAATGGTCAACTCGTTCAACGAGCATTATTACAGTAGTGTTTCGATCTATTTAATTATTTTGTCGATTGCAGACAAGAGGGACTAAAAATAAAGCAGAGTGTAGTTAGAATTAAAACAATAAGTAAAAAATTTAGAAATTTATGAGAATAATTCTGTGAAATTGTATGAAGCTAACGAAACGATAAGCAACACCCTTGATCGTTTTACTGCGTATAAGATGAGCGAGCCACCGGAGAACGGTAATAAGAAGTATAAACAACAGTTTTTTCTTTTTCTCTCCCGTGTTTGAAAATAGAATATACGAGAAACACATGCAAAGTTTATTACAGAAAGAACAATGGGTAGCGATGATTATACATCTCGAAAAGAGGAAGAGTCAAAGAAAAAGAAGGGCCAGTGGGAATATTCAAGAGGAGTAAAAAGCTGATAAGAACACCACAGAAAGAGAAAAACGAAAGAGTAGATAAGATAGACAATTTAAAAATGATCAAAGAGCTAATGTCAGATATAAAGGAAATAAAACAAGATCAGAAGAGATACCAACAAGAGTGGAAGGAAAGGAGAATGAAGTATTGAAGGAAGAAAATAAGATAATTAGAGAAAACATGAGAAGTATGGATTTGAAGAGGAGTACGCTGGACAAAGACAACGTAAGGAATAATATTGTGATATCGGGAATGAGATTTGAAGCCAATAGCCAACCCAAACTGAAAATGGGTTTGTAGAACATTTTATGGAGAGAAGTATGGACACAAAAGTACAGATTAAAGATGTGATAAAAATAGGAGCGACTATATACATGATAGAACTTGGAAACACGGGAGATAAAGAAGCTGTTTATGAAAAATAAAGATACTGAGAAATCTAAGAGAGAGAGTTTACATAAACAACGATCTAACTAAAGATGAACAGGAAATTCAAAAGAAATTAAAACATATAGCAGAGAACGAGAGAAAGAATGAAAAAAGAGTGAATATAGGATATCAAAAAATCATAATCGAAGGAAGAGAATATAAATGGGAGATTGAGGAAGAAAAACTAAAAGAACAAACAAAGAACACTACGACCATCAAGTTAAAAACTGAGAAAAGGATAAGAATAATCGGTAGATTGACGACGACCCTGGCAAAGATAAAGGCTATGGAAGAGAGGACTAATGAAAGTGGAATACAAATAAGAAGATAATCGGAAAAATAGATAAGAAATGAAAGAGGTTACATTGAGAACACGGAATATTAGGGATATAAACGGAAAACAGGATGAACTGACAGAAGAACAACAAATGTACTGTGTAGGAATTAGAAACGGAAAGGAAGGGAAATGGATGCCAAAAATTGAAAGGAGATGTCATAAAAGAAGAAGACAAAATTCTGGAAAGATGGAGGGAATACTATAAAGAATTATCAGATGGGAATGACAGCATACAAAAATCAACATAGAGACATAATACCGGAACAAGATACAGAACTCACACAAACAAAAGAAACTAATACAGAAGAAGTAAAAGAGGCAATCGCAATTTAAACAGAATAGAAAGATATAGAAGGAAATATGGAAAAGACAAATATAGAATAACTCAACTCCACCGGCCTTACACTCCTAAAAAAGAGGGTAGAAAGGCAATAAGGATTAAGTAAGTAAGTAGTATTATTATGTTATGATTATAGTATCTCACTACCTTGACCTACCTGCGTGTGATAGATTAGCGAGGGGGCCCCGTGGGCGATGATCAGTTAATCGGTTAGCCGTAGGGGCAATAATTTATTGCAATGGACTTTATGTAGTAACAACATAAGGGCATGTAAATAGCCCATAGACAACGACATTCTGTTGGCAGGGTTGCCAAATATTCGGTTTTCACCCGGACAATTCGGTTTGTCAATGTAGCATATGGAATGATAAGGGAAAAGAAAACCGAACCATGGATTGCGCGAATAATTTTACATTTATGTAAACACTAAAATCCAACAGCTCCTAGTGTTCTCACGTTTGGCCTTTGGTAACTTGTTTTATAAATGAGAAATTGGAAAAAGAATTCCATAGAAATGGAGAGAAAATTCGACAGTGGAAATCAGATACAGATTTCTGAGTTACCAAATAAGTCCTACAAAGTATATATAATACAGCTGCTAGTTGACTTCATAAGCAACTGTTTTATAGCACCTCAATAGTGCGTTTGCAGCACCATCAATCTCGATTCCTTGGAACATCGAAGAACTGTTGCCGCTTAATTCCTTCCAGAGAGGTACATGCTAAGAGTACGTGTTGTGCTACTACTACACATTCATATGAAATACAACTTGTCACCCCTCGTAGAACCCTTTTCAAGCATTGTTTTATATGAAGAACCTCATCCTGATTTTGCAGGACTGTTTCACACAAAGTACAATTTAGAGCGATTCAAGACCAAGTGAATCGGTTTTTTCTATACACACGTCGCTCTTATAGCAGTTTAGGGATTTTCCTACAATGCGTGTCCTATGCCCATGGAAAAGTTTTAATTATTTTTGTGCTGAGAAGTAAAATTTTTTTTTGTTAGTTACAGGTATTGAAGAAGGCAGCACCAAATCGTCAAAAAGTAAAATATCCAACCTTTACAGCAAGAATTTTCCTTGCTCAACGTCCACATCCCCAACCTGGAAGTTAAAAGCATGGATGCCAGTCTGAGACTTGTAACTGTCACCTCCAGAATTAATAATTTCACTGTAAATTTACAAGTCTCGTTTCCCAATACTTATCCGCACGGTGTACCTCCAGTTTTTTCAAATAATAAGCGGTACCAACGTCAATGATACGGTAGGCTCGAAATTATTACAAACTTTAAACCATCTTGCTCAGCAGAGAGTATCGAAAAATCGCACCTGCTTAGAACCATGTCTTAGGCAAATGGTAACCACTTTAGAGCAACTTGCTAGTGATATGGAAAGTGATAGAGTACATGAAAGAGTCTATGTTGAGCCTGTAAATAATAATGTTTTTGGAGGTTATAATGACGCTTATATACCTTTTCCGAGAACTTCTGGAGCCAAGTTTTGCTCAGTGAAGACGCTGGTTTGTTTTGGACGCCCCCTTCTTACTAGAAGGCTGGGTAATAAAAATGAATCTGGAACTCCGAGAGCTCTGTCTGCGTTGGAAGGTATTTTGGCCAAGAGATCTACAGATCAGATGACAGTTTCAGCATATTACTTCCAAAAACAGAAGCAAAGGTAAAGTCTAAGGTTTGGTCATATAAAAGTAGCTTAAAGTCATATTTCGGGTGTGACTTAAAATTCGATCTGTCAAAATGTCATTGAATTCTACAAATTGGGTTTTTTTGAATAAAAAATAATTCGATTTTTTTACTTTATTTTAAAACTTTATCATAAATAATATGATAATCGATGCGAAGGACTTAAATTTTTTTTGCAATTACAGTGCCACCTCAATAATCCGGATCTCCATTAAACCGGATTCTTTAATAATCCGGACAAACATTTCTATTGCATTGTGTACTTTATAATCCGAATTTGATAGTACTAGGTAATCCGCACCTGCGTTTTTAGACATCTACTTAATTTAAACTACATGGGAAAACTGAAATCGATAGTGAGGAGATTCCCCTAACTTCCAGTGTAATACATCTGGGATTCACATAAACTGTAGGTGTCATTGATTTGCCTACAACGCATCGCGTATCGCGCCTAACGGTTAAGGACTTTGTAGTTGTTTGTTTATTGGCACAAGTACAACATACCTACGTTCTATTTTACTTTATGTGGTTCATATAAGTATGTAAACGTTTTTTTTACGTATATGTACCTACATATTAAAATGCCTTCTAAAAGAAAACATATTACACTAACAATGAAACAAAAGTCCGATATATTAGAAAGACTAGTTCTTGATGAAAGCGGAAAAGTGTTGGCAAACAAATACGGAGTAGGAACATCCACAATTTCGGATATAAAAAAGAAGCAAGGGAAAATCAAAAGGTATGTATATATGATTTATTTTAAAGATAATTTTGGACACTCACTATGGACGTGTAACTTCTTTTAGATTTATTTCCAAATGTGATTCCGGTCCTAGCGTCAGAAAAACCTTACGAAAAGCCGAATATCCAGAAATGGAAACTCGTTTGTATACATGGTTTTGTACGCAACGATCAAGGCACGTACCAATTTCCTACGAAATTTTATCAGGCAAAGCAAAACAGTTTTACACTGAAACCTACGGGAATGATAATTTTAGAGCTAGCAGAGGTGGATTTCTAACTTCAGAAAAAGACATGGTCTGCGTGCTTTAAAAGTTTGTGACGAAAAACTATCCAATGCTGAAAGTTCCGTCGATCCTTTCCTAAGTTTATTCGCAGATAAGATAAAAGAATTAAACCTTGAACCTACTCAAATACACAATGCAGATGAATCAGCTCTGTATTGGAAAATGTTGCCTGAAAAAACGCTGGTTCGTTCTCAGGAAAATACCGCACCAGGTCGAAAAATAAACAAAGAACTCTTTCTAGCATGTTGCAATGCTGATGGATCACAAAAATTAAAGTTGTTAGTGATAGGAAAGGCAAAAAATCCCAGGGGTTTTAAAAATGTGAACATACCTGTTGAGTACAAATCATCTGCCAATGCATGGATGACTACAGCAATTTTCTTAGACTGGTTTCATCATTCTTTTATTCGTCAAGTCAAAAGTCATTTAAGAAGTCTCAACTTGCTTATTAAAGCCCTGCTAATCGTTGATAACGCCTTGAGCCATGGAACTATAGAAGAGCTGACTAGAGAGGATGGACAGTTTACAACATTATTTCTTCCACCAAATTGTCCTGCACTTTTGCAGCCTATGGACCAGAATGCAATCAAACTGGCAAAATGATTTTATCGGAAAAGTCTTTTAGCCCATATTTTAGCAAATAATGAAGAGAACCTTGTTAGGTTATTAAAAAGCATTAACCTAAAAGATGCTGTATCTCTACTATGCAATTCATGGGAAAAAGTCTTGAAAAAGTGCTGGCATAAAATTATGGCTTATGTGGCAGATACCAACCCAGACACTGAATATGATGCTGAAGATCTGATTCCTCTGAGTAAATTGCGGCACAATTTGCTTTCCACGAATGAAGAACTGAAAGGTAAAGCCTGAAATTTTTCTTTTAGTATTTTTTTGGTTAATTGGTAAATATTTAACAGATGTTTCAGATATGCTGAATATTCTCACTGAGCAGAATCTCACGAACGTGGAAATATGTAATTGGCTTGAAAATGATGAAGATTTGTTACCACTGGAAGACATAGATGATACAGATGAAAAACACGAGAGTGATAATGAAGGTTCAGAGTTAAATATACTCCTGGACAAAATTAACGCAACAATCTGAAAATTAATTTATCTTTTTCTTATGTCAGTTTTAAAAGTTTATCGAGTATTTGAATAGTAGGCTATGCATATTTTGTTTCGTTGTTCATGACAGAAATCAAAACAATTCCTTTAGAGTTACAGTTTTAAAAGAATTTTTTATAAGATAAACAATTTTCTGTAATAATGCGATAGATTTTCTTTAAAAGTAAGCTTATAAATTGTTCCCTTTTTCAAAGTAATACGTTTTTGTGGTAGACTGTTTTATTTTTGACCCCGAAGAATTAGAAAAATGAATCGAACAAGGAATTTAACTGAACACGAGGTACTGCGAGTCTCAGTTTCATTGGACGAGGGATATTGTCAGAGTTATGTTGGCAATTTGTTAGGCAAACATCGTTCCACAATAAGTCGTATGGTAAGACGCTTGAATGAAGTAGGAACTTATTCTAGAAGGCTAGGGCAGGGGCGAAAAACGATGCACTAGCGACCTAGATGAACGTTTTATAAGACAATATGCTTTAATAAACAGGACTGTCACTAGTTCTATAATAAGAAACGAACTCGAAGCTGTTCGCAATGTCACAATTTCTTCTAAAACAGTTAGAAGACGGTTAAATGAAGCTGGATTAAACAGTAGGAGACCAGCCACTGCGCCCTTGCTTACTAGAGAGAACAGAGTTGCCAGGTTACGTTTTGCTCGAAATCACGAAAACTGGTCTGTGGATGATTGGAAACAAGTTTTCTTCACAGATGAAACTAGGGTTAGTCTAAAATATCCAGATGGTCGTGAGCGAGTATGGCGAAGACCAGGAGAGAGGTTTGCTCCTTGCAATATTTCTGCAAGGATTCCATTCGGCGGTGGCTCTGTTATGTTCTGGGGTGGCATCTGCTTTGATGCTCGCACTGAGTTAGTTCCTGTCCGTACGAGATCCATGAATGCTGACTACTATCTCGAGAATATTGTAATAGAACATGTGATGCAAGACAACGCTCGACCTCACGTGGCTAGGGAGGTACTCGATTATCTTAATCAAGTTGATATACCGATTATGCAATGGCCACCAAAAAGCCCGGATCTGAATCCGATTGAACATGTATGGGATCACCTTAAGAAAAATGTGAAACGTCATATACCTGCACCTAGAAACCTGAGGGAACTTGAAAATGCAGTTATCACAGAATGGAAGCAAATTCCTCGAGATTTTATCCAAAATTTAATTAGGCGCATAAACGCTGTCATCCGAAGTAGAGGAGGCAACACACGCTACTAGTGTCCCAGTTACACCATTAATTTTGCTACTAGTGTCCCAGTTTATTTTTTTCGTTATTACATAATTTCAACGATTTTGTTATTAGGTCTTAAGAATAATTTTAATTCGAATCTTATAGAGAAATTTGGTAGCTAATTCACTTTTAAAGTATCCGAATAAGTTTTTTCTAACTTTTCGTGTAACCAATGTTCATAAAAAATCATTAAAAATTAATTCATTATAGAGATTTGTATGATTTAATATATTGTTGCGTTAATTTTGTCCAAGAGTGTACTAATACAAACCAGACTGTTAAGAACACTGTGAAGAATCATGAGGCAGTTAAAAGTTTCAATGTGTGCATGAGATGGGCAGAAGAAAATGATACTTCAAAGATTAAAAGAAATTTGCGTTTTATGATGAACCAGAGAAGGGTCAAGCAAACAAAAAATTACAATTTTTTTTACAAATTAAGATAAAACTTGATAAGATATGCTTCTATTTTAAATATTACTGTATGTATGTACTATTTTTGAGTTGTTTCGTATTAAATGATTCGTTTTTTAATATAAATAATGTCCTGCTTCAGTAATTCGAATTATTTACTAATCCGGATGACCGCGGTTTTAATTAGTCGGATTATCGAGGTCGCACTGTAATTATAGGTAAATTAAAATTTATAAAATTTTTAAAAAATTCACGTTAGTACGAAAGCGCCACGATTAGCTGCCATGTTCGTGACGTCATTTTAAAGTGTTTTCACGTAAGTACTGTCAACAGCTTCTACCTATCTATATACTGACAAAATTATTAATACGTTATTATATTAAAATACTTAACATTGAAGTGATCTTCGCAACAGAAAAAAATTGATGTTGTTTTAGGATAATACGTCGTTCTGCTTGATTTCGACGTTTAACATCTTGTTTTTCCGGTGTTGTTTTTTGTGGTATTTGTGCAAAATGATACGAAACAGGCACGATAACTTTTTAGATTAAACATATTCAATTAACTTATCAATACACTGATGATAATAACAAGAATAAATTGATTGAAAATTAAAACACTCATATCAGCTGTTTGTGATGTTGAGGAGAAATAAACATTGTGACGTCATACGCACTCGAGATTTTCAGGAACTGTCTGCGCGTCATCGATACTAAGTGTAAAAATTTATTTTCAGTTTCATGTAACTTTTTAATTATAACAAAAAAAAAATAAAAATAGTTTTGTTACAAAACAAGACAAAACATACATGTATGATCTTTCCATGTATGACAAAATTTTTTTTTAATACCCCAATTGGGTTCAAGCTACTTTGAAAGAGCTGAGTTTAAGCTACTTTCATTCGAAATAAAGTAAGATTAATTTCAAACAAACATTTTTAATATTTTTTTAAAATAAACAAAACACCGTTAGGTTAAAGAGGCAGTAACGGTGGTGTCGGTATTTCGCAATGTAAAGGGCTCACTGGCCTTGGGCAGCTTGTTATAGTGGAGAAACTTTTAATTAATGCGTTATGGATGTTCCTTGAAAAGTAAATGGATCAATGAAGCGTATAAAAGGAACAGGTCAAAACGATGGAAGTAACAGATATATTGTCAGTTTGACTTTTAATAGCAGTGGAACTAATAATATAATTAAAGAAATAACTTTAAAGTAAAAGCAGAGTGTTGAGTGTGTGTGTATACATACTGGGGAATCAACCGAATACTCGCCCAACAGATGGTGCAGAGGATGAAAACAGTTAATTATAGTACGGTAGCGCCAACTGACGACGACATATGGTAACGCTAACGGACGATGATAAACAGTCACTGTAACTAATGATGGTAAACGGTAATGCTAACTAACGATGGCAGAAACTAGACTCCAACTAAAGACTGTTATCAGTAATGACATGCGGTTACAACATCGAAATAGAGATCTGAGGGGACGGATAGCAAACAAAATTTGTTAAAGTTCCAACTGAACTCCAATTATATAGGCCAAAAATCATACATAAGACGTATGATGATGAATGGCATTACCGGCAAAAGGAAGCGGCGTAGGGTCGAGTGGAAGCCTCGGTCTGCTCTCTAGGCTGGTCCTCTGCCTTGTTTGGTTTTCGATCTGGTTTTGGCTTTTGGCGGTCTGTGGAGCGATTGCCTCTCTCGACGCGCCATATCACAGTTTTTAATATGAGTATTTTTTAGGTCACGATCAAAACATTCCCTTGCAAAGGCCTCTAAAGCGATGGTGTATTTGTACGATACTACAAATCTGTTTCTCATTAATAGACAACTAGCTGAAGAATATATCTTAGATGGTGATATAGCAACAATTTGCAAGGTAAAAATTATATGTGTAATTAAGATTTTATTGCATTAAAAATGAAGTTATTCTGTATATACAATTTTTTTTTAAATTTGAAAAAATTATTTTTTTAAGTCACATTTTGCTACTGTAGAAACACCCTGTTTAATGTATCTAAAATTTAGCTAAAACATGTAGCTACATGGTACAAACTTTTTTGGTGGCCACTGTATGAAGCCTATTTTATTATTTTAAGCATAATGCGGCGGCCGCGGCTGTTGTGGGCAGAAGAGACCTGGTGCAAACTTGGACTTTGGCGGAGTTAGTACTGGGACGACAGACAGATGAGACCGAATTATGGTCATCACACCCGTGCGGAAATCAACTTGTGATATCATTGTAAGGTCATTTTGAGAACGTTTACGTTTTCTTACGAGGGTTATATGATGAGTACCTCGCCTCTGCCAGAGGTGGCGCTACTACTATATAAAAAATTATATTTTTCGTAAACAGAATCTTGTCAAATTTTCAAGTCACCGCGTGATTTAGTTTGTGAGTAGCAGCCATTTAAATAGAACAACTTTTGTGATTTTACAACAATGGGAAAAATTGAATATCGAGCAGTGATAAAATATTTGTTTTTGTAAAAGAAAACGAATGATGAGATAAAAGTGGAACTCGACCATAAAATATTGGACAGTTGAATTCAAGCGCGACCGTACAAGTATTTTGACGAAGAACGTCCGGGTCGTCGAAATTAGTCCACCACATCAGAAATGATTGAAAAAATCCTCGATATCGTGATAAGTGATCGGAGAGTGAAAATGCGTGAGATTTCTGAGACTATGAGCATCTCAATTGAATGGGTGCACAACATTTTAACAACTCATTTGGATATGAGAAAGCGTTCCGCAAAATGGTGCCGCGATTGCTTACAACTGATAATAAACACGCACGGGTATCAACTTTAAAACTATGTTTGGCGATGTTAAAGCGCAATCGGAATGATTCTTGGCGTCCATAGATTCATCACAACACACCAGAGACTAAAGAACAGTCCAAACAGTGGATTTTCCGTGGCGAACCGGCGCACAGTGGGAGAAAATAGAAAAAAATTCGAGCCACTACACAAATCTAATTCAATGGCGGTAATCCTTTTTTTAATCTTCTTGGTATAACATATGCTGAAAGTGCTAAAAATGTGAAATCTGTCAAGGCATTTTTTTGAAAAGAAAAGAAGCCATTAGTGTCAACAGCTTTATTGAAATAAAATTCGTGTTTGAGTAACAAAAAAGAAATAAATTACGCACTTGTTGAAAAATCAACAAAACACACACAATACCACTATTACGAGAGTCAATTGTTTATGGTAAATGGATTATAACTGCTTGGATTTCTAATTTTTTAGTTTAGCGAGCTATTGTGAAGGAATTTTTTCTCAGATTTTAGTCTTTGTTAAAATTCTTGTGTTTTTTTTGACTTCAACATCAAGTGCGTAGTTTATTTCTTTTTTGTTACTTAAAGACGAATTTCATTTGAATAAAGTACCTCTATGCTAACACTAATAGTTTTTCTTTTTCAAAAAAGTGCCTTGACATATTTCACATTTTTAGTACTTCCAGCATATAATATACGTTATACCAAGAATTATTACCACTATTAGATTAGATTCGCGAAGTGGCTCAAATTTTTTGAATTTTTTCCCACTGTGCGGCGCCAAAGAACGCCAAGGCGACCCTATCGGTCAACAAAGTCATGGTCACAGTGTTTTAGGATGCACGCGGCTTAATCCACGTCGATTACCTTGAAAAGGCAAAACGATTAATGAAGCATATTATGTCAACTTATTGAAAGAAAGAACGTCCGCATTTGGAGAAGAAAAAAATTCACTTTCATCAAGACAATACACGCGTACACACTTGTGTCATCGCCTTGGCAAAATTCTGAGTTAAAAAACGAATTGCTTCCGCAACCACCATATTCGCCAAATTTAACCGCGATTATTTCTTATTTCCGAATATAAAAAAATGACCCAGCGAAAAAAAATTGGCTCCAACGATGAGGTTCTTGCTGAAACAAGCGCCTATTTTAAAGGATTGTAGAAATCGTATTTTTTAGATGAAGTACAAAAGATAAAAAAAAAAACGTTGGACTAAGTGTTTCGAGCTAAAAGTTGTTGAATAATAAATTAAATTTTACACTTAAAAGTGTTTTTTTTTGTTAAGACCAGGTACTTATCATACAACCCTCGTATTTTCACAATCATTTTTCTTACTATATGGTAAAAATGATTACACGTTGAATTGGAAAAAATTATAATCGTTTATTTAAGAAACTCGTTAAGGTCGCTTTTTTCTGGAAACAAAGAAAAAGATTCCCTCTTTGATGGTATTATAGATTTTCGCTTAAAACAAATATATACCATTAGCTAATATCTTCTCAAAGTGCATATGGCCTGTAATTAAATTATAATATTTATTACTTACGTTTTAAAAAAATTTGAATCACAGAACATTAAAAGGCTAAAAATTAATACTGATTTTTGTTTATGGACCTATTCATTTTCGTAATCCCCATCTACATTGCACTCCGCTTCCATAATAAGCCACTGGAAAATATTATCATACCCTATAGTGTAGTTACTTAACTTCTTCAGGTCATCCATTTTTTTTTTATAGATCGATACTTTTCCAGAAGGGTACGCTCTCACTATTGGGAGTTCAGGTACGTTCTTGTACTTTTTAACGTGACAGTCGAGGACGTGAACCCATCAATAAGTTGCTTAACAACAACGTTCCCTTGGTTAGCGTTGTTGAATTCAAATTGTCTCTGTCTCTGACCGCTTTTCTCACAACACGTTTTATCGATCTAAAATCACGGTTGCATGGTAAAAAAATGAATGTCTCCTAATTGGAATGTAGTCTCGAACATTCCCCTGTCATCACAAAAGTTCATCAAAAAAACCGCGGAACAATGTGATTTTTATTTTGGCTAGACGGGCCATCACAGAAGAGATCTAAATGCTTTACTCCATTTGGAACTTCTTTTTTTATATAATACAATAAGAGTGAGCAAACTTTATCTGACGATTTATTCGCTTCACGTTTATGATTTCATGATAAATGTAAATGTTTGTGTTGTTTATCTTTATGTTATGAATACAAAATACGTTAAGTCAAAGCTGACGCGTATAAAAAACTCTTGAACCTCTTAAGTTCGGTAATGGAAGATGTTGCATATAGTCAAAACAAAATACCACCTTCATCCCTTTTTTCACTGATTTCTTTTAGTTTGGAATAAAATTTCTTGGCCCTCCGTTTGTAAACCATTTGTCCAGCTGTTACGCTACACTTGACGTCACAAAAACAAGAATCTCTTAGTTTTGCACTGAAGTATTCCCCCTAGCTGCAAACATCAACTTGTGGCCGCCCGAATGGAAAGTTGAAATTTTATTTAAAATATTTATAATAATTGACTTGAATCTTTCATTCTGGATGTTCGGTTTGAAACATCTCATACACTTTAGAAACATTCAAATATCCAAATATTTTTTTTTAGTTTGCCATCATAATGCCTTTCCTCGACTTCAACAAACATTACCTTCTATGGCATTTCCACTACGATTCCTGCTAGTCCAGTGTCACTTTATACAAAAAATGACCAATCTTCTGAAAAAATCCAAGTGAAGATTTTCCTTCATGACTTTCTTTGTTTCGGTATCAGAAATATTGTGTCAAAAGTCCATTGCGAAATCGTGTCGGCAAAAAAAGTTATCGAAGGTCTCGAAAATCAGTTTTTCTTAACTATTCCGTACACTATTGGTTTTACGTGAATTTTGGTTATTATTTCATTGTTCATCATCAAAATCTGCATAAAAAGGTCCTATACAAAATTTACGTAGGACTAATAATTTTCCAGATATGAGCTGAGAAAACTTGGGCGTTACGATGCATAGCTTTGAGGTAGAATGCAAGGCGCGTTTTTTTTACATGGTGTCCCGTGTAGGCCTAATCCACGGGTCATAGATCATTACATTATTTTATTGATTATGGGTCGTTTTCTTCTACTTCTTCTTCTTCTCCCCCGTCTTCTGCTTCTTCTACTTCTTCATCATTTTCGTTACTGTTATCATCTACAATATTATTTCAGTAGAAAACATAGTAATAGGGTCTATTTCGTCGTTTATTTCAGATTCTAATGCCGCATCATTGGACGTAGTATTTAAACATGATTGGCCACGACAAAAGCTACATATTATTGAACATGGCAATCCTAGTTTTCTGACCGACTAATAATGGCGATGAGAAAGATCGTGGGCATGCATATACATAGGCAGAACTGCTATCTTTCACGAAATAATCTTTTTTTCGAAATGTCACTACAAAACAACCTGCAAGTCTTGAGATTTTTCGTATCATTGAAATGACGTAAATCATTTGGGGAGCGTTTACTCGGATACTATTTTGTAAAACCTCCATCTTTAGCCAGAAATATAACTGTTGTCCGACTCTCGCGACATGGACGTGATGGCAGGTACTTGAGAACAAGCTCTTTCCGACTCTTATCACACACATTCATACTGGCGGGCGGTCTTGTAAATAGTAAGTCCTAAAACGGAATGGCAGTTGACGAGATTCTGTACAAAAATACGCGTTTTATAATAGACGACATTGATTCTGTAAAAAAAAAAACAAAATAATGTCTGTTGACGGGTTTTTGAAATAAACGTTTCAGTCGCGAAACCTATTTTATTTTACTAAATTTTTGATAAAAATACATTTTTAGAATAAAACACTATGCTTCAAGATCGGATCTTCAAATGGCCGCAATGTTGTGCTGTATTTATGGAAAAGATCAGGAAAGCTCTCTTAGAAAAGCATCATTAAAATCTCTCCTTTCACCAATGGTAAGTATTTTACCAAGCTTTCATGAGTTTTTTGTCTTTTATCTGTCTTAGCTATAGGTTCGATGATTTGTTTGTTATTAATATAGCTGACTTACTGGTTTCAGAAGCAACCTAAGTTACAAAAGTAATATACACTCTGTCAAGTAAAAACGTGTCAGCGATAATTCATTTTTGTTAGATGTCAGATGATATGTGGTTTTAGGTTGTCCCGTGTGGCGGTTACTGTTCAACTTTCATCATAGATTCAACAAAATAAAGGAAACAAATAGCTATTTTTAGTGTTCCGTACGGAACACTTACAAGATCACTTCGGTGTCTGTCTGCCCGTCTGTCACACCCGATTTTCTCCGAAATTATTTGAGGTCGGAAGTTGAAATTTGACTCTAACACTTTTGAAAGTTAAATTTTGACTTAAGGGTTAATTTTGGGGGGTGAAATCGGAAGAGAAACAAAAATTTTGACCATGTCATCGGGTGGGTGCCAAATGAAAGCTTGTAAAAACATGAGTTCAAAAATATATGTAATGTAATACTTGGGCACACTTTTCTTTGTATTATTTTTAAAAAAAATTGCGAAAAATGCCCCCTCCTTATCTCGAAAAGTACTGATCAAAAAATTTTGAAAAAATTCTGGAATATTTTCCACAGTGTATAGATTGAACGAAACATTTTCACAAACCATTGACAAATAACTGTTTGCGAATGGTTAATTTCCAAAAGGGCAATGGTATTTATAGCACAGTTTTTTATCATAATATATCACTAAGAATTTCCATAATCCCTAGAAACTTGAAATGAGTTTTTACTTCAACTGGAATTCTCAGAAATCGCCCCAAAACAATTATCATGCAAAACTTGGAAATTTGTTCTAATTGGTTTTTTTAATTTGTGATTTCACAAAAAAGGCTTATCTAACCAATTTTATGATGGACACTTGTTAAGAACAATTAAATTTACCTAATATAATAAAAGGGTTTAATTAGGTATTAAATTTTGGCAGTTACCCTGAAATTTCTAGGTGGGCAAATACTTTGTGACGGTAATGTAGGTTATTTCTGCATCATTGAACCATAATCCTTAAATTGTATTTACGTTTTATTGATTATTTGCTTAATTACTTCTCTGTTTTTCCGTATGTAACTTAAAACTCCTAAAACCTGAATTTAGGTTTTTTTCTCAAACCAGCAATTCACCTGTTTTTTAGAGTTGCCTTTGCAATATTTTATTTTCTAGTGCAGTTTTATCCTTGGCCTTTTAGTGGCTTCGGTTAAGGTTGATTTTAAGGGTGACTTTTGTGAAAACAACTTAGTATTTACTGTTATGTTACGTCAAACATCACCATATATATTATCTTTGAAGTTAGTTTTCAGTGCAACCTAAATCATTTTGTAGAAATAACTCGAGTGTAAATATTGTATATATGTAAATAACCATCATTGTTACAAGTTTGCAAATCGATTTAAAAAGCCTAAGTTGACTTTTGAAACAGATAGAATCTTTGCGTGACGACGCAATAACGTGGAATACTCGAATGTCTGCATAACTTCCGCAAATCTGTGCGCTTTTTCAGCGAAAACGCTGCAAGACAAACATTCCGGAAAGCCAATGGACTAGTTACGGGTATGGAGATATTAAAAAGACAAAGAAATGGACTCTTGTGAATGCACCAATATGATATTTAAATTCTGTATTTCGTTTTTGTTCGCACAACTGTCACGAAGTTTCTCCAGCGTATGCCAGTTGTATTTTATAGTTAAATGACCGAGAGAAATAAAAATAGAATATAGAAATATCATTTATTTATTTCACTTCGTTAACTTAGGTGTTAACTAAAAAATGATTTTACTGGAACATCTCATTCGGAGGAGTTTCAGCTGAATCTATGCGGATGTTCGGTTTCCATATTTTAGTTCTTCACTGATTACTATCCTGTGAAAATGAAATCTATACAGGGTGAGTCAACGACAGAATAACGTTCATTATTCCATTTCTTTCGGGAATAACGAAAAAATGTTAAATACAATAGTTTTAGGGAATGTTAAGGTGCACAGTTTAAAATTATTTTTGAGTATACAGGGTACTTCAAAAAAGTGTGGCCGATATAACATATGTTTTTTTTTTTAAATGGAACATCCTATTTTCTAATTTATTTTTAAATTCTGCGTAAAATTTTATAACTTTTTTATTAATGTTATATACCTAAACCTAGTAGTTTTTCTAATATTTCAATTTTTAAAAAAAATACTAGTTTTCAGTTTTGTAAAAAATTGCCAGCAGCGCCATTGTTTCTGAAGGTGGAATACTCATAATTGGTACGAGCGTTCTATAGAGATGAAAAAAGATATATGTAAAGAAATTTGAGTTAGATGCTACAGGGTGTTCAAAATAAATTTATGCATTTCGACTATTTTAAATTGAAAAATCTCAAATTTTTTAAACGGCACACTCTGTATATTATTTTTTCTGGTAGATTTTACAAAACCCTCCAACTTTTATTAAGTATGTCATATACCTATTTCTAATAGTTTTCGATTTATTATGAATTTTTCAATTTTTACCCTTGTTTTTTAATACACTTACGCTATAACATCATAGTTGCCAAGACAAAACAAAAATGTAGTCATTGTCAAATTTTGACATGTCTATTAAGCAAGTAAAAATAGTTTAATTTGTTGTAGTAAGTGGCGTATAAAGGTAATAGTTATGGATTTTCGTAAAAAATTAACGAAGGCGGAAAAAAAATTTGTCTTTGTACCCTAATAGACGTATACCATCTAGAAAATCTTTTCAGTGCTTAATGGAACGGTTTGATGGTAGTGGTAGCGTTAAATATACGAAACCGAAAGTAGTAAACCAGAATGCTACCAGTGATGAAAAAGAAATGGAGATTTTACTTCATGTTGAAGATAATCCCCAGGTCAGCAGCCGTCAACTAGCTGACTTATCTGACACATCCCAATCTACAGCTAATCCCGCCACGAGAAAATACATGTATCATCCCTTTTATATGAAACTACACCAAGAACTTCAAGACCGTGATTTTGAACGACGAGTAAACTTTTGTACCACGATGAATGGAGCAATAGAGGCCGATCTAAATTTTTTATCCAAAATAATGTTTTCTGATGAAGCTACTTTTGGCAGTAATGGAGCAGTTAACAGCCATAACATGCATTATTATTCAACAGTTAATTAATTTTGGGTCCGGAAAGTTCAAAACCAAAACCATTGGTCGCTTCATGTATGATGGGGAATATTAAATTTTCGAATTATTGGTCGATATTTTTTCCGCGAACCGCTTAACAGGACTAGATATCTAAATTTTTTGCAAAATCAATTACCCCGGCTTGTTGAAGAAATTGATAACTTTGAAAGGGAACAAATGTAGATTCAATAAGACGGAGCTCCTGCTCATTACCACCGGCAAGTTCGGGAATTTTTTAAACGATCGTTACCCACAAAAATAGATCGGTAGGGATGGATTCATTCAGTGACCCCCTCGGTCATGTGACTTAACACCTTTAGACTTCTTTTTGTGGGGCTACATTAAAGATCGGGTTTATGTGAATCCCCCTACAACACCAGTAGATATGGAAAATAGGATACAAGATGCTCACAGGACAATAACGCCCTTTATGCTAAGGAAAGTAAAGGAAAATATAGTAAAACGGCTAAACATGTGTATTCAAGTAGACAGGCATATTTTTGAACATTTATTACGTCATAATAATAAATCATTAGATAAGTTAATCTATATTAAAATTATTATTAACTGTTTGTTTATGTTTTCACAATAGCGTAAGTGTATTAAAAACAAGGGTAAAAAAATTGAAAAATTCAAAATAAATCGAAAACTATCAGAAATAGGTATATGACATACTTAATAAAAGTTAGAGGGTTTTGGATAATCTATCAAAAAAAAAAAATATACAGGGTGTACCATTTAAAAAATTTGAGATTTTTCATTATAAAATAGTCGAAATGCATAAATTTATTTTGAACACCCTGTAGCACCTAGCTCAAATTTCTTTACATACATATACATATCTTTTTTTCATCTCTATAGAACGCATGTACCAAATATGGCGCTACTGGCAATTTTTATAAAACTGAAAAACTAGTATTTTTTTTTAAAAATTGAAATATTAGAAAAACTACTAGGTTTAGGTATATAACATTAGTAATAAAAAAGTTATAAAATTTTACGCAGAATTTAAAAATAAATTAGAAAATAGGATGTTCCATTAAAAAAAAACATGTTATATCGGCCACGCTTTTTTGAAGTACCTGTATACTCAAAAATAATTTTAAACTATGCACCTTAACATTCCCTAAAACTATTGCATTTAACATTTTTTCGTCATTCCCGAAACAAATGAGATAATGAACTTTACTCTATCATTGCCTCACCCTGTACATACAATAAAAAAATACCTATGGCTGATTATAAAATCTAAATATCGGACAGCTACGCACTTTTTAAAAAAAATTCTATAGGATACTATCCAACAAGATGTCGTGACCGTGTCATTATAGCGTTTTCCAATTATACCATGTTTGTTTTGTTGCTTTACGTAGACATAAAATTTTTCTAGTACGTATTTGGTATGTTGAAATGTACATCAATTATAGTTAATGATAATCTATTTTGATTTTTGGATGTTGAACTCGTTTTACTTAGAAAAAGTGACCACGCTTTGGATAATGATATTTGTTTTTGGAGGAAAACCCAGTGATATAATTTTTCGATCCACATTGACTAACCTATTGTAAATAAAACTCTTATTTTGTAGCAACTAGGTCCCAGCAAACGATGGTTTAAGGTAACTAAACTTAATATCATGTTGTGTATCTGCTGTAGTTTTTGTGCATTTTTTTTTGCTTTTTTAGCTTCATTTCAGCTTTAAATTGTATTGTTCCAAACGAAGGAAAAAAATTGAATGTTGTTCTAAAATCTACAATTTCAGAGATTGTTAAAAATCAAAGAACAAAAAAAAACAATTTTAGCCAAGATTTTTAAGTTTTAGCGTCACTTTCCTACCATCTTTTACATAAATTAAATGTCATTCGCTGTTCCAATCTCAAAGAGTAACAGATCACTAAAGTCGTCTTAGGCAGTCGTAAGCAAAATTTCATAGTCGTCAATTTAGCACGTTGCGAATAGCATTCTGTTTATCCATAATGCTTGCAAGAACCCTATAACAAGTAATTATTTCTAAACAATATTCTTCTTCCTACTTATAGCTCGGCACTATTGCCTGTTTTCTTTGTTCCCTGATCTATATATCGTCGCTCCATCTCTTTCTTGGACGTCCCATTCGGCTACTTGTCTTTTGCTATCCGTACTATCTTGTTGTTTACCATTATTTCTATATGTTGATCCCATTCCACTTTTCTTCCTTTTATCCACTGGTTGATAGTTTCTCTACTACATGTGCGTCTGTCTTATGTCTTCACTCTCTCTATCCCTCAGTGTCTTGTTTGTACATCTTCTAAGTATTCTGGTTTTAATTAATTCAAGCATCCAGTGTTATACTTGTATCGTGTCTTGTTTCAGATGTGCAAGGTATTTCTGGTCGTATTACGCTCTTGAATGTTCTTATTTTAATCTCAACGGAGAGGAATTTATTTCTAAATATGGTATCATTGCAGCATCCCACTATCCTGTTATTATCCTTGTTGACTTGATTTTTTATTTCTTCCTCTGTTTTTCCGATTCTAGATATTTTGACGTCCATGTAATCGACCTCCATCGCCTATTCTGTTGGTTTATCTTCCACCACCAGCTTGCACCTGGTCGGCTCTTTTGCTATTACTATTGTCTTGGTTTTTCAGTGGAGATTGACATATATTGTTTTGCTGCTATATAGAATTCGGATAGCAGCCATTACTATCGCGTCATCTGCATAACATATACCATAATTGTAAGTTCTCTGTTACCCATTCTATACCCTTCTTTCTTTTGACATTCTTTATAATTTCATCCATGACAATATTAAATAGGAAAGGACTTAAAGGGTCTCCCTGCCTGATTCCAGATTCATAGTTGATTTGTTCGGTCATTCCTTCTGCTAATCTACTTTATTGTCTTTATGTATATTTTCGATAGTTTTGATTAGATCTAATGGGATGTTCCTGTTATATAATAGATGAATAACGTCTTCTATTTGTACATTGTCGAAAGTTTTCTTTAAGTGTGTCAGGCAGAAGTACGCTGGATTGTTGTATTCTATGGATTTTTCTTTAACCTGTCTCACAATGAAGACGGCATCGGTGCATGAGCGCCCACTTCTGAATTCTTGCCGTTCTTCCAGTTGTATTCTCGCGTTTATTTTTGTCGTAATAATCTTTGTTGCTAATTTCAGTGTACAGTTTAGTAGATTTATGCCTCTATAGTTATTTGGATCTTCTTTTTCTCCCTTCTTGTGCATTAGTATACCTCTCGCTGTTCTCCATTCTTCTGGGATTCTACTCGATCTTATAATCTTCTGTATAAGTGTCTGGAGTTGTTTAACCAGAGAGAATCCCCAAATTTTAGTAGTTCATTCTCTATTTGGTCTTGGCCAGGAGATTTCCAGTTTTTTAATTGTTCCAGTGCTTCTATTACGGCTTCTTCTGCTACCTTTAGCCTAAGTATTTTGGTATTATCAAAATTAGTTGATGTCGGCAAATTCCTAAAAAGTTATGAGGAGTAAGGGACGAGATAACCCTTAATATATGGTAATACGAGTATAAAAAATTATGTAAGGATAGTTGAAGCTGCTTTTGCTTGTCATTTTAAATTGTATACATGTACTTGGTTTCTTATACTCTTTATAAAGGTTCTACTTTAATTTATTTAACCTATTTTCTTACAAAACTTATTTCAGTCTGGAGGATCTCCATATCACACTATACCCCCTGCAGACATTGTGGCGGACGGTTGGGTTTTGCCAATCTTAAAAACTACACGGTCTACCTCTTTGGATAATCTCAGGGTAGAAGAGTTAGTAGCCCCTGCGATACGGCCAAAAACTCCTTATGTGGCTATTTATGAATATTACAAAATGGCGTATGCAGATACATTGCATAGATGGGGGCTTCTGTATAACCGAGCTGAGGTATGTGAGAATAATATATTTTTATAAAGAATATTCATTTTAAATAACACGTTTAATCTTCGCTGTTTTCTTTAAAACAACCTATATGTGTATTTTTATTTTATGTGTGGTTAATTATAAACCATATGGGCAGATTTTTTCTTCTTTTTTGAAGACATAGATTTACTAATTATTAATATTTATGATATACGCTTCTCAACCGACAAACCAGATTTCGTGAATATGAATTTGCAAGTTTATCCTCAAATATCTACAAAAACTACTGGGCCGATTTAAATGAACTTTTTTGTGTTCGATCGGGTATTTTTCAACTTAGGTTTCAGTGGAAGAATCATTCAAATCGGTTTTGTAGTTCAAAAATTGTCTTTCTTACAGTACTTAACCGACATTTGTAAGTAGACATGTGAGAAACGCTACCTTAAGAAGAGAACTTATTTCTTTCTTTTAAAGTCTGTTAATTTTAGCTTTTGTATATAATAATCACCTGAAACGAGGTTTATCCCTTTTTTTTAAGAAAATAGGGAACGTCCTCTTTAAAACTCTGAATTTCTAGGTTATGAAGTATATGTCAAACCCTCCAGAAGCTTATAAAGGAGCCGAGTTCATCCCAGACTGTCAGAACTGTCAAACTCCAATGAGAAACTCCGTTTGTACAAACTGTAAGAAAATTCCTTTACACTGTACCATATGTGATATGGCTGTTAGAGGATCGGTAAATTGTTGTACTGTTTGCGGTCATGGTGGACATACTGAACATTTAGATAGGTGGTTTAGTAGGAATAAACTTTGTTCAAAGTGTGGTTGCCACTGTTTGTTGGAGACTTTTAACATTTTAGGTAATTGATAATCGATTAGAGAGTAGATTAATTGACTTTAAGGACTGTTCATTTAATTTTGTTTTCTACGAAGTAGGGCTGTATACGCGAATAACTAAAATAATTCAAAAGGTCTATGATGTTAAAAATTTACAAAAAATTATTAGTGACATTTTACAAAGGGCACGGCTGAGATTTATGGAATTTAGAGAGTGATGAATTGTCTTCAAATTTTAATGTTCTTTTTTATTAAAAAATTAAAACACCTCTGTTCCATGAGTCTCCATTCTATTAGTCTTCTACACCATCCGTTTCAGGCTATATGGCCTGCCCATCTCCATTTAGATTGCGTAATTCTTTGGATAATATCTATTACTTTTGTTCGTTGTCTAATAGTCATGTTTGTTATCCTCTCTTTCCTTGTGATGCCGAGCATAACTCTCTCTATTGCCCGTTGCGATACTCTCAGTGTGTTTGCTAACTGTTTTGTTAATGTAAAGGTCTCGGCGCCATATGTGATTACCGGCAGCACGCATTGTTCATAAACTTTCTTTTTTATGTACATTGACAAATTACCTTACAGCGTAGTTTTCCAAAAGCAGTCCATCCCAAAGCCACACGACGGTCTATCTCACGGGTTTGGTTATTTTTGCCAATTTGTAATTCATGACCCAAATACTTGTAATTTTGGACTTGCCCACCTCGCTTTCGTTAAATTTTACATTACTGTTCGTAACTAGATTAGTCATAAACTTGGTTTTATGAAAGTTAAAATATTTAGGCCAATATTTGCTGTTGTTATTTGCAATTCGGTAATTATTTGTTGGGCATCACCTAGATTGTCGGCTACTATGACAATATCATCAGCAAAGCGCAGGTGATTTAGGTATTCGCCATCGATGCTTATGCCTTTTCCATCCCGAGTAAGTCCTTAAAAGCACATTCTAACACCCTGTAAAAAGTTTAGGAGAGATTGTATCACCTTATCTAATTCCACGTTCTACTCGGTATTTACTTGTGGATTCATAGATTCTTACACTTGCTGTTGCGTTATTATAAATGAATTTAATTAGCTGGGTATTCTCATTTACTACAGGGCAAACAGTATCGCCGGCAACTCCACAGTGTCAAAAGCTTTTTTTAAAATCCACAAATACTAATACAAGTGGTTTGTTGTATTCTATAGATTTCTCTATAAGGATTTTGATGGTCTGTAAATGCTCGTTAGCACCGTATCCACTTCTAAAGCCAGCCTGTTCGCGTGGTTGATAAAAATCTAGTTTTGGCTCTAGGAGTTTTGTTATGATTTTGTTGAATCACTTATACAAATGGGAGAGCAAACTGATAGGTCTATAATTTTCGAGGTCGGTTATGTCTCCTCACCGTCACTGCGTTATTCCATTTGCTACTACAAACTTCAACAAGCCTTCGTCACCCATTTTTACAGCTTCAATTACGATCTGATCTTCTCCGGGAGCTTCGTTATTTTTCATTCCTCTAAGAGAAAGCCTTATTTCTTCCAGTGTTATCTCCGGTAATTCTTCTGAACAATTTATGTATTTGTGATTTCGAAGCTTCATTTGTTGATTATCGTTGTTGACTTGTGTCTAGTATTTTATAGAATTCTTCTGCAATTTCTATAAGTCTTTCCCTGTTTGTCGTTTCATTTCCTTCACCATCGTTAAGTCTGTCTATTACACAGACGAAACGACAAGCTCCTAAAAATTGTATTATTTGGCAATAAAATGACAAATGATGATACTGCTGAAGAAGCCTGGTGTAATCACAGGCAAAATGCTGGAAAGTCGCTCCATTTGATTAAATGTCTGTCAATATTTTTATTTCCATTAAATAAAAATTTTATTTACGCTGAGGGAATCTATTAAATACGTAATTAGTACAGGTTTAATTTATTTTCTGTGAATACCTACTGAGGTTATTTTTTTAAACTTCAATAAAGAAGAGAACTTAGTTGCTTTGCGAGTGGAAATTATGGGCACAATTTCTTACTGTATCGAAAGACTCCGATAAAAACTTTTTCTCTATTGTTATTCGGCAGTAGGTGCGGGCAAGACAGTATCAAGCCTTCTGTGGCGGTACACTGAAACATTGCAGTCTTAAACTAAAGTTACCGTAAAAGGCCAACGAACCTAAATTTATATAGAAATTTTAGGTCTTCAATTGTGAACAGTCCTGTAAAATGTGATAATAGAATAAACATTTTTATCCCCTTTTCTTAAAGTCTGATTTTTAGATTAGGAAAATAATGTAATTATTAAACGGTAAAACTTAGTTTATTCAGCCAACGCAACGTTATAATTTTATGCCCATAAAATAAGTTTTAATATGAAAATAACAAATTATTCTTTAAATTTTTACAGTAAGAGTTTTAGGTACTAATTGGATAAGCTCAGCTTAGTATTCAGTTGTGTTAAAGTAGGTTTATTTATATTAAATAAAAATTATAAAACTATATAACACTCAATGACATTAAAGTATATTTTTGTGCATTATGGCATTAACATGGTAGTAACAATAACTAGTCTTAATTATTCTGTTATTTAACATTTTAAATAAAGTTTGATATGGAATTTTTATTAGTGTTTGTAAGTACCTGGGTTATTTAAAATAATATTCGACTAGTGGCCTTTAGGAAAAAGACGAACGACTTAAGATGCTTACCACTTAATGGGTTAAGCTTGAATTTGTTACTTATTATCGTATGATGCAATCATAAAATAGCTCACCCTTAATATTCTTTAATCACTTCAAATTTGTTAAGGTGTTGGGTTATTTTATGGACCTATAACAATTCAAGTTTACCCTATCAGTAACGGGCTTATTAATTCGTTTTTCTTCTCTCTATTATTATTATAATAGTAACTGTAGTGCAAGAGTTTTAAGAACAACTATATAGCTCAAAATTCCAAAACAATTATCACACCTGATCTGAAAAAATGTAGGTTCAGAGGAAATCCTTGAAATTGATAACCACGAACTAACAACAGCCCTCCAACACATGAAAACCCGGGTGAAGATCTTATTACTACGGAAATGTTAAAAACGGGAGGCGAGAACTTAAGAGAAAGTGTGAGGACATTGCTAAACAAGTGCCTATTGCTGGTTAATATATCGAAAAAATGGGAAAATGCTGAGGTCGTCATATGGAAAAAGACAAAATGCAAAATATTTATATCCTAAAAGTGATTCCTCTCCAAAAACCATCGTCCTCTCCAAAATTACTTACAAAAATAATAACTGATAGATTGGCGCACAAGATGGATTTATATCAACCTCCGGAACAGACTGGGTTTCGAAAGGGATTCAGCACAATAGACCACCTACAGACACTACGTACACTCATTGAGAAAGCCACAGAATATAATATACACTTACGTTTGGCTTTCGTAGACTACCAGAAAGCCTTTGACTCTATAGAAATGTGAACAGTTTTAAGAGCCCTAGTTAACTCTAGGATAGACACCAGATACTCGACTCTTATTAAATATATCTATGACAATGCGTATATCCAAATACTAGTAAATAAAGACTTGAAGACCCTAAAAAATACCGCTAAAAAGAGGAATACGTCAAGGCGATACGATCACGCCAAAACTGTTCACAATGTCACTGGATGACGTTTTTAAGACCTTAGACTGGCAAAATAAGGGGATTAACATAGACGGAACACGACTTAATCATCTACGATTTGCGGACGATATCGTTCTAATCGGTCTACCCACAAAAAATTAATGTTGAAAGAACACATCGTTACAAGTCGGACTGGAAATGAACCTGAGCAAGACAAAGGTAATGATCTCGGAGCAAATAACGATTACCATCAAAGAGAGAACGACAGATGGGCCTACAAGCTTACAGTATGGCGCTCAAGGGAGAGTAAGAGGAATGTGAGAAGACCTCAAAGAAGGTGTTGAGATGACATCCAGAATATCGCAGGAATAAATTAAAACAGAACGACTCTGGACAGGGAAAAATTTGGAAGAGACCTACATCCAGGAGTGGATGACATCTGACTGAAAAGAAGAAGATTATTATTATATATTTCAAGATCAAAATATTGGGTGAGAATTAATTGTTTGTAAAATATTTATTTTGTTTCTTACATGGTTCCTTTTTTGATTAGTTTTGACTCTTTTTGTTCCTTTACATACAAGAGCCTTTAAAATCACTATCTTATAGATATCCGCTATCTCGGGATAGTTAGGACCAAACGTTCACAAATCGTGTGGTAAATTTGTTATAAAGAGACCTGAAAAATATGTTATTACTTAATTATTTCCCCATTTATTTATTATTATTATTTTTAGTATTCCGTACACGTATAAGATCACGTCGGTGTGTGTCTGTCCGTCGGTCACACTCGATTTTCTCCGCAACTATTTGACATAGAAAGTTGAAATTTGGCATTAGTATATTAATTGATGGCCTCATTAGAGCCGTATAGTTTTGAAAGCTAAATTTTGAGTTAAGGAGTTACTTTGGGAGAGTAAAATCCGAAGTGAAAAAAATTTTTTTTACCAATCATCAAGGGTTATCAAGATTATAAAAAACACGACTTCAAAAATATATATAATGTAATGTTGCCCTTTAACTCGAGAAATACTGATCAAAAAATTTTGAAAAAATTCTGGAATATTCTCTACAAGGTGTAGATTGAACGAAAATTATCACGAGTGCATTACCTTTAATAATTTATCTAGTATATAAAAAAAGCAAATTTCAAAGTCATCACTTTTCAGTAAAGATTGGAAAAGACTTTGTTGAAAACTCATTTGGGATGTGTTTTGTGAAGTCACTGATCATTTTATACCTTCGTAACAAAAAATTTTATTTTAAAAGTAGAGCGTACGGGACACTAATTGCGCAAGTCCGACCTGCACCTGACCGGTTATTTAAATAATGAACAGTTATCACCACGACACCAAACACTTTATTTTACATTCACCGCACGTTTCGCTAACCATGTTAGCATCATTAGATGTAAATATATTCTGTTTCTATATTAAATAGCCCATACGACTCCATTCGATTTACTTGTGAAATTGAATACAATGAATAATTACAATCCCTGAATATTTCAGTTATTGACAGTAATAATAAATTAGAACATACTGTAAGGGATAGATATGTTCTTAACGAGTTAGTTCATGGTAAACAAGACAAGTGTACTGCATTACACTTTGTGGTTCATCGTTTAGTCATGATGAAGAATAGTGCGAAGTTTTCGGTTGTTTCTTCTGATTTCATCGACGACTTCTGGCAAACAAATTGTTGTATACCATTCAGTACTAACTGTTCTTCGAGCCTCTAAAGCAATGGTTGCAACATGCCCAGAATAACCAAACAAACAAGCGATCATTTCTTGGAAGTGCTTCGCGAACAAACCACATTTGTTGGATTCAACAAACAGTTGATTATTGCTTAGTTTCCGGCTCGTACGTATATATCCAAGTTTCGTTTCTTGTTACAATGTTGCATACGGATTTTGCATGTCCTCCGTCGGATTTTTTGAGCATTTCCTTACACCAATTGACACGAGCCTGTTTTTGAGTTTCGGTCAAATTATGCGGAATCGATCGGAACAGATCTTTTTCACTCCTAAATGTACATGCGGAATCGAATGTACTGCAGTCTTCGATATGTCTAAAGATGCCTCTATCTCACGGTAAGTCACATGCCTCGTTAATCATGTTGCGCACAGCATCGATGTTTTTCGGAACAATAACCGATTTTGGTCGACCTTCACAAAATTCATTGCGGACGAAACCACGGATATGACGAAATTATATAAACCAATTATAAACAGTCTTTTCTGATGGTGATTCATTACCAAAAGTTGAGCGAAGCGATTTGAGGCATTGTTGTTGAGTTAGGCCTTTCATATAACGAAAATTTTCACGTGAAATTTCCATTTGTTCACAGAACTGTTTTTTTTAAACGTTCACTATAAACAAACTACTCGGTTATTTTCTAAGCTGCGACTCTTAACAATAACAAATTTCAAATTTTACAACAATGGTAATGTCACATCTCAATCGCGCCATCTAGTGGTCGTTTGTAAAAACTTAAAAGGTAGCCTTCGTATCAGAAAAATTAGACAGAATATAAAAAAAATAAACTCTAGGCACTCACGTTACCGAGAACATTGTCAAGCTTCACTTCTATTTTGGTGGCTGTTTTCTTTTATCACCTCGAACCTCAGTTTTTTCCTTGATGTCGGCAATTGCGTATATACGTTTATACTTCGACTGAACAAAGTAATCGCACTAAACTCTGAACTGTAACTGTGCATGTGAACTTCTAAGACATGAAACTAAATGGTCCAATACTGATTTCGATCATAGGATTGCCAGGTGTGTCATTTACCTTACTTTTTAAACCAGCCTCGTATGTTGGTCGATTCAAACAAGATTTAAAAAATATTCAACTCGTTTAAGGTACGGTAGATCAAAAAAATCGAGCATTGTCTCAACATATGTAGTAAAATTAGATATAAGGTTGTATCTAATAAAAAATTATTAAACGTATACGAAAGCACCTAAATCATAAAATGTAAAATTAAATGGAGACTGAGTACCTAAAACTCAACGAACTAGTACGAAATTTCATCAAACTAATTTAACAACCAAGGATTTTTTTCATCTAAAATATTTTTCACGGCTAGGTAGAGTTCTTTTTTTTATAATCTCCAAATATTTCTACAGTTGGTAATAATGTCAGATTTAGTTTTGAATCGCATTTAGCTTTACAAAATAATGTTTGTGAAGTTTTTGTCTCGTATTCACAATATAAGAGGCGGCCATAGCGTAGTCGGTAAGGCTATGCCAGAGACTCGACTTCGAATCTCAATACATTTAAAAAAAAAAAATTGCAACGTAACGGTCGTCTCTCGGGAAGGTAATGGCAAACCAGCCGTAGTATCATGCCTAGTAGAGCCCTTTAACTTCGGCCGTTCGGAATCCCTTTCTGTAGAACACTTAAAGAGGCACCAACCCCCAGGCAAAGGCGAGAGGGTCGCCTGCGTCCGTATCGGATATGGCACTTCGGGAAGAAGATTCATAATATAAGCCCCTTTCTTAGAATATAGAGTCTGTCAATAACGTGACCGCTCGTATTCTTGAAAAAAAAATGTGTTTCGAGAACATTTTTTGCCATCCATGTATTCTTTGGTAGGCTAACAACGGCACAATTACTTTAGTAACTTCTTCAATCGCCTCCTGCATCAATAATTGCCTGGCATCTTCGAGGCATGCAGCCGACGAGATTTTCTGCAATGATCTCCAAATTTTTCGAATCTGGCGCGACAACTGAGTCAAAGTCCTTAGAGTCTTTCCTCCGAGTTTTCTCTTTACAAGGGACCAAACTTTTACAATAGGGTTGGCGTTCGACGATTATGAGGGTTACTCTAGTATCTTATCGTGGGCCCAAGCGAGTCGCTTCGCAATGTGATTTTCGCCCAGCAATGGTTTCTTCAACGTGCTTTGGAATTTGACATCATGAGCAAGAAGATGTTGTCGAATGTCTCATGGCACACATTCAAACCCCATTTTTTAAATTTTGCCGTTCCTTGATGCAGTGTTAATTTTGGATCCCGTGAAAATAGACACGATTCGTTCTTCGACTTTCGGAGTGACTTTGCCTACATAGTCACGTTTTGGCAAGTTGTCGACATTTTTTGTCTCGTTAAAACGATTCACCGACTTTTTAATACATCTAGTGGCTACGGAATGTGTCATTTTAGGCCCTTTGGATGGGAATAAAGAAATACTATTGGCGGAATAGATAAGGTATATAGTAGCCACTGGTACGGTCTGTCAAGTAAGAACGTGGCCGTTCGTGTTCTTGAAAAAATGTGTGTCGAGAACATTTCTTGCCAGTAACGTATTCTTTGGTGTGCTAACAACGGCGGAATTATCTTAGTAAGTTGTCCAATCTCCTGCATCAATAATTGCCTGGCATCTTCGAAGCATGCTGTCGACGAGATTTTCTGCATACTCTACAAATTTTTCGAACCTCGCGAGATAACTGAGCCGAAGTCTTTCCTCAGAGCTTGCTCTTTACAAAGGACTAAACGTTTTCGATAGGGTTGACGTCCGGCGATTGTGAAGGCCACTCTAGTATCTTATCGTAAGCCCAAGTGATTTTCGGCCAGCAAAGGTTTCTTTAACATTCTTCGGAATTTTACATCATGAGCACGAACATGTTGTCGAATGGTCTCATGGTAAACATTCAAACCAGATTTTCTTAATTTTACCGCTCCTTGACGCAACGTCAATTTTGGATCCCGTGAAAACCAAGACACGATTCATTTTTTGACTTTCGGAGTGACTTTGCCTACCGAGCCACATTTTGGCAAGTCGTCGACATTTTTCGTCTCTTTAAAATGATTTACCCACTTTTTCACAAACGATACCGACTTTTTAATATATTTCGCGGCCGCGAAATGTGTCATTTGAGACCCATTTGGATGGAACCGACGCACGAACAACTGACTTATTTTGGCGCCGTAGACAAAGATTCCCTCTATTGATTTTTTGTTGAATCGCTAGTAATTGCATCTACCAAAAATGAATTATCGCAGACACATTCTTACTCGACAGACTGAATATATCTTCAATATTTTTTTTAATTTAAGCTGTTTTTGAAATAATAATTTCGATATAATGACATTAACTGACGAAATTAAATTGTAAAATGTGGCAACATTCGAATAATAGAGACTTTAGAAACACTGACAGGTTAGGCTATCTTCTCCCATAAATTTTACCTTAATTAAGAACTTAAAAAAAAAACATACTTTAGATAGTTTTTTTTAAAAAAAAAAAAAAAACACTCGACCAATAACAAGAAAGGATAATTAAATAAATAAAAAATATATTATTATATCTTTATTATAGTCCATATTTAACTACAATTAAACCTAAAACATATAAATAAACTTTAAAAGTAATAATTATATAAGTCTTAATGTATGCAAAAAACACATAAAAATAAAAAAAATACTTAAATAAATAAACATTTGCTATTTTGATTACTTTATAAAAAAATAATATTTTGATAAACTTAAAGCTCGATCAAATATATTTCAAAAGTTGAAAATTTTTTGACAACCATCTCACAAACCGAAGAGAAATTAATATAACGCTTTTTGACAGTTAACATTATGGTATAGAGTATTTAGTCGTGAATATCTATAGATAAATCCTCTCAGGGTTCAACAAAAATGCTCATAATGCGATCGTACCGATCACATAACAATGTTATCATTATAACTACAGCAGAATCTCGTTTTGTTAAAATTAACTGTCTCGCATGCTGTAGCTATTCTGATATATTAACATTATTTTTAATTAAAAAAATATTTACATAATATTGACGCCACATTTCAATATATATATATACATATATATATATATATATATATATATATATATATATATATATATATATATATATATATATATATATATATATATATATATATAAATAAATATAAAAAAACTACATCTGAAAGAATAAGATTGTTAACTAAAAATTGCTGTCACTTACTAAGTAAGTCATCATACACCTTTAAGACTCGGAAAATTTTCTCAATTACATCGTGAGTTAAAGGTGTAGCAATAATAGAGATATCTAGGAACTTCTATTTGGCATCCCTATTAGCATTATCGCACAGGAGCCGAAAGAGTCATAAGTAAGTTCTGTTCAGATTTAAAACAAACAATTGTCTTAAAACAATATGTGCCTTTAGAAAAAAAAAAATTTTGGTCGTCAGATAGACTTGAAATTCTTTCTGGTCTTTCTGAAAATCAAACTTCATCGTGCAAATATAAAAAATGTGGCGTCAACAATCGCGAAAACTACCATATACGATTTTCCGTTTGTGGTGCCCTCATAACACCAACCCCACCTCCCAACCGTCTATAGTTCATAGAACCACATAACCGCCATTGGTTTTGTTCTGTGTCGTAAAATTCGATTGTTTTAAGGTAAGCCGTACCATCGAAGCCTCCCACTGCATACAGCTGTCCATTTACTACAGCCAAACCAACCTGAAATAAAAATTAATTTAATAATATAATATTTGTTTTAAAGGATTCTAAATTTGGATCTGCCAGCTTATACTCAACCATATTATTAAGAAATAACCGGCCAAGTGTAAGTCGGACTTGCGAAATTAGTATTCCGTACGTTGATTGCTTTTAAAATAAAATTTTTTATAGGAGGTATAAAATGATGAATGACTTCACAAAACTCACCCCAAATGAGTTTTCAACAAAGTTCTTTTCCGATCTTTACTGAAAACTGATGATCTTTGTTTTTATTATATACCAGATAAATTATTAAAGGTAATGCACTCGTGACAATTTTCGTTCAATCTACACCTTGAGGAGAATATTCCAAAATTTTTTAAAAATTTTTTGAACAGTACTCTTCGAAATAAAGGGGGGCAGCGATTTTTCGCAATTTTTTAAAAATAATACAAAGAAAAGTGTGCGCAAGTATTACATTATATATATTTTTGGACTGGGGTTTTTACAAGCTCTCATTTGACAACCCACTCGATGACCTGGTAAAAAAAAATTTTTTCACTTCCGATTTCACCCCCCAAAACTAACCCCTTAAGTCAAAATTTAACTTTCAAAATTACACGACTCTGATGAGGCCATCAATTCCTACATTAGTACCAAATTTCGAGCTTTCTAAATAGTTTCGGAGCAAATTTAACTTTCAAACTATACGGCTTTAATGGGGCCATCAATTCCTATATTAGTGCCAATTTTCAACATTCTATGTCAAATAGTTTCAGAGAAAATCAGGGATGGCAGACGGACAGACAGACACCGAAGTAATCTTATAAGTGTTTCGTACTAACTCGCACTAAAAACCAAAGATGTATGTGTTGACAGTTTTGATATACATAAAATAAAAACAAAATATGATTTTTTTGTATTCTCAAAGTTATTTTTTTTAATTAAACAAAAAAGTTTTTTTTGTTTAAGTATTGTAAGTTTGTTTTCATAGACAGCAACACAACAACTTTATCGGAGCTAGAAAGGCTCGTTCCATGCATACGAATTTTATTGTAAGGAGCATTAATGTAGCTACTGTATGAGCAGTCGCATTGTCATATTTGGTCGCCATTCTTGAAGTTTCTCAAAAATTTTTTGTAAGCCGTCTGTGATATTCCAGTAAGTAATAACAGCCCTTGGAATCTCTAGAGTAGTAATTGCCACGTGTCTACTATTTTCTCATTTCCTTACCAAAACTTCCAGGTCACTTCATGTTTGTCAGTGGGTTTTCCTCTGGAAAGACCATTCTGCGGAAGGGCTTTAAATTTGTGGGTGAAATTCATTTCTGTAAAAACGTTAAAAATTCGCCTAAAGTTGCCTTCATCCAATCTAGTACCTTGACACCATTCCAGGCCCTTTTTGGTAAGTCGCTAAGGCTGCTATTCAAAATTTCACCAAACCCACAATACCGCCACTCACACGGTCAGATACTACTGTTGCAACACCAGTTGAAAAAGCCAACTTGTTAGCTGAACTCTTTGCTTCACATTATACTGTCGCTTTTCAAGGAAAAACACCATCAACTATTCTTCCCGTAGTGCAGTCAAGGATGCCCGACTGTTTTCAGGTAGAGTATCATAAAATGTATTTTAATGAAGCTAGACATTAAAACAGCTTTTAGCACTGACGCCATAGTACTCAAAAAATGCGCGAGAGAACGAACACCAGTTTTCTGTAGACTTATCAACCTATCTTACAGAAAGAGAATATTTCCTTCCTGCTGGAAATGCGGTTCAATTCAGCCGATCTCCAAAAGGGGCAGAAGGACCTTGCCGGCTCCAAATAAAGCAAAAAACCTTGCTGGCCAACTGCAGACCGGTCGCACTGCGCTGCATATGGAAAGTCATGGAAAAAGTTATCGATCAGCATCTTCTGAAAAATCTTGAACGATTGAATATTTTAGCGATCATCAATATATTTCGTAAGTAAAGATCAACAGGGGGTCTTCTAAGTTATGTAATACATGTTTGGAACAACGCAATTGATCACTTTGGAGAATTTCGAGCGGTTGTACTTGATATATCAAAGGCATTCGACCATGTTTGGCAAGATAGATTGTTGGCTAAGTTACGCTCTTATGATATGCCTGAAAAGTTCTATTTATGGCTCCTGTGTTTCGTCAGAGAGCATCCTTTACGAGTAGCAGTCGTCGGATTTCTTTCTAATATCTGCACTATAAACGCCGGTGTGTCCCAAGGTTCCATACTGTCTCACTCTGTTTCTCATTTACATTAATGATCTGCTGGAAAGGAACAGGAATCCAATTTGCTGCTTTGCAGATGACAGTATGCTTATCTCCTCATTCACTTTAAACGCTCGAACATCGGCTACTCATGCAAATATCCGCAGGAATTGTTCACTTAACAAAGACCTAGAAAAAATTCCATCTTGGGATGACCGTAACAAAGTAGAATTTAACGCTACAAAAACCCAGGCGGCAATTTTTTCTGAAAAAGTTAACGTTGCTGATTCCAACATAGTTATTGTCGGCACACTCGGCAAATATCTCTTGGCATGAACATGTTGCACGCACAGCAAAGAGAGCTTCTCAAAAGCTGAAGATATTATTTCGAACTAGAAAGCTTTACATTCCACAACTGTTAATCCTTTACCAAGCTCAAGTTCGGCCAATGATGGAATACTGCCCCCATGTTTGGGGTATGCTCTCAAAACATACACTGCATGTGTTGGATTCTATTCAGAAAAGAGAGAGAAAGATGGTTGTAGCCAGCTTCATTCCTCCCAGAGCGGTGCGTGCTAAAAATACTCGTCGGACTAATACCTCACATCCGTATGAAGTTCAGCTTGACACCCCTCCTGTTCAAGCAGTCTTGTATATGAAGAACTTCGTCCTTTTGAAATAATTTGCCCAGGACCGGGTTTTCTACCGAGTACAATTTATAGCGATTCGAAACCAACGTGAACTGCTTTTTTCGCATACGCTTCGCCCGCGCCCCTGTAGGGGTTTACCTGCAGCACGTGTGCTATACCCAGAAAAAAAAAACATTTAACTCTGATGTTCTTGGTTTCATGGATCCAATCTGTAAATTTAGTCCCAATTTCATCGAATGTCACTCTGTTGCTTTCACGCACAGCTTTTTCCTATTTATTAAAAATGAACATGAACAGTTTTAATTTTTTGAAATCATCGAAGAACCACGGCACGGTAAGTAGCAAGGTCTCTAAAGACTCCAAGCAAATGATAAAGATTTTTGAGTAATATTTTTAAGATCCTAGAAAATCATCATGTGGAATTACTCTTTTTCATGATCAATATCAAGTTTAGGCCTGAGACCAATTTTATCATGAGCCCTGTCACACTGTTTCCTCTCATTTACTAAAATGGTTTCACTTTAAAACTGTCCTAAATTAGCAATTAGAGCTTTGAATTGACAAGCGCACCACTAAACCAACTAAAGTTATGATACTGTACAATACAAGACATCACGATTCGTTTTTATTTACGATTAAACCGATAAGAATGAAAAATTATTTTAAAATTTTAAAAATTCTCTTACCTATTTCAAGGTATTATTTTCAGAGTTCTATTTTAATTTTTTTTTTATAAAAAGGTTCCTTTGGTGACAATTTGAATATTTTTTTTATGGGCGTAGCACAGCTATTCACGTTGGTCTTAAATCGCTGTAAGTTATGCTCAGTGAGAAACACAAAACAAATAATTCCAAAAGGATGATGTTCTCCATACAAAATAAGGATTAAAAAGTGTTGTCCAAGGAGTAACAAGCTGAACCTCATACGGATGTGATGTATTAGCGCGATATCTATTAATATATGCACCGCTCTGGGAGGAATTAAGCGGGCTACATTCATCGAACACTTCCATAAAAATATGATGTTCTAAGAAATCAAGGGTTCTGGTGACCAGACCATTTTAGTTGGGCCGCTCTTTCCAGAGCATCCGTCAGCCGTGTTCTTCTCCGGATTTTCTCATTTGGGATTCTATCTCTCAAACTCACTCCAAGCATGGCTTTCTCCATTGCACGCTGCGCCACTCGAAGTCTGTTCATCGACGTACGTGTTAGCGACATCGATTCAAGACCATACGTGAGAACTGGCAGTACACATGACTCATTTCCTTTTGAAGTGTACAGAGATATCTCGTGATCTGAAAATAAACCCCATATTACCAAACGCTGCCCAACTCTTCGAGAAATTTCGGCTGTTTGGTTCTCATTTCGTAGTAGTATTTTTTGTCCGAGATATATATATTCAGATACGTTCTCTAATGGCCGATTTTCGACGGTAATCGTTATTCGCTCTGGGCTCATTATCTTTGTCTTGCTCAGGTTTATTTCCAATTCGACTCGTGCAGTTCTTCCATCACAGTTGTTAATTCATGGAGTGTAGTACCGATTAGAACGAAAGCTTCCGCATATCGTAGATGATTAAGTCGTGTTTCGTCTATGTTAATCCCCTTATTTTGCCAGTCTAAGGTCTTAAAAACGTCCAGTGTGAACAGTTTTGGCGAAATCGTATCTCGTTGGCGTACTCCTCTTTTTATCAGTATTTTTGGGGCCTCATGTCTTTCGTTACTAGTATTTGAATGTACGCATTGTCGTAGATTATTTAATAAGAGTCGAGTATCTGGTATCTACCTTAGCGTTATCTAGGGCTCTTAAAATTGCCGACATTTCTATAGACTCAAAGACTTTCTGGTAGTCTACGAAAGCCAAGTATAAGGGTATATTATATCCCATGGCTTTCTCAATGAGCGTATGTAGGGTATGTAATGTAGGTAGTCTATTATGCTGAATCTCTTTTGAAATCCAGCCTGTTTTGGAGGTTGATATAAATCCATCTTGTGCGTCAGTACAGAACTAACAGTTAGTATTTCCAACTTCTGAGAACTCGCTAAGCAAGCGACATGCGATAAAATATAAGTGTCAAAAGCAAAGTCAACTGGACAAATAGAAGTGTTTAAATTCTATAACAACTAGATCGGGATCTCAGTTTTAGACCCTTTTAGTGGATCTGCCTGTAAGTGTCTTGTCTACACTATAAAACATTATTTTTATTGTTTGGTTTTGTAGTTGGTAGTAATTACCAAAAAAATGTACTTACTCCGCTCCTCCTTGATGTCATAGCAACGATTGGACTCCAGGTATTTGTATGAGGATTGTATCTTTCTGCACTACTCAGTTCCATACAGTCATCCCGACCACCAACTGCATATATTAAGTTATTGAAAACTGCACAGCCTAAGTGTTTCCTTCTCGTCGACATGGGACTTACTAGCGTCCATTTGTTATGACGTGGATCATATCTAAATGTTGAAAAAATAAATCTTTTTTAAACAAATAGTGTACACTAAGATAATCAATATATATTTTTAGTTTTAGGAACACTTATAAGATCGCTTCGGTGTCTGTCTGTCAAACACGATTTTCTCCGAAACTATTTGACATAGAAAGTTGAAATTTGGCACTAATATAGGAATTGATGGCCTCATCAGAGACGTATAGTTTTGAAAGTTAAATTTTGACTTAAGGAATTAGTTTTGGGGGGTAAAATCCGAAGGGACATTTTTTTACCAGGTCATCGAGGAGGTGTCAAATGGAAGCTTGTAAAAACACGAGTTCAAAAATACATACAACGTAATACTTGCGCACACTTTTCTTAGTATTATTTTTTAAAAAATGCGAAAAATCGCTGCTTCCCCCAATCTCGAAAAGTACTCATCAAAAAATTTTGAAAAAATTCTGCAATATTCTCCACAGGGTGTAGATTGAACGAAAATTAGCTGCATTACCTTTAATAATTTATCGGGTACACAAAAAAAAAATAAATAACAAGGATTCTCGGTTCTAGTGATAATTAAAAAGCATAATTGAAACAGATTGGACATTACACATGACATGCGCCTTGCATTGTCGAAGACAACTCCTCAATTCCAGGCCCTTATTGAAGCAAAGCAACAACATCTATCTCATTAAATAGATAGACTTGATAAAAATAATAAACGGGGGCATTCAAAATGCGTTTTTTCCCATAGAATTCCCTTCTGAGGCGATCCGTGGTAAGATTTAAATTTTAAAAGTGGTCCGTGGCTATAAAAAGTTTCAGAACCACTACCCTAGTGGGATCGTTTGGTAATACAGAAAAAAAATGTTTCATATGAACGTTGTCGGACATTGTACTTACCTTTCTACAGTATTTAAAGGAGACTGTCCGTCCGAACCACCAATGGCGTATAGATAACCTCCAAGAACCGCTACAGCTACCCCTAATCGTCTAGTTGTCATAGGAGCAACTTTTGACCACTTATTTTCTTTGGGATCGTATCTAAAAACATTAAAATATTAACATTACAAAGTTATCCTTGGTAGCAGTAGTTCTGAAATAATTTTTCAGTATACTGACTGATCATATTTTTCCGTTAGCCTTGTTAAAAAATGTTTGCTCTATTGTGCTCTTAAAAGCACAGCTAGGCCTATTTCTAGGATTGAACTAGATACTCTAAAGAATTTAATTTAAGGGGATATACCTAGTCATTTGGGCCAAAAAATTCAATTTTTGGATTTTTACATTTACTGTAAGTCTCATAAGAATCTATTAAAAATTGTCCTTCTCAGAACGGACAAGGCATTCACATCTGCTATTCTAAGGTTCACTTGTAGCAGTTCACTAGTAACAATTCAGTCGTAGCAGTTATTAAAGTTTATATTTTTATTGGCTTCATTGTGGTCGAAATGCAGACGACTACGCAGCTAAAGACAAGGAGGCCGAGCGACAAAAAACACAAAGTACAAAGGAAGCTAGAATGCGTCATAGACAAGATTGATCCGCTAGTAAACTAATTTCTAGGAAATTCTGATTTCAGATGATCCAGCTCCCAGTAATCGGGTACACCGCAATGCACCTTAAAAAAGGGATCGCAGGGGAACGAGTGTAGCGCCGCCATTTTTTTTTTACATATAATTTCACAAATGGTATTTTGAGCTATGTATTATTATATAAAATAAAAACCTGATTTTTATAATGAATCGTTTCACTAAAAAAATCCTAAAAAAAAAATGCTTTTTTTAAGACTAGGTACATCCCCTTAAATTACCTCTATAAGAAAGAAGTCGATCCTCAAATCGCTACATCGACCAAATCAATAAATTAAATTTGTTGCGTAATGACGTCAAGCACACAGCGGAAGACCTCGAGGAGTGGAGGAGCGTGGCAAGCACGGATCCATGAGAGGTCACGACGTTCTAAATCGAACCGCGATCAGTGAGAAGAAAAATATGAAGACTTATATTTTAAAATCAAAGCTACAGTTACTCAATTTTACCTTTCAACATGATTTAAACATTGAACTCCATCTTGCCCACCTACTGCATACAGTAAATTATCCAACACCGCCACACCAACGCTTGTCCGACACGATGTGGTTGGTGCTACATCACAGGACCACTGATCTGTTTGAGGATCATACCTAAAAAGAAATGCAAGATATAAACTCGCTCTTTGCTTTAGATTATTTGCATAAAGTCAGGTACATTCAGGTTATAAACTTATTACAAAAAAAATCTTAGGTTTTACCTTTCAATGCTATTCAAGTAGCTCTGTCCATCATGCCCTCCAACTGCGTAAAGTAAATCATTTAAAACTGCAACACCTACGCCACATCTTCTTTTACTCATAGGGGCAACCATTTTCCATTCCATAGTTTGTGGATCAAATTTTTCCACGGAAGCGATTGCATCTCCACTACACCAACCACCAACAGCAAATAATACCTCACCTAAAAGTAATAATCTCTTTAAAGCTAGAACATCTCGAGCTTGTGATGATAATAAAATTCGCGAGATAGATTTATATATCAAACTAGCTAGGCCCGCGGCTCTGCTCGCTCAGACTACAATTATTGTTTAGGTTTTTTTGCAAAAGCAAACTTTTTTCTGACTTGATTCACTATTGTGTCATTACTTATTCCTTATGCCCCCTAACATAACAAAATATATACTAAAATCGGGCCAGAGAACATATGTATGAATTAAAAAAAAAAAAACACGTAAATCGGTTAACGGACAGACAGGCAGACTCTGCGTTTTATAATATACCAGGTGTACAAGTATGAAATGCGGATTTTAGACCACAGAGGGTGCACCAATGCAGTTTGTGCTATAAAGATTTGACACTGCCCCATTTTGTTGTATCATCAACAAGTATCAGACGCGCATGAATGATAAATTGGAAAAGTGTGTGCATAGTGTTGTGTTGTTGTGTTCAATATGTCGAAATTTATACTGAACAAAGAGTAATCGCGGACGGCATTAATTTTTTGTTTTCATTTGAAGAAAACTGCTGTTGAATCATACCGATTACTTCGAGAAGCTTATGGTGAACATGCTCCATCGCAAGATACGTGTGAACGATGGTTTCGGCGTTTCAAAAGTGGTGACTTCGATGTTGCAGACAAGGAACGTGGAAAACCGCCAAAAAAATACGAAGATGTGGAATTGCAAGCATTGTTGGACGAAGATGATTCGCAAACACAAAAACAACTCGCCGAGCAATTGGGCGTTAGTCAATAAGCTGTTTCCAATCGGTTACGAGAGATGGGAAAGATTCAGAAGCCGGTAGATGGGTACCACATGAGTTGAACGGCAGGCAAATGGAAAAGAGCAAAAACACGTGACATTTTGCTCCCTCGGTACAAAAGGAAGTCGTTTTTGCATCGTATAGTTACAGGGGATGAAAAGTGGATTTCTTTTGAGAATCCCAAACGCAAAAAATCATGGGTAGACCCAGGCGCACCACCCACATCGACCGCAAGACCGAATCGCTTTGGTAGTAGAAACACGATGCTCTGTGTTTGGTGGGACCAGAAGGGCGTGGTCTATTATGATGTCTTAAAACCTGGGGAAACAGTTAATACTAAACGTTACCAACAACAATTGACCGATTTGAACCGTTCGCTGTTTGAAAAAAGGCCAGAATACCGAACGAGGCAACACAAAGTCATTTTTCTTCATGATAATGCTCCATCACATACGGCAAAACCAGTTCGCGACACGTTGGAAGCACTCAGCGGGGAAGTTCTATCCCATGCGGCTTACTCACCAGACTTGGCTCCTTCCGATTACCACTTGTTTGCATCGATGGGTCACGCACTTGCTGAGCAGCGCTTTGGTTCGTACGAAGATGTGAAAAAATGGTTCGTACGAAGATAAAAAATGTGAAAAAATGGTTCGATGAATGGTTCGCAGCAAAAGGGGGAGTTTTTTACTGGCGTGGTTTTCACAAATTGCCCGAAAAATGGGAAAAAATGTATAACAAGCGAGGGAGCATACTTTGAATAAAGCACTTTTTTTATCATTCTTCCGAATTTAACATGTTTTTTCAGAAAAAAAATCCGCATTTCATACTTGTACACCTGGTATATAGATACAAGGGCTACCTTTTAAGTTTTTACAAAAACAACAAAAAAAAAAATGTTATAAATCGTTTTATTCTTTCTCAAAAATATTCGCCTTTAAGATTTATATGCTTTTGCATGCGTTCGAAACCAATTCTCAAAACATTTTTTCCACTCTGAAATTAGTACCTCAAGAACACAGTTTTGGAAGTATTCAACAGATTCTTAAGATGGTTTTTTGACATTCGGACACAAAAAAAAAGCGATTAGGCAATAAATCAGGTGAATACGGGCAATGAGACATTAATTCGATATTTTTCTCCGTCCAATAATCAGTTGTTTGACATGCTGTGTGAGAGATGGCATTGTCATGCTGAAGAATGATGCGATGTTTTCGGTCGTTTTTCCTGATTTCATCGATGACTTCTGGCAAATAACTTGTATACTATTCAGTATTACTGTTCTTCGATCCTCTAAAGCAATGGTTATAATAAGTCCAGTAAAACCAAAGAAACAAGCAATTATTTTCTTGGAAGTGCTTCGCGAACGAAACACTTTTGTTGGAATCGGAACAGTTAATTGTTGCTTAGTGTCCAGCTCGTACGAATATATCCAATTTTCGTCTCCTGTTACCATGTTGTATACAGATTTTGCATGTCCTCGGTTGAATTTTTTGAGCATTGCCTTACACCAATCGACACGAGCCTGTTTTTGAGTTTCGGTCAAATTATGCGGAATCCAACAGGAACAGATTTTTTTCACAGCTAAATGTTGACGCAAAATTCTATGTACTGCAGTCTTCGATATGCCTAAGGATGCCTCTATCTCACGGTAAGCCACATGCCGATCCTCTTCAATCATTGTTGCGCACAGCATCGATGTTTTTCGGAACGACAACCGATTTTGATCAATTTTCACGAAATTCATCGTTGATGGAAGCACAACCATGACGAAATTTTGCAAACCTGTAAACAGTCTTTTCTGGTGGTGATTCATTACCAAAAGTTGAACGAAGCGATTCGAGGCATTATTGTTGAGTTAGGCCTTTATTAAAATCGTAAAAAATCATCCAACGAAAACCTTCACGAGTAATTTCTATTTGTTCACAAAACTATTTTTTTAAACGCTCACTGTAAACAAACTACTCGGCCAATTTCTGAACTACCACTGTTTTAAGGTGTTTCTTACGAGAAGACAGAGAGAGCAATATGTTAGAGAAAGACGCGAAATAATTTGGTTTTCAAGGTATAATGAATGTGGCAACGTAGCTTCTCGCTTGCTTCCTGCCACACGCAATCACGTGTTATTTATAATAACCTTGATACTTTTACATGATATACAATAAAAATTATTTTTAATTAAAACGATACTTTGGATTATTTATTAAAAATATATTAATTATTAAGTATTTATATCTAAATAAACGCGCGTGCGAGGCACGCATTTATTCTAGTATCTTTTAAAAGAAAGTCGGATCAGTACGATGCATAATTAGTCCGGGAGCTCGCGAACAAAATGCGACCTCATCGAAGAGTGGCAGATAATAGTATCACTTTGTTAATTATGCCTCCCTTAGTCCCTCCAGGTGGTTTGAAGCCTCAAGTCTGGTTCCTGTTCCTGGAAATACGCTTTAAAGCTACAAGATAAAGATGGTGGACGAACCCATCGCTGAGTGGTAGATATTCTGGGTATAACTTCATTTCTATGAAATATGACTGAAAAATGAATATCTGCCACGGATATTGGGTCAATCTAAAGTTATAACGGTTCAAAGTTGCAGAAAAATGAACCCACCTGAACCCATAGAGGTGCGAATGAAATTTGTTTTTAATATGTTCGTTGAGGTTTGTAGATACTAAAAATACCATTATCTGCCATGGAGTCCCGTTCTTTATTAAACTAAATTAAATTTTTTGATGCAATAACGCATAAGTATTTTTGAAACGCGCGCCTATCCTACAACGCGCGCGCCCGTCCTATAATTTGTTTTTCTCTCACATACTATACACATGCGCCAGTGTCTCGAGACACCCAAATCACCACTGAAACAGTTACAAGCAGATTAATGCATTTATTTAATTTACAATGCTATTTCACTCTATATTTTTTGATATTTAACCTTTAAATTTATGCTTATACTTATTATTTAAAATTTATATTCAAAAGCTTCAAAACTTCTTTTAATACGTAATTACGAACACTTAGAAAAAAATGTTTTGGTAGCTACGAGGCTGGTTTGAAAAGTCCGTGCAAAGTTCGAGAGATGGCACCACCGGCGCGTATCGAGGTCATGTTTAGTTAGTAGCATCTCTTGAATGAACGCACACCAAGTTTCAGCCATATTGGTCTATTTCTTTGTGTTTGGCATTCGTGTGAATCAAGGAAGTCGAGTGATTTTCAAGAAATGGGCGAAAAAGAATTTCGTGTGGTGATTAAACATTACTTTATGAAAGGCAAAACGCCTCAGGAGACTAAAGAGAAGCTTAATAAACATTATGGTGACTCTGCACCTTCGATTAGAACAGTTTATAAGTGGTTTCAAATTTTTCGGACTGGCCATATGGGCACAAGTGACGCTGAACGTTCTGGACGGCCTGTGGAGGTTACGACTCCAGAAATCATTGATCAAATCCATGATATGGTGATGGATGACAGAAGAGTTAAGGTGCGTGAGATTGCTAGTGCTGTGGGCATCTCGACTGAACGGGTACATAATATTTTGCATAAACATTTGGACATGAGAAAGCTATCCGCAAGATGGGTGCCGCGATTGCTCACGCTTGACCAAAAACGGAATCGTGTGAAGTGTTGCAAGGATGGTTTGCATCGGTTCCAGAAGAATCCGGAGGACTTTAAGAGTCGTTTCGTCACTGTGGATGAAACATGGATACATTACTATACTCCTGAGACCAAACAACAATCTAAACAATGGGTTACCAAGGGGAATCTGCACCAAAAAAAGGCGAAGACCGTTCCTTCGACCGGAAAGGTTATGGCGACTGTCTTTTGGGATTCGCAAGGGATAATCCTCATCGACTATCTGGAAAAGGGTAAAACTATTACAGGTGAATATTATTCATCGTTATTGGACCGTTTGAAAACCGAGCTGCAAGAAAAACGCCCGCGATTGGCCCACAAGAAAGTCCTTTTCCATCACGACAACGCACCAGCACACACCTCAGCAGTTGTGGTCGCAAAATTAGTGGAAATAGGATTCCAACTCGTTTCACATCCCCCCTATTCTCCAGACTTGGCTCCCTCGGACTACTATTTGTTCCCCAATTTGAAGAAATGGCTGGCGGGACAAAGATTTTATTCAAACGAGGAGGTGATTGCAGACACTAATGGATATTTTGCAGACTTGGACAAATCCTATTATTCGGAAGGGATCAACAAACTAGAACATCGTTGGACGAAGGGTATAAGCCTAAAAGGAGACTATGTCGAAAAATAAAAAAGGTTTACCCCTAACACATAAGTAGTTTTTATTTTTGCACGGACTTTTCAAACCAGCATCGTATATTAGATAGTACATTTGAAATTTTTGATTTTTAACGTAACAGACGATAAGAGTGATCCAAAAAACCTCAAGAATCAAAATTTTAAACATTTAACGTACGATATTTTTTGCCGCATTCGGTTAATGCCAATACAACGGTGACCGAATACTCCACCCCGGGTTTTACTGTGTTCTTTTTAAACAGTTTTTAAGCGATTATCTAAAAAAAGGAATCTGATATAATTTATTTTTATACTAGCGAAATCTAAATTTATTAAGCGCTCCACCCAAATTTTTTTTAGACATATTTCGACCCACGAATACGAATTTAAAGTCTATTTTTGTAAAAACTGAACCTTTTTATTGTTATAAACAATTTATTATAAACAATTATGCTAATAAACCGAATTTCATAGAATTTATCTTCATAACAGCAAAATCTAAGCTTTTTACCACCTAAGTTTTTTAGATGAATTTTGAACTACTGCCTGAATTTCTAATCCATTTTTCCAACTTATTAAAATTATGAGCTAATCAGTTTATTTACATGCAATTAAATAAAAATATTCGTGTTAAATTCGGAAAGAAAAATTAATATAATTCTAATAAATTGTCAGTAAAAACAAAATGATCGAGTTTTTGAAAAAATGAACGGAGACTTTAAATTTAGCGAGTTAGAAAATATTATATTAAGTTATAGAAAAAAATTATTTATATGTAACAAAAATTAGTAAATTTTTAGCAAGAATGGATTAGAAATTCGACTTTAACGTGTCAAAAAACATATGGACTCATGCATCACAGCTAGATAATAATGCGAATAGGAAAAATTCAATTTGTTTATAACTTAAGCTTTGCATTAAAAATAGAAAAATGCTGCTAATAAAAGCAGGAACTGGACTTCATCATTCGAACAGTGGTTCATTTATCTGCCGCTCTCGAATGAGTTCAGATTGGTCCAAAAACTCTAGGGTTCAAAAATTCGTAGACATTCAGAGAACCAAGATCTATGGCAGATAATATTTTTTCACTTCTTTTTGGATCCCAAACAAACTATATCTCGCATATCTGTCACTCAGGGTGAGTTCATTTTTTGAGCCCATTTTTCCAAGAAAACCGGTCTCCGTGGCAGATATTAAAGCTATAGTTCTTCAAAACATATAAAACGGCCACTCTGCGATGGATTCACTTGCCCTCAGTTTTCTGTAACTTCCACCCTCCATAACTGCGGCAGGAACTGGAATTTGGAACTATAAGTTGTATTTTTTGGTTCAGTTTGTCACATTTAATAAGTGATATATTTTTATACCGCCTTCTGATAAGTCCAAAATCTTGGTTATGAACTCCCGGACTATATATGATTCAAAATTTGAAAGAACGCCCGCGTCCGCGCGAGCAGTCTTCTTCAAGCTACGTTGCCACAGTCAAAATTCCCTTCATAAAATTAAATAAAAGTAACATTTATCTATTTTTGTAACAACTAGGAGGTAAATTGCCTTCATATTTTAACAAACGAAAGCAAAATATTTTTTTTATGTATAGATAATGGTTTGTGACTTTTTACTTTTTAATGCATATACGACAACAAAAATTGTAAAAACGCATGCTTTGATCGAAGAAAAAGTATGGATTTGTATCTTTTACGTGTTAAATATCTAAAACTTTTATAATTAATTATGACAATACGGCGTAGTAAACCATCTTTATATTGAAGCAGTGAATGGATGATGCTAAAATTTATTATTTCTCAACTAGTTTTAACAGTTACTCGTAAGAAATACCTTAACAATAATAACTGTCAAATCTGAATAGCGCCATCTAGTAGTCGTTTGTAAAAACTTGAAAGGTGGCCCTCAAATAAAAGATATTTAATAAAATGTAAGCATGTTACCTCTACGAGTAGGTTTCCTGGGCCTAGTCCTCGGTCCCTGCATCAAAGGTCTTTCTTGAGGCAGAAGCAAGTAGTTTTTCGCCTCGTCAACTAAATCCCTGCAAGATTCATCCGATCTAACCAACAAATCTGACCCAACGGTTCCAACAAGAAACTTAGGACTTAACAAAGGTAATCTCACGTGCTGTAATACCGACGGTAAATGTTGTCTCCTTTCAGCTACGTTATACTTCACCCAAGACATGACAGCATTAAATACTTGCTCTTCCGTTCTTACATTCAATTCATCGCTGGCGATGATATCTACTAACTGACCTATCGGAAGTAGCATAAATTCCTCTGATTCCATAACCTCTTGAAAGTTATGTTGAGTGAATTTATCAGCTATTCGTAGTAACTCCCTGCACGAATGGGTGTCAGCAAAGGCTCTTATACCAAGGCAGTTGGAGGGATCTAATTGTCTTTTAAGGAACTCGCAACAAATGTCTTGTATTTCAGTCAGTTGCAGGAGACAAGCCGCGGGCAGTAACATTTGTACATTTGATTCTTCTACCACGATATGGGAGGTGTAACAGAAATCTGAAAAATACATGAATTAATGTTTAATCGAAAGTTTCTTATAAACGGTGTAAAGAGGATCAATAAAACTATGATTTCTCAAAAAAAAAGTAAAATTACTCACCTATCAGCAAATCCATAGCAAGTTCATCAATATCCCTAATAGTTACTTCAGTCTGTCGAGATTCGGCCCAATTCCCCAGTAAACATCGCTCGAAAATAAGGACTACAAGCACTCAATATTACCCTGTGTGCAAAAATTTTTCTTCCTCCAACATTCAGTACGACGTCGCATAATTCACGATGTCTTCGAAGCAAGTTCAGTTCCGTCAGGGTGTTCTTAGGATGTTTATCTGATGTATGTGATAATCTTGCAGGTGAGGGAGGTCTATCTCCCCCAGTTGTCTCTCCCATGCGGCAGGGGCCCCGTGAATGTGACGCAAATTGGAGACGTAAGGGCGGCGACGCCCAACCCCACACCGAATCTATCTATTTAACAGAAAAACATTTGATAAAAAACAAATGCATATTAAAGAGGGTTAAATTCTTCTTTTGGTTAATTTCTATGAAACACTGTCAATAGGCTGAATGGCAGAGCTGTAATAGATATCGTCGAACAAGAGCATCAAGAGACAACGTTTTTTTGCTTAAAATAAATAATCGAGAAAAAACACAATAAGACAGATAATGGGGGTGTCACTTTTCCTGCTGAAGGTACAGATGTTAAGGAAATAAAGACCAGAATAATACAGGAAAATAAAGCCTGCCTTAACAGCATCCTGTGAAGTAATGAAGTAAGCAAAAAATAAAAATTCAATCTATGGAGAATAATAATCAAAATTAGTTTAGTCACTCAGACCCTCAGAACGACATAACAAGCTAGAAGCTGGGAGGATTGCTTAGAAGTTCCAAAATAGACCTAGTAAGGAACGACACCGTAAAAGAGAAAATAAGAATGGAAGGTAGAATAACGCAAGACACAGCACACAAACTCACATGGAATAGGCATGTAAATAGAATAGACAACAAAAGACTCCCAAAACTAACGAAGCAATGGCAACCAAAGATAGGAAGACCTAGAACTGTATAGGAAGTCTGAGTTAGAAAGGCAATGAGCGCAAGAAACCTTCAAGAAGAAAAATTAACCAATAGAACGGAAAAGAAATTAGGGATAAACTATTAAATACATACAGCTTCAGAACATGGGCGGAAATAGAAATAATTACGAAAATAATTAAACATTTGAACCTACAATGGCAGTAGATGGCAAGTAAATATTCCGGAATGTGGATAAATTCGTCATAAATAAAATTAGTTTAGATAGAAATTTTCAAATGAAAAGTCAAATTATTTAATCCAATCCAAAACTGCAAGAAATTATATACCTCTGTATATATATATATATATATATATATATATATATATATATATATATATATATATATATATATATATATATATATATATATATACATATATATATATATATATATATATATATATATATATATATATATATATATATATATATATATATATATATATACATATACATATACATATATATATATATATATACATATACATATACATATACATATACATATACATATACATATACATATACATATATATATATATATACATATACATATATATATATATATATATATATATATATACATATACATATATATATATATATATATATATATATATATATATATATATATATATATATATATATATATATATATATATATATATATATATATATATATTTTCGACAAAAGTTCGGAATCGACTGCTACTTTCACTAAAATGCGTCGTAGACACAGGTTCCCTCTACCAAATTTTTGTTAAATCGCTAGAATCGCATATACCAAAAATAAATTATCGAGGACTCATTCTTATTTGACAGACCGTAGACAAGACAATCAAATTTTCTATTGTCTCAAAGCCCATTAAAATAGGTCACAGACTGAAATTAGAAGCGGAGTTTTCGCAAAAATTTTATTAAAAAAAATGTTCGGACAATACTAAAATCTATAATATATACAAAATGCAACGTCTCTCTGTCTGTCTGTCCGTTAGTGCGCTTATCACTGGAGAACCACTTATCCGATTTATGTACTTTTTTTTAGTGTTCCGTACGGAACACTTATAAGATCACTTCGGTGTCTGTCCGTCTGTCTGTCCGTCTGTCTGTCCATCTGTCCGTCTGTCACACCCGATTTTCTCCGAAACTATTTGTCATAGACAGTTGAAATTTGGTAGTAATATAGGAATTGATGGCCTCATCAGAGCCATATTTTTTTGAAAGTTAAATTTTGACTTAAGGGGTTAATTTTGGGGGGTGAAATCGGAAGTGAAAAAAAAAATTTTCTACTAGGTAATCGAATGTGGTGTCAAATGAAAGCTTGTGGAAACACGAATAAAAAATATATATATAATGTAATACTTGCGCGCACTTTCCTTTGTATTATTTTTAAAAAATCGCGAAAAATCGCTGTCCACCCGCCTTATCTCGAAAAGTACTTATCAAAAAATTTTGAAAAAATTCTGGAATATTCTCCACGGGGTGTAGATTGAACGAAAATTATTACGAGTGCATTACCTGTAATAATTTATCTGGTATATAAAAAAAAAACAGAAATTTCAAGGTCATCAATTTTCAGTAAAGATTGGAAATAAACTTTGTTGAAAACTTATTTGTGGTATGTTTTGTAAAGTCACTGATCATTTTATATCACCGTAACATAAATTTTGACTTAAGGGATTCGTTTTGAGGGGTGAAATCGGAAGTGAAAAAAAAAATTTTTTACTAGGTCATCGAGTGTGGGGTCAAATGAAAGCTTGTGAAAACACGAGTAAAAATATATATATATATATATGTAATATATTGTAATATTTGCGCACACTTTTCTTCGTATTACTTTTAAAAAATCGTGAAAAATCGCTGTCCCCTACCTTATCTCGAAAAGTACTGATCAAAAAATTTTGAAAAAATCCTGGAATATTCTCCACGGGGTATATATTGAACTAAAATTATCATTACCTTTAATAATTTATCTGGTATAGAAAAAAAAACAAAATTTCAAGGTCACCAGTTTTTAGTAAAGACTGGAAACAAACTTTGTTGAAAACTCATTTGGGGTGTGTTTTGTGAAGTCACTGATCATTTTATACCACCCTAACAAAAATTTTTATTTTAAAAACAATCAACGTACGGAACACTAATTGTGCAAGTTCAACTTGCACTTGACCGGTTTTTTTAACATACATATGTTCTCTTGCCAGGTTATAGGCTATATTTTATTACGACAGGTAGCATAAGGAATGAGCAGTGACGTAAAATAGTGAATGAAGTCGGAAAAAAGTTTGCCGCTAGCGCGTTCCCTTGCAATACACAGCCTAAACCATTAAATATGGAACAATATTATGTAGCAGAGAATATCTATACGCGAGAACCACTTATCTGATTTATGTGTCTTTTTTTTAAATTCATACATATATCCTTTGGCCAGGTTATATAATAATAATAATAATAATCTATATCTATAATAAATATAAAATGCAACGTCTCTCTGGCTGTCCGTTAGTGCACTTATCCCTCGAGAACCACTTATCCGATTTACGTTATTTTTTAAATTCATACATATGTTGACCAGATTATAGATTTATAGATATATATATATATATATATATATATATATATATATATATATATATATATATATATATATATATATATATATATATATAATAATATATAAAAATGCAACGTATCTCTGTCTGTCTGTCCTTTAGTGCGCTGATCAATGGAGATTTAAAGCGTTTTTTTTTTAATTCATACATTTGTTCTCTGGCCAGGTTATCTATAATCTTCTATCTAGAATATATATAAAATGCAACGTCTGTCTGTCTGTCTGCCCGTTAGTGTGCTTATCACTTGAGAACCACTTCTCCGATTTACGTGTTTTTATAAATTTATACATATGTTCTATATAATTCGATATAAGCCTAGATAATGGGAGATAAGGAGAAATAATGGGAAATAAGTCGAGATAAGGTGAGATAAGTATAAATAATGGGAGATAAGGAGAAATAATGGGAGTTAAGCAGAGATAAGTCTAGATAATGGGAGTTATGGTGAGATAATGGGAGATAAGGAGAAATAATAGAAATATTGAGAGATAAGCCTAGATAATGGGAGATAAGGTGAGATAATGGGAGATAAGGTGAGATAAGGTTAGATAAGGAGAAATATTGGTAGATAAGGGGAAATAATGGGAGATATTTTATTACGTTGGGTAACATAAGGAATAAGCAGTGACGATAGTGGTGAATCAAGTCCACGCGAGCGGAGCCGCGGGCCCGGCTAGTTAACATATAAATAACAAATGTTCAATTCTAGATTCGTAATATATAAACAGGCTTGTCCCTTAATAAATTAACGAGTAAATATTATGCTTCCAAACACAAAAATTCCAAGAAATTTATCATAGTGCTAATACAATCAGTGTTTTTTACTATCATTAGGGTAGGTGATCAGGTAAAGAAAAAGTTTAAGACGTATTATATTTACTATATTATGTTGAATGTCTGAATTCGTAATAAGTTCTTTTAAAAGGCTTAAGTATTCACTCTGATAATAAATTAAAAATACCTGTATAGGTATAGAAACAATAAATTTACATAACTATTGACGTTATAAGAGTATGAAACTCAATCCAAATTTAAAAAATAGTGGGTAACTGCGGCAGCAAAAAGTGGTTTAACACGGGGGACGTATAATTTGACAGAAGATATGCTAATAGTAGTATCAAGTCTATATAATATAATTCATCAGTCTATGCTAGTCTTGATACTAGAGATGAGAGAAAGAAAAATACTCTAGAATTTTTTTAATTATTTATTCAGATCTTTTACAGCAAAGGAGAAAAGATCATAATGTACTTATTAAACATACAAAATATTTTGTTGGTCTGTTTTCTTTAGGATCGCAGAACAACATACTTCTGTCCGATATTCTCCATTTACGAAAAAAGCATTAAGCTGATGTTTTAATGCACCTTGAAATCAGTGTGAAACTTTTGACGAATGTATTCCTATTTAACACAATATGCTATCTTTAAAAGTACTTAAATCGAAAAGAATGGAACGCAGCCAGAAGTACCAATAGATTATATTATATGTATATTAAATATAATCGAATACGGAATTTTCATATTTACAAATACTTCAGCTTCTGAGCTTAAAAATATTTTTTATAGTAATGCATTGAATAGTTTAGACATATAAATAAATTCCCTTCCAGATATTTCATAAGAGACTCCATAACGCGTTTTAATTACTGTACCTAACTTTGAGAACTCTCAAGATTAACGAAAACATTTTAAAGTACAACTTATACAATTAGTGGTAATACCACTATTTTTTATTGTACAGAAAAGAACAAGTTCCAGAGGAGGTTCCTACTATAAAAACAATTAAAACCGTTCTTTTAAGTAACATTGCCGATAAAAAATAAGTATTAAACTTACAAGTGGTAAAGCTCTTGCTGGAGGTGGTTCAAATTCCCTAAAATACATAATTCTTCTCCTCATGATAAAGAAAAAACACTACCTTCTTATAACAAAAATAAAATTTAACTAACTATTACCCTTATTTTGCAATATAGTCTAGTTGTGCTAACTAAACAGGTAAGAAATGCCCTTTCTACTTAATTAGGCATAATTTAGTTTGTTAAGATTAAAGGTCAAATTGTTTATTTTTCTGTCGTTAAGCCGTTTTGGTACTATAAAATGAATATTAAGAAAGTTATAAACATTTTGTTTTTCCCGGCAGGTAGAATTAAAGTCATTTTAATAAACAAGACTACCGATTTGTAGTAATATCACATATTTGCAGTGGTCTCCGCCCTTATAGATATAAAAATAGCGATCTATTAGAAATACGGCATTTTTATTGGTCGAAGCTTTTAAAGTTTCATTGTCTAAAAGGGATTTTTTCGTAAAAAAATCCTCGACCATCAATTTTTAAAATGGATTTAAGATTTTAAAGTTTTAATGTGGGAAGGGTTCTTTTGTGAAAAATGTCTCCCACCCCAACTGGGTCTAAGCTTTTAGGAATCCAATGTAAGAGGGTTTTTTCTTCTACCCCCGATTATCTTTTGGTGCTTACCCCTTATAAGCTGTTTCACTATTAGTGTTCTATTTTTTTCTTAGAGTCGCCTTTTGTGTTTATCTGCACCACTCGCTCCTTATATCTGGCTACGCCACTGCATATTTGGTATATTAAGTGTTTTTCCTACACTAACTATATACAGTCACTCAACTAAAAACGTATCGTCTATCACTTGTAATCGGTAAAAGAATTTTTGAGGTTATCGTTAGCAGCTCCGCAAACAATGCTCTGTGGAAAGAGATTCATTTTGAACCTTATTTATGGTTAAATAGTACTTTATCGAACATGAGTGCCGCATATGCTGCTCGCTATGAGGCTGTGTTTGTATATAATCATCTAAAAGGTCCAAAAAAAAACGCCTACAGTGGCTGCTAAGTATATGGGCAAGTCGAGTGCATTCGTTAGCACGTGGGTGAAACAATACTTTTAGTTAAAAAAATGTTGTTAATCTACCAGAACGTGGTTTGAGAGAAAAAGTGTCGGACAAGGACGAAAAAACGATTATTAACATGTTTTTCGGAAATTCTCAATTAACTTTGCACCAAGAGGCGTAAAAACGAAAGTAGAAAAGGTTGGATATGTCGTATGAATTCTCAGTCATGTCCGGGCTAACGATTTGAAGTGGCAAGTAACCAGTGCTCAGCTAAAAACACAGATTGAACCGACTATCGTGGGCAGAGGAAAAAAATAGATCGATCCTGGAGCAATGTAACTTTCCCAATGAAGCTTCACTTTGGGAGTTATGTTATTACGCCCACGAGCCTGGTCAATTTCCACTAACCGATTGGTTCAACGAACCGTGAAACACCCTGTAGAAGATTAATGTTTGGGAATGTCTCTTGGGAAAGGGTTTTGGGAGACTCCATCTTTACCTACAATTGGAACACTGAACAATGCTCCAGATTTACAAACTGTGGTTTGTCAATAAAAATGAGGAGTGGATTCTTCAAGAGTCTGTATCCTGTATCGACCACCAAGTGATACCAATTTTCGAACACTTTTCGCTTCTCTTCCAGACACCATCGATCATTTACAAAGTACCGATCCAAGTGCCGAAATTGCCATCCTGGGCGACTTTAATGTCCACAATATCAACTGGCTTAAATATTCAAATACTACCGAGAACAAGGTCGTGAAGCTGAATCATTCTCAATCAGTTATGGCTTAACTCAGCTTATTGACGAACCAACACGGATCCCTGATCGAGACGGGGAGTTCGCCAGTCTTCTTGAGCTGTTTTTAACCACCAATCCGGAGATCTACACGGTCACCGTAAATCCGCCGTTAGGTTCTTTCGACCATAAACTGCTTTCGACATCGAGTATCCTGCCAATCAGTGACAGAGAGGCGCCTAGGCCGCGCAAGATTTGGCACTACAAATCTGCTAAATGGGAAGATCTCATGGAATACTTTCGAACTTTCCCTTGGATGGACGTTTGTTTTCGACCCGATAACCCATCTGACTGCGCCAGGGAGGTCTCCGATGTTATATTGGCTGGTATGGAAGCTTACATCCCTTTTTCGAAGAAATGCTCCTCCAACGGCAAGCCTTGGTTCGACCGAAAATGCAAAGAAGCTGTTGCTTCTAAACATATTGCCTACCGACAATGGCGTGAAAATCCTAACACCGTAAATCGTAACATCTTTGTTCATGCCCGGAACAGATGCAAGGGAATTATCGACGAAACCAAGGAGGCACACAATCAACGAATTAGAAACAAACTTCTCGCTTGCCCCAACAATTCCAGGTCCTTTTGGGCAGTCGCTAAGGCAGTTAGTCAAAATTTTACCAAATCCACCATACCACCACTCACACGGCCAGATAATTCCATTGCAACCACACCTGTTGAGAGAGCGAACTTGTTGGCTGAACTCTTTGCTTCACATTCTACTGTCGATTTCCAAGGAAAACCACCACCTACTATTCCCATATTGCAGTCAAGGATGCCCGATGTTGTCTTCAGACAGCGCATCATAAAGCGTATTTTAATGAAGCTAGACACCAAGAAGGCTTCTGGCGCTGACGGAATACCTGCCATAGTTCTCAAAAACTGTGCAAGGGAACTAACACCAGTTTTCTGTAGACCTTTTAACCTATCCTACAGAAAGGGAATATTTCCGTCCTGCTGGAAATGTGCCACGGTTCAGCCGATACCTAAAAAAGGTAAGAAGACCTTGCCAAATAACTACCGACCAGTTGCACTGCTTGCAATAATATCGAAAGTCATGGAAAAGGTTATCAATGAGCATCTTCTAAAATATCTTGAACGATTCAATATTATTAGCGATCACCAATATGGTTTTCGTAAACATAGATCAATAGGAGATCTTCTGACTTATGTAACACATGTTTGGAACAACGCAATTGAACACTTTGGAGAATCTCGATCGGTTACTCTTGACATATCCAAGGCATTCGACCGTGTTTGGCACGATGGACTGTTGGCTAAGTTACGCTCTTATGGTATGTCTGAAAGGTTCTGTTTGTAGCTCTCATGTTTCCTCAGAGAGCGTTCTTTACGAGTGGCAGTCGACGGATTTCTTTCTAACACCCTCACTATCAACGCCGGTGTGCCCCAGGGCTCCATACTGTCTCCTACTCTCTTTCTCATTTACATTAACGATCTGCTGGAAAAGACCGGGAATCCAATCTATAGCTTTGCAGATGACAGTACGCTTGTCTCTTCATTCACCTTGAACGCTCGGACATCGGCTGCTCAGGCGAATATCCGCAGACAGCAGGAGGTCGTTCAACTTAACAAAGACCTGGAAGAAATTCTATCTTGGGGTGACAGTAACCAAGTGGAATTTAACGCTACAAAAACCCAAGCGGCAGTTTTTTCTAAAAAAGTTAACGTTGCTGAACCCGACATAGTTATGTCGGGGCACTCCATTCCCCTAGCATCGTCGCTCAATTTGTTGGGGGTTAGTTTGGGAGCAAATATGTCTTGGCATGAACATGTTGCAGGCATAGCAAGGAGAGCTTCTCAAAAGTTGGGAATATTATTTAGAACCAGAAAACTTTACACCCCACAACAACTGTTAATTCTTTACAAAGCCCAAATTCGACCAACTATGGAATACTGCCCCCACGTTTGGGGCTCCGCTCCCAAACACACTGCATTTGTTGGATTCTGTTCAGAGAAGAGCGGTCCGTCTGATTGGGGACCTGGAATTGACCGGCGGCCTTGATTCGCTGGAACATCGAAGAACGGTTGGCGACTTGAGTCTGTTCTACAAGTATTTTCATGGAAAGTGTTCGAAGGATGTAGCCCGCTTAATTCCTCCCAAAGCGGTGCATGTTAGAAATACACGTCGCGCTGGTGCTTCGCATCCGTATGAGGTTCAGCTTGTTACTCCGCGTACAACGCTTTTCAAGCAATCTTTTATATGGAGAACGTCATCTCTTTGGAATAATTTGCCCAGCGCTGTGTTTCCCACCGAGTACAATTTACAGCGATTCAAGAACAACGTGAATCGCTTTTTTCTCACTCGTGCCGCTCCTGGAGCGCTTTAGGGACTTCCCTGCAGCACGTGTGCTAGATCCATAAAAAAAAAAAAAAAAAAAAAAAAAAAAAAGGATCACGATCAAACATTGGAGTAAAACGTATAGCCAATCAAACCCGATAATCTAGTATCGTCACTCTAGACTTGCCATCCCAGTCGCTCGATGCAAACCCAATCAACAATGTGTGGTCATACATCAAACAGAAGCTTCGTAGTAAAAAGGTATACACAGTGAAGCAACTGTTATGGAAAATTTAAGCAATTTGGCAAGAATACGCGGGAAATTTCGTCGAAAGTATGCTCCCAAGATGCAAGGCCATGATCAACACTGATGGAGACTAAACAAATTACTGAATCATTAGCAAAAACTTTTAAATAAGTATATTTTTTAATTACACACATTCTTACTTGATCTACTGTACATAAAAGACACTTTATCACTTACAAAGTGAGATATGATAATTAATTCAATACTTTCGAAATAAGTATTTTAAGATTCAGTTTCAAATTCAAACTATTTCCCGTCACTTTTGTGTGTGTCGTAAACTATTTGTTCAAGTGGTGTTAGGACGTACAAAACGTGCAAAATATGATATCTGCAATTTCGCATTGATGATAATGTTAATTTTTCAGGTCGTATCCGTTCTGGAAAACGCCAAGTAACATATTCTGTCTTTCATATAGAAAGCTCTCCCTCACTAATTATTATTTATTTCTGTCGCTGTAACACCATCTCGCCAATTTCCATTTCACTTCATTGGAGGACATCAAAAAAAAAGCCTTACCAAATTCATCAACTAGAGAGCACCATCTTTTTTCAGAGAGGGAATCTTCTAACTGCCAGAAATGTGGGCAAAATGTATGGAGAATAATGGGGACTGTTCCTCAAATTACCGCTGCTTTAAATGAAACTTGTGTTGAACTACTCTCAACTATCACTGTTAAGGTTATTGCTGTCTATAGGCAAAAAAGGATGCGTAGATGATAGGGAATCAAAACTAACAATCAGACACAAGATTACAATGGGCTACATCACAGAAACTGAACAAAAGACCAATGAAATAAGATCCTTAGATGGATGAATCAAATTCCAAATTCTCAGATCTAACACAAGAATATTTGTGAAGCATTCAACCAATAGAAAATTACACTGTACCAAATATTAAACACGGAGATGATGGCATTATGATTTAAAGATGTTTTCGGCAGTAAGCCAGACAGTTTGATAAAAACAGATGGGTAATTAAATAAAAAAGGTACTTGAAAATCCTGCAATATAAAAAATATCCAAATAATATTAATCACAATTTTATCTTTCAAGATGATAATGACTCTAAACATTCTTCAAAACTATATCAAGGGTATTTTAATGAGAAAGAGACAGAAAAACTAATGGATATAATACAATGGAGATCCACATCCACCAATCTGTCTCTCATTCAAGCTACTGTAATACGAGTTAGGTTGGAAAGTTAAAAATTATTCTTCATTAAGCTATGTGCAACTTTGAAAATTCCCCTAAAAAATTAATGTTAAAAGTTGAACATCGAATAGTTCAATAAAATTGTAAATAAGATGCTGACATTTTTTAAAATGGTCATTATAATGAAAGTAAAATTTGATTGTAAATACTTCTTGATGAATTGTGACCAGTTTTATACACAACACTTTTTTGTAAGAATACATATGTATTTTATGATATTAACGACTTATTTTTAGTATTTTTAATTTTAATTCTTTCTAACTTTTCAATGTTAGTATATGTACATTCAACAAATGTATTACTGTTTTTAAGAAATAAACATTCTTTAATGCCTGATGATGTACTTAAGTTAGCATGAAAACAGTAGCAATGCAAGTTAATAAAGGATTGAAGGAATACAATTCTCATGTGATGCCTTACTTTTTTTTTAATCTTTATCCCTTAGCTGTGCTTTCAAGTTTAAAAAATTACTATAATTACTTGTCTAAAGCGTGGTGGTGCTCAATCTAATAAGGTTTTTTAAAACTCAAACCATCTGTTGATAACAACCATACTACTTACCTTTTAGTTAAAAATGATATTTACAGATCTTCTAGAAGGTGCTTATAACCTCTTTTAAAAATTTGAGCTTCTCAATAAAGATAATTATCTTTATATGGGGTCTGTGTTAAATATTTCATAGTGTACTCGACTTTCAAAAATAAGACAATGCCTTTAGGGGCATTTTGGAAACAACTCGATTTTAATATGTATACTACAATCGGCTCAACAAGGATAAAAATACCAAATTAAATTTATTGTAATAGTATTGCTACTGATTAACATTTAAACATAATATATAATAAAATATTCTAACTGTATATCTTAAGACGTAAAATTTTTGACTAGTTTTTTTTAAGAATTCAAAAAACATACGTTAAAGCAATACAACGATATATATAGTTGGTAATTTGCAGTCATGTGAATAGAATTAATATAAATTAAAAATTGTCAACACTAAACTCTTATGTTTATATTTGATTTTAGGGTATTAAATAAAGCCAGCTTAAAAAGAAAATAAACACACTAATGTTTAATGCTAATATACGTTTATTACCCAACTTAAACAAGGTTTATCTTCGAGAAATTGTTCCTCGAGACGTAAAGAATAATGAGAATAATTAACAAAATACAGTTTTGTTGCCATTACATATATTACATACCTTTAAATCGTTTATAAACTCTGGCGCAAAAATGATGAATGTGTTTTATGAACAGTTTCTTCAAAAAGATTTACAAATATTTAACTATTTAATATATTAAGTTCAGTGTTACTTGAAAAATTGTCTTTTATTTTGAAATTTTGGGCACTGCAAATCGAAAAGTAAATTCAAATGTCAAATGGTGATGTCGTCAAACAAATGTTGCCAATTGTCCGAAAAAAGGTGCCCCTAGACGTAAAATGCGTAAGGTCGAGTCCAGCTTGTATGAAAATGATGACGACAGAGTCGATTTACTCGAGCATGATGTTTTTAGTGTTCCGTACGGCATACTTATGGGATCACTTCAGTGTCCATCTGTTTGCCTGTCACACCCGATTTTCTCCGAAACAATTTGACATAAAAAATTGAAATTTGACACAAATATAGGAATTGATGGTACAATCAGTGCTGTCCAGTCTTGAAAGTTAAATTTTGATTTAAGGGGTTAGGTTGTAGGGAGAAGTGAGAAAAAAATTCCCAAGGTCATCGAGTAGGGTGTCAAATCAAAGCTTGTGAAAACAAACAAAATGATATAATAGTCGTGCAAATTTTTCTTCACTTTACTTTTAAAAAATGGCCAAAAATCGCTGCCCCCCCATCTCTAAAAAGAACTGATCAAAAAATTTTCAAAAAATTGTCTTCACAAAGTGTAAATTGAGCGAAAGTAATCACGAGCGCATTACGTTTGATCATTTATATGGTATCAAAAAACTATTTGCTTTGACAATATGGTGGAAATGTTTTCCGTCGAAAGTTGTGAATTTAACTGGGACTAAGAGCTACAAAATATTAATACGTTTTCGCTGCAATCAGTAATATACTAATATACTTTTCAGTATATTACTGGATTTGCTGCACTGGTGACTGGTGACCAACGCATAGGTATCGATATTTTATTTGTTTATAATTGAACAAATATTTATTTAGTAAATATTTGTTTTAAACTTTTACTACTAGATTTTAGATTGAGCTAGATTCATTTATTGCCTATTAGGTAGCTAAGAAGCTATTACTACTATACGTTATTAATTAAGAAAAAACGTAAATATACATATTGGATTTTAAGATGGGACTTAGTAAACTTAGCCTAGGTAAGGATTTTATTTTATTTTAAAAGCAATCAGCGTACTAATTGTGCAAGTCCGACTTGCACTTGCACTTACACACTGACTGTGCTATGTCGTTTTCACTAAATAAATCTGGTTAGTTTTGAAATGATATTTTTCGAGATCATTGTCGAAAATTTATACTGCGATCTTCTTTAGTACCAAAAAATTTGTTAAATCACTCCGATTAAATTTTATTTTATTTTACGAAAATTTAATATACAATATAATTTTGGTCCCAAATTTTTGATAAAATTTAGAAGGATTTAAGTACTAACAACTATATTTACATTTGTGTAACTGAATTCATTTAGAAATGTATTTCAAAAAACTTCCGGTACTAAATCTTGAATACTTTAAGAATGTATTTGTTGAATCAAGTACTTAATAATTTAATATAATATATTTATTCCCATTGAAAATATTTAAATACAAGAGATGATTCAAATTATTAAATGCTTCCTAGCCTTGTTCAAGGGATTACCCCTCAAAAAACAATATTTTTTTTAGGATGATGTAATATCCAAATAACGAATCTTGAAGAAAACGACTACTTTTGACTTAAATTGACTAGACACTGACAACAAAATTGTAATTGGAAATGTAGTGACATTTACATTATAGATTAACTAATGACCCATTTCTAAAAGTCAGTTCATCTATGATGCACTCAATGGCGAAAAATGAGCAGTTGGACTTTTTTTGATTTGGGGGATCTGTATAACTAGGTCGCTTGATATTTATACAATAGAGAACAAACAGTGCAACTATCAACGGAGGGAGGAACAATCTAAGTATCCAGTATAATCGAGCTACAATGGTTTTATTGACGTTACTTTTGATATTTTCAAAACAATGGAAAAAAATCGAAATTAGGTGTCTTGATTAAACATTGTTTTTTAATGGGGCTTGATAAGTGTTAAGGGAATTCTGCCCGTGAAAAATCACTCATCATTTATTGATATGCTGAATTTAAACATGATCGTACAGATACAAATGATGCTGAACGCTCTGTTCGCCCAAATGAGGTGGTTACACCGGAAAACAACAAAAAAATCCACAAAATTGTTTTGGTTGACCGTAAAGTGAAATTGCGTGAAATAGCTGACACCCTAAAGATATCAAAAGAACGTGTTGGTCATATTTTGCGTGAACATTTGGGCTCGAGAAAGCTCTGTTCGAAATGTGTACTGCGTTTGCTAACAGTGGACCAAAGAAGAACGTGTTCATGATTCTGAGCGCTGTTTGGACCTGTATAAGCGCAATAAAAAGGATTTTTTCATGCGAAGTGTGACAATGGATAAAACACTACACACTACACCCGGAATCAAATCGGCAGTCAGCTGAGTAGGCAGCAGCCGGTGAAAGCAGCCCGAAGCGATCAAAGACACCACAGTCGGTTGGGACGATTTTGGCCTCTGTATTTTGGGATGAGCATTTTGTTTTCCATCGACTATGCTGAGAAAGGAAAAACCATCAGTAGCGAATATGATATAAAGTTATTGGTGCGTTTGAAAGCAGAAAAGAAATGGCCCCAAATGAACAAGAAAAAAGTGCTTTTTCAACAAGAAAAAGCACACATAATATAAACATATACATATATATATATATATATATATATATATATATATATATATATATATATATATATATATATATATATATATATATATATATATATATATATATATATATATATATATATATATATATATATATATATATATATATATATATATATATATATATATATATATATATATATATATATATATATATATATATATATATATATATATATATATATATATATATATATATATATATATATATATATATATATATATATATATATATATATATATATATATATATATATATATATATATATATATATATATATATATATATATATATATATATGTATATATATATATATATATATATATATATATATATATATATATATATATATATATATATATATATATATATATATATATATATATATATATATATATATATATATATATATATATATATATATATATATATATATATATATATATATATATATATATATATATATATATATATATATATATATATATATATATATATATATATATATATATATATATATATATATATATATATATATATATATATATATATATATATATATATATATATATATATATATATATATATATATATATATATATATATATATATATATATATATATATATATATATATATATATATATATATATATATATATATATATATATATATATATATATATATATATATATATATACCTATATATATATATACATATATATATATATATATATATATATATATATATATATATATATATATATATATATATATATATATATATATATATACAGTACTCCCATAAATACTGTTACACACATTTAAGTTCTATGAAAATTAAAACGGATTATTATAGAATTAATTCATATATTCATAATGATAAAATTAATTTAACATTTAATCAAAATATCCCCTCTTGCTTTTACACGAGCTCTCAAACGATTAGGCCATTCGTATATAGTAGCACGTACCTGATCCAACAGAAAATTGTCCACCGCTTTTGGTTAAGCTCGTTTTAATGAGTCAAGATTGGCATGTCTTTTAGAGTAAGCTAAACCCTCGAAGAGGGACCATAGTTTATAATCTAAAGAATTTAGATCATGACTTGCATAAGGCCAATCTTCTGCAGTAATAAATGAAGGTACATTTTGTTGAAGCCATGCTGGTGTTGTTTTAGCTTTGTGTCCTGGTGCAGAACCTCGCTGGAAGACCCAATGCTTATTTTTGAAAAGAGTATGGTTTAGGAGTTTCACAACGTTCTCTAAAATAGTGACTTGATATATAGCCGGAGTTTTCACACCTTTTTCACAAAAATGAATACTGGTAACCCCATTAAAGCTGACTTCCCAACAAACCAGTACTGATGCTGGATGATGACTCCTCGGATCTGTTGAAACAAGTTTAGACGCTTCCTTAGAAGATCTAGCATAAATCTTATCATTTTACCTATTGAAAGATTGTTCAACAATGAAAATTTTTCGTCGTAAACACAATTTTTCTGTTTGTCATTAGCGTATTCCTTCAACAAACTTTTAAATTTTTGCCACCGTTTACGCTTTAAATCTTCCGTTAGCATATGACCAATGTGTCTCTTATAAGCGCCAAGTCTTAGGTCTTCTTTATAATATGATACATAGAATTTTTCGTAATTTTCATATCACGAGATAAAATTTTTTGGTTGCGGAGAGGATTTCGGTCAATTCACGCTTTTACAGCTTTAACAGCTTGTAGCGTTCAGACTGTCCTAGGTCTTCTTGAACGTTGCCTGTCTTTTATGTCTCCTGTCTTAGTAAATAATTTTATCGCCTGGTAAATAAATATACAATTTATTTTAAGCGGTTTTAACGTTTTAAAAATGTCACTTTTTTCCATACCGCGCTTAAATAAAGTTATACCAGCATTCCTATTTTCTCGATCACCCCACTGTATTGTTTAAAGAATTCACATTGTAAATATGTAACATAACCTATAAATAATTTCACAAAAAAAGTGTTAATGTTAATAGAGGACGTACGTGAAAGTTACTTTCTTTTTTTCTTTCTCTTTTATTGAGCTCTATCCTTCTTTGGATAATTTACTCAGCTTTGAATCCGTCTCGTGCTTAGGCAGAGCACCGCGAAACTTCGGTGATGCGTTACATTCTCGAGTTTGGATCCGTTCTACAGATGGAGAGCAACGTAGTCTCGCTCTAGGCGATATTGCTTCACAAAAAAAAATATTCATTTGTCTTTAAAACTTAATATCTTTTTTGGCATTAATAAAGGATCTCCTCGGAAACTGCTACTGGTTTTGGGTATATCCTTTTCTGTCAGACCGCCCGTCTGATTACGTAATTGACACAAAAAACACGGCCTCACGTGTTCATCTACTGCTCAAGTCACCTAACCTCAACCGACGTTATAGGAATCAACCCTCACAGCGCTTAGCAACCCTATGCGATTCGAACTCCTACCACGCAATTTGTGGACCCCGATCCACACTTCGAAGCCCGAACTTCGCCTTCAGAAGCCCCCACCGGGAAAATGTGTCCGCGTGCTACGAACTGTCGACCGGAAGTCCTACGTGATAGAATTCACATTGGAAATATGTTTACACAGAATAACTCGTATAACAACTGAGTAACATAACTTATATGTAATTTCACCAAAAAAGTGTTAATGTTAATAGAGGGCGTACGTGAAAGTTTGTAACAGTACTTATGAGAGTATTATATATATATATATATATATATATATATATATATATATATATATATATATATATATATATATATATATATATATATATATATATAAATATATATATATATATATATATATATATATATATATATATATATATATATATATATATATATATATATATATAAATATATATATATATATATATATATATATATATATATATATATATATGTATATATATATATATATATATATATATATATATATTTATTTATATATATATATATATATATATATATATATATATATATTTATATATAAATATATATAAATATATATATATATATATATAATATATATATATATATATATATATATATATATATATATATATTTTATATATAATATATATATATATATATATATATATATATATATATATATTTATATATAATATATATATATATATATATATATATATATATATATATATATATATATATATATATATAAATATATATATATATATATATATATATATATATATATATATATATATATATATACATATATATATATATATATATATATATATATATATATATATATATATATATATATATATATTAACATACATGAACAAAATACAAGAGTCCTACTTGTTTTATTAGTGTAATAGTAACAATTTATAGTATCTATTTTGAGAAAAGGCATGGAAAGTACCAAAAAATACAGACTATATTGCTGGGAATGTTTATCTAGGTTTATAAACAAGTGTGTGACAAGACGCAGTTGCAAAACTAAATTAACTAAACATAAACAAACATTCAGTTGGATGTTTGATGCGAAAATTCTACGATTCTCAAAGTTTA
>CM032447.1:54168586-54291086 GCA_019049505.1 Pachyrhynchus sulphureomaculatus
AGTACTGTTACTAACTTTTACGATTTATTTTGTAAATTAGGTAAATATTTATGGTAAATAATATGGATATAATGTACCTACCATAGAAATTAGATAATTACCAGTAAATAATGCATTATTTTTTTACATTTTGTAAAAATTTCAGTAATTAGCTAAATACATGTGTCGGTTTGCTGACATTTTAATTCTTATTTTAACATCGACTTAATATTAAAAAAGTTGATTTGATTGAATTTATAGTTAATTTTTCAAATTTTAAGCCTTTAGCTGACCAGTTGATTAGTGGTTTTAAGAATGTATTATTTTTTATTGTAAATATTCATATAAATATTTTTATAAAAAAATTTAATATAAAAGTCTTTGAATCGAGAGGATGTATAACAGTTTTAGAAATTTAACAGTCATTGTTACGGTGATATAAAATGATTAGTGACTTCACAAAACACACACCAAAAGAGCTTTCAACAAAGTTTGTTTCCAATCTTTACTGAAAACTGGTGACCTTGAAATTTTTTTTTTTTTTTTTTTTTTTATATACCAGATAAATTATTAAAGGTAATGCACTCGTGATAATTTTCGTTCAATCTACATCCCGTGGAGAATATTCCAGAATTTTTTCAAAATTTTTTGATCAGTACTTTTCGAGATAAGGTAGGGCGACAGTGATTTTTTAAAAATAATACGAAGAACAGTGTGGGCAAGTGTTAAATTTTATATATATATATATTATATATATATATATATATATATACATATATATATATATATATATATATATATATATATATATATATATATATATATACATATATATATATATATATATATATATATATATATATATATATATATATATATATATATTATATATATATATATATATATATATATATATATATTTATATATATATATATATATATATATATATATATATATGTTTTACTCGTGTTTTTACAAGCTTTCATTTGACACCACATTCGATGACCTAGTAAAAATTTTTTTTTTCACTTCCGATTTCACTCCTCAAAACTAACCCTTAAGTCAACATTTAACTTTCAAAACTACATGACTCTGATGAGGCCATCAATTCCTATATTAGTACGAAATTTCAACTCTCTGTGTCAAATAGTTTCGGAGAAAATCGGATGTGACAGACAGACAGACACCGAAGTGATCTTAAAAGTGTTCCGTACGGAATAGTTGAGGCGTAATGCGCTCTGTTGAACCGTCCCATATGCGCAGAAATACAAAAATAATCCCACTGAGTCATTTTTCGGATCTGGCAACGTTACATTTTTACTTTGATCGAGACACGAGTTCTTTATGTTGCATTTTAACGTTTTGGAGTGTACTTCCGGTCGACAATTCGTAGCACGTGGACGCAATTTCCGGTTGGAGGTTCTGAAGGCGAAGTTCGGTCGTTTTGAGGCTTCGAAGTGTGGATTGGTGATCCACAAATTGCCTGGTAGGGGTTCAATTCGCATAGGGTTGCTAAGCGCTGTGAGAGGTGATTCCTATAACGTCGGTTGAGGTTAGGTGATTTGAGCAGTAGGCGAACACGTGAGGCCGTGTTTTTTGTATCAATCACGTAATTAGACAGGCGGTCTGACAGAAAAGGTTATACCCAAAACCAGTAGCAGTTCCCGAGGAGATCCTTTATCAGTGCTATTAAAGAAATTAAGTTATAAAGACAAATAAATATTATTTTGGGAGAGCAATATCGCCTAGAGCGAGACTACGTTGCTCTCCACCTGTAGAACGGATCCAAACTCGAGAATGTATAATGCATCACAGAAGGGTCGCCTGTTCTCTGCCTAAGCATGAGACGGATTCAAAGCTGAGTAAATTATCCAAAGAAGGATAGAGCTCAATAAAAGAGAGAGAGAGAGAGAGAGAACGTTTTGGAGTATTTTTCGAGGTTACATTTATATTGGAGATTTTTAATAGTGCATAAATAATGACTTCGCGATTAAAGAATGACAGTTTTGTTAAAAAAACTGCTGAAAAAATAAATATAGCATTAGCAAGTATGCCTGATGCAAAAAAAAACATGAACTTTAAACAACAATCAATGAAATAGTTCAACCCAAAATTCCTAATGAGAATAATATAGTTCCATTGAGGGAGTTAGCTAGAAATCTGAAGTGCACCGACTGCAGAAGTGTTTTAAATATAGAAAAACCGAATGATTTCAAAAGGGAAGGGCTTCATTCAGGGTTCAAAATAAAATGTGAACTGTACTAAATGTAATTTAGTAAATACTGGAGTGATAAGAATATTAATTAATATGCTACTTATTTATGTTGAATACTAATAAATATTTGATTTGTTATAAATATTGACTTTTTATTTACGATAACCCATATTTTTTCTATATCTGTGAGCTACATGCTTTTATTAAAATCAGCTGTGCGTTGACGGTATTTCAAACGTCCCGCACAATGCGACGTTGCCAAGACGCGAACTTTTATTTATCAAGTCATGCTAGGAAAACTGAAAACAAAAGTAGCTCACTTTCAACATTTTTTTTATATAAAAAAACGAATACCGGTTGCTATAATTTTCTTACAGAACAATATTTGTTATTTTTAATTTTTAATTTTTTAAAACAATCGTAAGAAAATTACCACTGTTATATAATAAAACTTCCGTTTCAACAAATGTCGGTGTAGGGTTCGCATGGAAATAAGCAAATTTTAACCGCCTTAAAGTTGAATTTGAACTAAGTTATATATATATATATATATATATATATATATATATATTAAATATATATATATATTATATATATATATAATATATATATAAGATATATATATATATATATATATATAATATATATATATATATATATATATATATATATATATATATATATATATATATAAATATATATATAAATATATATATAAATATATATATATATATATATATATATATATATATATATATATATATATATATATATATATATATATATATATATATATATTATATATTATATATATATTTATATTTATATATATATATATATATATATATATATATATATATATATATATATATATATATATATATATATATATATATATATATATATATATATATTATATATATATATATCCCTTTTGAATAAACTGTCACGACTATGTCGCCCACCAAGTATGGGGTTCAGCTATTCAAGACCAACCAACTGCTTCCGGGCTTGTTACGTTTCTACAGCGATCTAGATGTGAATATGAATGTTCACATTAACATAATATATTTCTCTAGATTGACTTAAAGGTCATATTCTGTTATTTTGGTACTGGAAAAAAAAATAAAAACAAAATATTTCAAACTTTTTATTAAAAACTCAATATATTGAAATAAATATTACCATACAAATTTTATTACTTATTATACTGTTACGTTTATTAGTAGTGGTGAACGGAAAAGTAAAACAAGCGTACTTTCATGTCTTTTATTGTTGTTTAACTTTACTAAACAAAGGCCAAAATTGAAGCAAGAAAAAATCGCCTTCTTCTTATTCCTCCGTCCCACATTAGGGACAATACAATTTTTACCTGAAATTCATTTTCTGTCCGCAATTTTCCAGGAATCTCATTTTTTTTTTAAATCTTCGTTCTTGATTTCCCCATCAATCTATCTGAGCGGATTTTTGATTATTCAGCATAATTTTTATTAATTTATCAATATGTATTGATTTTATTCCAAAAAACACTTTTTCAGACAATAAAATGAGTCACGCAATTTTCAACAAATCTCAATAATTTCTTTTTATAATGTTCGTTTTTGATTTCTCTATCGATCTGCCTGGGCGGATTTTTGAATAGTAATCTGATTTGAACTAATTTTTCAATAAATGTAGTTTTTACCTATTTACGCCAAGAACATCAAACCTATCATAACACTATGCAAAGAGGAAAAATGATCAGATGAACGTTTCCTAAATTAAGTTTCCTAAACCAAGAACTCCAAACCTAACATAACCTGATATAGCGAAGACCAAATCCAGTATAACCTAATGTACCGAACTCCAAACATCAGGTTATATTAGATTTAGAGCTCGCTACATTAGGTTATGTTAGGTTAGTCCAGAGAAGTTCAGAAATCAAAAACGAAGATTATAAAAAAAAATATTTCTTAAAAATTGCTTGACTGTGACTTATTTTATTACCTAACAAGGTGCTTTTTTGCAATATATATATATATATATATATATATTATATATATATATATATATATATATGCTATATATATATATATATATATATATATATATAAATATATATATATATATATATATATATATATATATATATATATATATATATATATATATATATATATATATATATATATATATATATATATATATATATATATATATATATATATATATATATATATATATATATATATATAATATATAATATAAAATTAGTAAATTAAGTTCCTTGAAAATTGTGACCAGAAAATGAATTTGAGCAAAAATTACTTATTGCCTCCATAGTGCGTCCACCACTGCCATCCTAAATATTATGCATGAAAAAAACTTCTGAGTATCAGTTCCTATAAGTTTTATACATTCTGAGGTCCACCAGGGGTCCTTATTTAAGTAGACAAAACCGGTAATGAAATTTTGCGTAGATTTTACAACTACAAAAACATTGAGCCGAACCTACAAATTAAACAAATATACAGAACATTCTTTAAGCTGACAGTCTTTTAAACAGGTTATAATATTCTCTAATATAAATCTTTTCATTAAATATCTTCCATACGACGGTTAAAGAAAAAAATAAATTGCGCCCATATACCAGACAAATTATCAAACCTAGTGCGCTCGTAATAATTTTCGCCCAATCTACACTTTATGAAGAATATTCCAAAATTTTTTCAAAATTTTTTGATCAGTACTTTCGAGATAGGGGGGGGGGGGGGATTTTTAGCCATTTTTTAAAAATATTAAAAAGAAAAGTGTGAGCAAGCATTACATCATATATATTTTTGAATGCAAGCTTTCATTTGACACCCCACTCAATTTTATACGTCAAATAGTTTCGGAGAAAATCGGGTAGGTAGACGGACACCGAAATAATCCCATAAGTGTTTCGTACAGAACATTAAAAATAAATTGCGGTCTTTTGAGATTTTTTATTTCGTAGTCGGGAAATTTTAGTCGTTGGCTACTTTAACGAGTCATTTTCACTGACAAATTCTCGGTACTGTTAAGAAACTTCCCCTTCTAGGTTTTTTTTTATAAACCTTTTGTTAATAAAAATTCTTTCGTACTACGTAATAGAAGTTGATATTAAAAAAAAAATTCTCTACTGACTACGTACAATTTTAAAGTGTACTTTTTAAAAAGTTATATTTGGTGAAGTATGTGAATTATATAACCTGTTTAAAAAAAAAATAATCTCAATTGTATAAACATAATTTAGGTTACGATCCTTGACTTTATCAATGTAGACCTCAAATTGGCTTTAACAATCAAATTTAAGTTATTTGTATAACAGCCTGATTTAAAACCTATAATTAGTAGGCTAGACTAAAAAAACTTACAAGTTAATCCTAGAGCTCTATAAAAATTATTAACAGTTTTAAGCTTTGAGATGTCTTTAATATTTAATTTTACTTACTACCTACTTGATGTAAGGAAATGCATATTATATTTTTTTACGTTATTAGTTAAGAATTAATAAGAAGACTTTACCATTAACATGATATTGTAAATTCTGTGAAGAAAATGTAAGAAATTTTCAAAAATTTCTTTTAGTTTTCATTAAAATCTCTAATTTGAAATTTAAAATCTTGGTTTCATTTAGGAAGTATTGAATAAAAGAATCAATTTTCGCGCTCGCAGAGCATGCAAGCTGTAAATTCGTAAAAATTCTGTGTATGCAAAACATCTACCATGCGTTGTCCTTAAGATGGGCCATAGTATTTCGCACTGTAAATTTGTGATCCTACGTTAACTCTTTTTTTTTGAAACCCAGTTTTAAATTTTTATGTTTTTCAGATGCTAACAAGGAGCCTAATAAATATGAGGGTTCTATGATAAGTACCTGGCCTCGACCAGAGATGGCGCTACTACTATTATATTTTCGCAAACATAACCTTTCACAATAATCCTGTCAAAGTTTTAAGTCGCTGCATGGTTTAGTTTGTGAGTAGGAGCCATTTAAATAGAACAATTTTTGTGATTTATAACGTTGCAAAAATTGAATATCGAGCCGTGATAAAATATTTGTTTTTGAAAAAGAAAACGAATGATGAGATAAAAGCGGAACTCAGGGAAGTTTATGGGGACTTTACACCTTCGTTATCGACTTTAAAATATTGGACAGCTGAATTCAAACGCAGCCATACAAGCATTTTTGATAAAGAACGTTCAGGTCATCCAAATGAGGTCAACACATCGGAAATGATTGAAAAAAATCTACGACATAGTGATAAATTATCGGAGTGTGAAAGTGCGTAAGATTGCTGAGACTGTGGACATCTCAACTAAACGGGGGCAGAACACTTTAAAAATTCATTTGGATATGAGAAAGCCTTTCGTAAGATGGATGGATCCTCACAATTGACAATAAACACGCACGTGTCTCAACTTCAAAAGAATATTTGGTGACGTTAAAGCGTAATCGAAATGATTTTTCGCATCGATTCAGAACTGTTGCCGAAACATGGATTCATCACAACACATCAGAGACTAAAGAACAGTCCAAACACTGGGTTTTTCATGGCGAACCGCTACCATAGAAGGCCAAAGCGACTTTATTGGCCAACAAAGTAATGGTCACAGGGTTTTGGGATGCAAGCAGCATTATCCACGTCGATTACATTGAAAAGGGCAAAACGATTAAGGCAGAGAGTAGTATGTCAACTTACTGGATCATTTCAACCATGCTGTAAAAGAAAAACATCCGTATTTAGCGAAGAAAAAATTCTCTTTCATCAAGGCAATGCACGCGTACCCACTGGTGTCATCACCATGGCAAAATTCCACGAGTTAGGATACGAATTGCTTCCATCCCCACCATATTCGTCAGATTGAACCCCCAGCGATTATTTCCTATTTCCGAATATGAAAAAATGGCCCGTCGGAAAAAAATTTGGCTCAAACGGTTTTTTTTTTTTTTTTATGGGTCTAGCACACGTGCTACAGGGAAGTCCCTAAAGCGCTACAGGAGCGACACGTGTGCGGAGAAGGCGATTCACGTTGTTCTTGAATCGCTGTAGATTGTACTCGGTGGGAAACACAGTCCTGGGCAAACCATTCCAAAGGGATGATGTTCTCCATATAAAAGACTGCTTGAAAAGTGTTGTACGGGGAGTAACAAGCTGAACCTCATACGGATGTGAAGAATTAGCGCGACGTGTACTTCTAACATGCACCGCTCTGGGAGGAATTAAGCGGGCCACATCCTTCGAACACTTTCCATGAAAGTACTTGTAGCTTGTACGGTGCTGAAATAAACGCCTATTTTTAAGGGTTGGATAAATCGCATTTTTTAGATGGAATACAAAAGATAGAAAAAAAGGTGCACTAAGTGTATCGAGCTAAAAAAAATTATGTTCCAAAATAAAACAAATTTTACACATAAAAATGTTTTTTTCTTATCAAGGCCAGCAGCCGGCGTAAGCGGGTGTGCAGGGCGGCAAATACATCTCGTCATGTTTTGTACAAATTAGTCACGGAAAATGAGGCGGTACAGAAAATTTCTGGGGGGCGGAATAGTAGGTCGTGAATGCGGGCGTTCAGGCAGGTAGCGGCGGGCGTATAGACCAGCTACTTATCATACAAGTCTCGTAAAGTCATTAAAAAGTTAAATCAGAGAATACAAGCGTCGACAAGTGACATTATCAATATAACCTCAAAGTTGTAAATAACTATAAATACCATATAAATCTATAAAATAACTTGCTTTCCTAATTAAATTTCATTTTTATTTTGAATTCTGCTATAAAATTGATACTTATTTTAAAAATCTTACTGTAAAGTCATGACGTTTATATCTATTTTTGGATGATGTAGTACAAAATTATTGTAAAGCTACTAGAATATATTTTATTTTATAAACATCAGCTTTTGTATCAGCTCCCCGTTCCTTATTTACTTCACAGTAAAAAATTCATGCGAACCAAAGGTACGTCATCAGAAATAATCAATACTAGAATAGATAATGACCACGTACGTCATAAGAATGAGATATTTATTGTGTCAGTCACAAAAAAATGATGTAACACTTTCAGCAGCTTACAGACAGGCTGTGACACTCAATAACGCGAAAATATACCGTAGATAAATTTAACATCGCGTCGGTCTTAAAGCGACAGTACTTTATAACTCCCCTCAAGTATTAGTAGAATTCTTATATTCAACGATGGATCCACCGGCGAGTATACATTTCTTATTTAGAACACGAAATTAGGAAAAGATAGCTTGCAATCGGTGGATCAACTAATGAATATAAGAATTTGTTAACTTCGAAGAATAAACAATTTCGAAGCTCTTTTTAAGCATCACTTGTCAGCACTTTTATTTACTGGCTTAATTTTTAATGCGTCATATAGTAAAAATTGTTGTTCGAAGCACGCCGATGCACTTCCCCGGTTGTTGCTTCTGAAGGCGAAGTTTGGGCGTTTTGGTGCTCCGGGGAATGTAGAATGGTTGTCCATAAACTGCTAGGTACGAGTTCTAATCGCAAAGAGTTACTAGGCGCTGTGAAGTGTGATTCCTAAAATGTCGGTTGAGGTGATGTGGCTTGAGCAGGTAGTTGAACACGTGAGGGCGTGTTTTTTGTGACAGTTACGTTAGTGGACAGATTGACAGAAAATGGTTATAATCAAAACTAGTAGCAGTATTCCGAGAAGTTCCTTTATCGGTGCCTACGATGATAAAAAAGAATGAAGTTCGTATCAATGGAGATTTAGTAGAGTACGGGCTCGATAACATTAGATTTCCCTCGGGACTCGAAGAAGGGAGATGTAAACTCGAGGATGTTTAACGCATTACCTATGGGTGGTCTCGTCTGTGCTCTGCCTAAGCACGAGATGGATCTTGAGCTCGCAAATTTCCTGAGCAGCAGTACCATTAACGATATAGATAAACCTTGCTGTTAACTGATGTAAAACAGAAATTAAAAACAAATCAAGCCTGTAAATATTTCCTTTCGATAAAAAGTAATTTTGATAGCTTTTCCCCTCTTTTGTAATTAAGAAGGGGCACTTCTAAGGCCACTAACAAGCCCAACAACACCATTTAAAATTGCTATTAGCAGCTAACAAAAAAATACGGTTTTAAATCATTTTATTCTAACATTTTTATCTAATAAATTCCATAAAATATTCGAAAATAATAATTGTGCCAATAACTTACTTTCGCTCATCCTTATACATCAAATCAAAATTACCATGGTACCGGGTACATTTAACCTACCTGTCAGATTGATATTCATTCAGTTTAATTTTTTTATATTTATGTATATTTTTTTGTTCTAATAAGATTTTTTTTATAAACATGAATTATACATTGACTAGCTATGGCGATTTTACAGTGGAACAACAAAATTTGGCCGCAGACTCTAGGAAAAAAGCAGAACTTGAAAAACAATCTGAATTAGAAGAGGTGAGAATTTCACATCGAATAAAACTCATTCAAATATATTATTTGAGACTGTCATGGATACACAAAAAAAAAATTTCTTTTATCTATATTGGATCAAATAACATGTTTCAGCACTCTGCTCCAAGTTATTAGCTATATATCAACTTTATATGGAAAAATGGCTATGTATACTGACGTAAGTCCACATGCAAGGGACATATCTCAACAAATTTTACTAGATCATGATAGATCAATGGAGAAAGAGTGTTTGAATGAAACTGCCTGTGAGGATATAAAGTGGATAGGAACACTAAATAAATACAAACAAATAAGCATCGTTATGGGTCTCTTATCATTGGGTGATGGAGGATTAATGAGAAAATTATACATACCTTTAGTTTCCCTGTATAATAGGAAAATTATAGAAGATGAGAAAATGAAAGCAAAAACTGTTAACGGAGGTGAAGAACAATTTCTCGAGGATATTTTTAATGATAAGACTACGGATGACTCGGATAAGTATCCACAAAGTCATCCATTATCCATTGAGGTAGAAAAAATGCGTAAAAAGTGGGAAGAAATGATTGAAAAATATCGATGCGAAATTTTTGATTCGACTCATGTAGATGACACATTTCAGAGCATACAAAAACCTGAGCAATCTGACAAAAAGACTAAAACTAAAGACAAATCTTCTGAAACAACTAAAAGTTTGGCGAAGCAAAACAAAAAAGGAAAGGATGGTCCCACAGATCACGTAGACTGGCTTCAAACGTTACCAGTTTGGATTGTTAAAAAAATTTTCGGTTATCTAGACAATAAAACTCTAATAAATGTGAAAAAAGTTAACTCTTACTGGTCCTATGCAAGCGATAGTATACTAAAGGAACAACAAGCCCGAAAATTTTTAGAACAGTCCATAGAAAAAATGAGAAGACATGTTGATCCTGAAATTTTAAAACAATTTGATGAAGATGAGGAAATTTTGGAAGAATTTTCTGGTCCAGAGAAGGACCTTCATAGTCCAAGGGGGAAAAGGCTGAAAAAATTAATCAACAGGGGCGCTATTTTAAAACAAATGGTTCCAAAAGTGACGCAGTCTCAACAAATACAGACGAATTTTTTTACAAACATTCCAGTGAGTGATGACATGCATTTTCCACTGGATCGATTGAAGGTGTTCCCAAGATTAATAAAAGAAGATTTGCTTCTATACAAGGATGTTCCCTGTCATCTTAAGGACGTTAACATTATAATAGATGTACAAGATGACATTCGGAAACAGAGGGATACACTGAGTTATTCATTAAGCCAACAGCTAAGTGATACATTCAGCAAATCTGAAATAAATTTGGAGGATTGGTAAAAATTTGACATCGTTTTTATTAAATTTCTGTTTTTGTAATGTAAAAACATAAGATAAAATATATAAAAATATATTCATCATACACATACAGGGAGAGGAAGCAATGATTTTATTTTTGTTGCGTCATATAAATTTTAATTGTACCTTTTCTAATGGTCTTCGGATATTAGATGTTGTTCCTGTGTTTGTGTCTAATGGTAAAAAAATGTATTAACGATGGTCAAAATTATAAGCGTTGATTGATCTAGGCTATAAATATTATTTTGGATCTCCATAAATGTAGAATAATTCAGCTCTGTTGCTTTGAAATTCTTTTTCTAAATCGTGAGTACGCTCCTGAAATATTTTAGGCCTTAGCGCCCATACTCTAGGTAAATCCGCATCTGCACAAATATAAAAGTAGGCCAGATGTCCACAAGAGAACATCGAGTGTTATCTGTACGTTTGAAATGGTCATTTAGGTAAGTATTTACGAATGAGGCAATCTCCTGGCTGTATGGCTCCCAAAAGCCGTGCTCTCAGAGTCTAAATAAAGTAAATCCCAAGATATAAGATCCTGTTTTTTGCTCTTTCAATGGGGCAATAAACGACCCTGTTAAGGTTTTGTGCATAGTTGCCAGGTATCACGATAAACGTATTTTTATTTTACCTGCTTTGTATACCGCCTAACTTGCAAATCATATTGGATCTATTTTTACCTATATATTTACTACCTGTGAAAAATGTATACGACAGTTTGGTAAAAAGAAATTTGAATAAACAAAGGGCTTTGCAAGAAAACAGTGAACTAACAAAAACCCCAATTTCTACGATTAAGGGTATTATAGGAAAACCATCACTCAGGAATAGGAAAAGACGAAAAGATTTTCAAACGCATCATGTAGACAATTGTGAAAAATACGTCATTAGGAGAAAAATATATTCTATGTATGAAGAGCAGTTGGTGCCGACACTAGACAAAATAAAATTAAGACTGGTGCAGGACGGGACCAATATACATTGTGGCCGATCAACCCTTCACAGAATTCTCTTAAGAATGGGATTCACGTTCCGAAAAATCAACAAAAGGCAAGTAGTGATGGAGTCATAAAGATTATGAATCTTGCGACATACTTATTTACAAGAAATTAAAAAGTATCGATCAGAGAATTGGCCAATAATTTACCTTAATGAAAACATGGTTCGATACCCATGACACTGGGCAAAAAGGGTGGGTTGACAGTAGTACAAAATGTCAGACTAACGCACCTTCAAATAAAGGCAAACGAATAACTATTTTGCATGCTGGATCGGAAAAGGGCTGGGTTTCAAATTGTCTACTATTATCTGCAAAAAACATAAAAGATTCTATTTTGGACTGTCACGAAGACACGACCGCAGAACTTTTTGAAGATTAGTTTCAAAATTCCCTTTTGCCAAATGTTCTCCGAACAGAATGTTATGTTATGGACAATGAAAGTTCCATAGTCGCCTAATAAATAAGGTTCCTAATGCAACCAACACCAAATCGGAAATACAGGAAATATAGGTTAGAAAATGATATTTATTTTGACTTTAGTTATATAAAAAAGGATCTTTTGGAAGTTTTGAAAGACTATAAATTGAAAAAGAAATATGTTTGTGATAATATGGCTGAGAAAATGGGGTACACTGTTTTGCGGCTTCCTCCGTATTATTGTGTGTTTAATCCAATTGAACATATTGGCATCAAGTTAAATAAAAAATGAGGGCGCAAAATGTTTCTCCTACTTTAAGCGCGTCAGTAGTTGAATTAATAAAAAAGTTATAAATGATATACTTTGTGAGAGCTGGAAGAATTCCATTCAGCACGTGGTTGAAGTTGAAGATTCATATATTTATGTAAATAATATAAAACCACTGATAATTACCTCAGCTGATGACAGTGATAGTGAAACCAATTAGGCTTAAGTTCAAATATATTTTTATTTATACAATATGTCCCCTCTTGTAAACCCGATTTATTCAATCTGTATATTTGTACTTCTTATTTATGTGTTTTTTACATGCATCTATAAATAAACATCTTCAAAAACACTTATAATTTTATTTATTTGCATAAATGAATAAAACTCTTAAGTCCATCTCTGCAACATATCATAAACAAAAGGTCAGAATTTTTAGATTGCCCACTTAAAACGGCAAAAATCAGGATTTTATATTTTGGGACAGGCTATACACTGGCTAAGGGTTATAGAATTTTGATACATTCTTTAGGGTAAATTGATGAATATATCACCGCATCAAATACGAAAACTTCCTCTGTTTGGGCATATCTCGACGCCTGCATGCACGAACGTTGCCAAGTACAACGCCACCTCAGCGCACGTTGACTGGCACAACATAATAATATTATCTGGGTGCTCTCCCATCGCCGCCTTCACCAGGGGTGGTGTGAGCTTGTACGGATGAAGATGGAAGAAAAATTGTTGAGGTAAGTAATGCAGACAAAAGGTCATCAACATTTATTGAATCAAATTACCTTAAGAATTTAAGAAAATTATCTTTTTCTATTTTCCATATTTTTTTAATAATGTGCTCTCCCTTGTGTCAGGTCTCGTCTTCAAGTGTTTACAAAATATTTTTCCGTTCTAGTTACTATATTGTGTAGTGTGTGAGTAGCAATTTGCCACCCTGCATTATAGTCAGTCCTACTAGGTCACTTTTTTACAGGCGTTGGAGGAAGCCTCTTGGCATTCCCAGGTTCCCAAAAAATCTCTATATCGCTGCCTTATACAGTAACATATCTGGGAGGTCATTAAGCTGTATTCTTCTTTTTCTTGCCGACTCATCATCCACTTGACTATAATGACTTGAGCAATGATCCGACGCTCTTTATCAGACAATAACAGGCATAGATTCCTCACTTGGATATCAAAGGTGTACTTTATACCCTCAAAACCTCTTGCAAGTGGCAATTTTCATCATTTAAAATTTACATGGTTCAATACACAGATGCTCTTCGAAAAGCTTACAATTTTCGAAAGATTTATTCTAATTTTAAATTGTTAACAAGATTCTAGCGTGAGTGCCATATACAATATGCCTGTACCGTCACTGGTATCTATGAGAACTGATGTTTTTGATGTTTAAGGTGAAGCACCAGAACATTGTCCAAGCTAATAGCAGTTAATCGGAAGTATGATGAACCAAGAAAGTTATATACAGCTCAGGGAGATCCCAGATCGGGGGCTTCTGTTGTAATGACCAACATATTAAGATTTTTTTCGCCTGAGGATTCAAGAAGGCTTCCTTCAAAAAATAGTAGGCTAATAGGAAACACTAGGAAGCAGAGCGGGAAGTTGTTAACCACCTCAGAGTTATAAATGGTCATACAGATAGAGGCGTGAAGTTTATGAAAAATCATAACTGTAGTTAGACGGAAAAAAATCTCCAAAATGATGTTCTAAACACTTAAACCTTAAGGAGGTACATGCCCGATAAAAAGAAGAAGCAGAAGAAGAGCATTAGTAAAAAAAAAAAAAAAATGGCAAATATTAAAAGTTATGTTTGAAAATAAGTGAAATTTTTGAATTTTACATTTTGGGAGATCTTACAATTTACTCTAAACACGTTTTTTAGTACACCAAAATTCCGCATCTTTTAGTCACTTATAATTAGGTCCTTGGGTATGGCATGGTTTTGGCTAATCGTAAAGCCAGGGGACTGTTACATACGTTGAAAACTAACCTAAAAGACCATTTTAAAGCTGGAATTCAGAAAAATTCGATATTATGACAAATAACAGTCACTCTACAATGTCTGTGTAAAGTTTTGATTATAATAAGCGGTATTTGGCTCTAGAATTTAATGTTTTCTTGGGAAATATTTACACAGTGTTTTAATGTATGTCATGTTATATTGTTTATTATTTGTTCACCAAGGTGTTAGTTGTTTGAATTTCCTTTCTCTTATATTCTTTTCGGGGTATATTTGTTTGTGAATCTATATTAACAATTGATAACTAATGACTAGTCTCCTAAATAAATGAAAAGACGAATGTAACACGTATAAAAAATTTTACTTTATGTTACTCTAGCAACAGTTATTTCTAGAAATTAGAAACTTGTTTTTTTTCAATCTCGGAAATTTTACCCATGTAGTTAAGTTCAAAATTCATTAAAGATAAAGCGTTGTGACAATATCATAAACCTACTGTGAGAAAGCCGCAGAAACATATTTTGAGATACTACATATGACATTTATTACAGTTTTTGTTTATTCAATTTTTAACGTCTTCTTGTGTGCCTATCTCTCTATCTGCTTGTTTGTTGGCACAACTGTCGAATGACATGGGATATTGATTTCAAATTTGAAATACATATATTACTTAAAGTATAAGAGAAGTCTATGGTTTCAGAGCTATATTGGTTAGCGAAAAGGAGTTGAGGGTCGATAACTTTTGTATAGTTTTAATAGTATTACGAGAATTTTTCCTGGTTCTTGTTTAAGATAATGAACACACTTTAAACATAATTATTTATATAATATTATAATATAATATGTAACAGTCGTCAGAGACAAATTTTGACCAAAAGCTCTCATTAATTATTAACAGGCTGCATCTTGGTATACAGGTAGTTTTTTGGAAGTAGAATACGATAAAAAAAAAGTTTGCTGCTCTAAAGTTTACGCTAAGCCTACAAAATCGAAAATAAAATGAAAAATCTTGTTTTTCGCAAATATCTTGAAAAATAAAAAAAACCGGTCAACTGCAAGTTGAACTTGCGTAATTAGTGTTCCGTACGTTGATTGCTTTTAAAATAAAAAATGTTGTAACGGAAGTATAAAATGATCAGTGACTTCACAAAACACACTCCAAATGAGTTTTCAACAAAGTTTATTTCCAATCTTTACTGAAAATTGATGACCTTAAAATTTCTGTTTTTTTATATACCAGATAAATTATTACAGGTAATGCACTCGTGATAATTTTCGTTGAATCTACACCCCGTGGAGAATATTTCAGAATTTTTTCAAAATTTTTTGATAAGTGCTTTTCGAGATAAGGCGGGTGGACAGCGATTTTTCGAGATTTTTTAAAAAATACAAACAAATGAAAAATTATATATATAAATATTACATATATATATATATATATATATTTTTTACTCGTTTTTCACAAGCTTTCATTTGACACCACACTCGATTACCTAGTAAAAAAATTTTTTTTCACTTCCGATTTCACCCCCCAAAACCAACCCCTTAAGTCAAAATTTAACTTTCAAAACTACATGGCTCTCATGAGGCCATCAATTCCTATATTATTACCAAATTTCAACTTTCTATGACAAATAGTTTTGGAGAAAATCGGGTGTGACGGACAGACGGACAGACAGACACCGAAGTGATCTTATAAGTGTTCCGTACGGAACACTAAAAAGATATCGAAAAACTAATTGCACCACGTGCAAGAACGGGAAATATTACAAAAAAAAATGGTACATAGATTATTTTTTTTAGTTTTGTCGAAATTAAAAAAAAAAATTGTTTATAATAAAATGGTTCGTTTAACCCCTTCAGTTGTATGGGAATTATGCTTCCAACCTCATTTATGATTAAATTAACGTTTCTGTAAATCGTTAAATAATTTGAAATAGGCTTTTAAGGGGTTTCTCGGGGTGCTGATTTGCCGATGCCGATGCCGATAACAGATTTGAAAAATTCAAAATGGCGGATCCAATCTGACGGCCAGAGAGTACGTAATTCATTTAATTTCTTTTAGTAATTTAGAATTTTTGTGTTTTCAGTAACTGTTTTTTTTGTACCTGGATGTTTAACTGAAATATAAATACTTTATACTTAAAGCTTAGACTTTTATCTTTCATTTCTCACATGTCATATTTTTTTTATTTTAAGTTTAAGTTTTATGATAAGCAAAAGATACGTTTTATCATGAACACTTTTTTAAGAGCAAAATCAAAAAAAAGAGAAAATTTTTTAAAAGGTTTTAATGATTTTCTAATATCAAGAATATTTTGAACTGTAACTAAAAAAAAATTCTCCGACATTTTTGAAAATTTCGTACTGCTTTAAACGTAAAATTGCCGGCAGCGCAATATAACAGGCAAATTTTAATATTTCAAAACGCAATTTTCAAATAACGCAGACAATGTGGGTATTTTTAATTATTCCTATACTGAAACTTAAGGTATAATAATGATATCTGCACAAGGATTTTTTTTCAATACTTTTATTACATATTTGTAATTTACTGTATGCCCGTTAAAAGCATGCTGACAAAAATTTCGTTTTAGGTTTTACAAGTTATAAAGCAACAAAAATAAAAACTATTAGTATCATCGGAAAGCTGAAAGTCTTCTCTTCAAAAAATATCTTTTAATTTTTTTTTTATACTTCGAAAACAAGTAATATCGATTAACCTTCGAGCGTTGCGCGAAGATTTTCAATTTAACCTGTTTGTCGCTCTACACTTCTTGAATCACCTATCCGAATTTTTAATAAATTCTATAACGCTAATAAAAAAATCTGGAAAAAAATCTTTATATCATTTTTTGTCAAATTTCCTGCTCTTTCACGTGGTGCTATTAGTTTTTCGAGATCTTTTTTATTTTTCGAGATATTATCGAAAAAACGAATTTTGGATTTTGTGGGCTTAGCATATATTAAACATTAGCAACCTACGTCCAAAAAACTACCTGTGTGCCAAAGTGCAGCCTGTTAACATTTAATGAGAGCTCAAAATCTCTCGCGACTGGGCTAATATAAGGAGTTGAAAGGGTGGGGGAGGGAAGTTCTTGCCTCGAATAGATCATGTTATATGTTCTTTTCAAGTTTCTTGGGATTGAGAGATCTAAAAATTAAGTTACTTTTCCTATAATAGAGTGGACAAAAATGCAAGTTTCAGTTGTAACCAGGTCCAAAATCCTTAGTGTGAGAAAGTCATATTCAGTATTTATTTGGAAGTGCGCGATTGGGACGAAAGTACTGGCTACCGATTTTTTTTTTGTTATCGTCTGAAAATATTTTAGTTAAGCCTCTGAATTTATGCATGATAGGTTGGCTTTTTAGGTTATTAAACAGAATATGTAAGAGTGCAGTTTTCGGAACGTTGACATTAGTTTTAATAGTTTCGGTGGGTTGATTATTAGGTCACATGACCAACAATGCTAGCATCCTTATTTAGAAATTTCACAACAGAAGTTGTTAATAAATATTTATAAATCGTAATAAAATAATAAGCATGTGTGATTAGAATTCAGACATATAATATGCACTAACAGGTACGCGATTAAACACCTACTTGCTTTCCTTTTATAGACGATGACCGTGATTCATATAATTCAAACATTTTAAAAGTTCATAAGACGCTATTCACATTCTCCTGTTAATTTTTTATTTAATATACTCATATTAATTAAGCCAATAGCAAAATGACCCGATAATAAGGGGAAAGCCTGAAAATATCGTACGGCATGTAGTATCGGAGAATATTAGGTTTTCACGTGTTATACTATTTGCTGCTGCTGTTTCGAAGGTATTTAGATGACCATAATTCCAAAACCTTAATGTGAGATTGCACGTTATGTGTTCTGATCATATACTGCTCAGCTTCATAACTTCAATTAGCTTATGGATGTTCTTGTCAATTTAAATTGTCAAATTAGACCAGTTCTATAGTTAAACCTGTTTTGTGAATCGAGCACTAAAAGGATAATAGAATTTCAAACACTTTCAAGAACTAATAAATTAAAGTTCTGTTAGTATCATTTCCAAGAATGCTGAAAATTTCGACAGGAAGTCTTCTAGATTTCTCTTGCGTCTATTGTGTAAATGACGCCGACGTTTCGCCGATCATCCTACCGGCTTCTTCAGAGTTAGTTCCGAGAAGTGATTTCTTCCAAATGTAGCACGAAACAATTTCGTGAAGCTATGTGAAGGATATAGTGTTTTTGTAGTAGTATTGTTTGTTTTAAGATATTTGGGCCAGTAAATAATTTGGATTTTGGAAAGTATTCAAAATAATCTTAAATTATGCGTATAATAGAATGGCTACTAATGCTAGAATATTATTTTTGGTTCAGACTATATAGCCTTGCATAATTTACCTTGCTTTTTTTGGGGGACTAGAATCTCTCTACCTAATGACATGACTAAAAACTAACGATTGAAAATTAGTCCATACCATTCTGCAGTTTTTATTTAAAAGATTTAAAAATCTAAATATTACCCTTTATGTCACTTTGGCAAATCTAGCCTAGACAAGAACCAAAGCAAATAGTCTTTTTAAATTCTGTAGAATTTTCAGATCTATCAAATTTCAGTATGTTTATCTCTCTTTATTTGACACTGAGAAGTATTTCGTTTTTAGAGATATATTTATGCGTCTCCTGTCTATTTTTGGAAAGCCTAACCTTTAATTATTTTGACAATAAGATGTGGGGACAGTACTAGTTATAATTTTATGCAATTTTATGGCCGTCTTTAAAGCAGCTAAACATACTCCAACTTTAAATACACCTGTACAAAGTTGTCTTTCATTCAGCCTGGCCTTCGGTGTATATATAGGCCCCGAAATAAACAAAACCCTGTCCAAGTACAGAAGACTCATTTACTATAATTTAGGCTATTTATTTAGATAAAATTAATTTTACACTTTTAAAATATAAGGACGGAATATTAAAACTTATAATATATAATCCTTATACCAAGAAGCAAGAAGTAGTGTGAAAACCAAATATGGTATAACAACAGGGTTCCAGGTCACAAAGGGTCTCAAACAGGGCTGCTGTATATCCCCAACGCTATTTAAAATCTATTTGGAGAGTGCACTGAAGAACTGGAAAAGGAAATGCAGCAGTATGGGATTAGCACTGGATGACAATACTACATTGTACACGCTATCATTCGCAGACGACCAGGTAGTAGTCGCTCATGGAGGAATGTGAAAAATGGGGCCTAGAAGTCAATATTAAAAAGACCGAGTACATGTGCGTTGGAGGACAACAGCAGGACTTGAAACCGGCCACAGGACACACCATCAAACACTGTGCCAGTTATAAATATTTGGGAACGAGAATATCTAGGGACGGAACACTGGAAGAAGCAATATTCGAGAGGAATATCCAAGGAAGAAAAGCGATTGCAATGCTTAATAGTATACTATGTGAAAAAAACATAACCATTGAAAATAAGAAGAGAATTTACAACCAACAGTAAAAAGTATAATAACTTACAGCTCCCAGGTGTGACCATTGAAGGAAAGAACAGAAAAAATACTAAAAGCTACAGAAATGGATTTCTGGAGACGAGCAGCCAGAAAATCCAGAAAAGACCGCATACCAAAGACGAGCTTTAGAAATAAAGCACGATATAGTGGACGAAATCAGAACCCAACAGTTGGTATGGTATGTACAGAGAATGTCACAAGACCGACTACCTAATAAGATTTTAAATTGGAACCCTCGTGGAAAAAGAAAGCGAGGAAGACCACGCCAAAGCTGGAGAGCAGGAATCAACAAGGAAGTACTAGAGAGAGATCTGGAGGAGGACGGATGGAGAAACCGGGAGGAGTGGAAATTAGGCATCGGAAGACGGAAGACGTTATAAAACCGATTGATATATATATATATATATATATATATATATATATATATATATATATATATATATATATATATATATATATATATATATATAAAAAAACTTTAAAATTGTTATGCAAAATAGGGATATGAAAAATTGTTTAAGGTGAAAGTCTCTTAACCAATCCGTCATTCACAAGTGTAACTAAAAAAGAAGAGCTATAAATAACACACTTAAAAGTGACTATAACATAACAAAAAAATAGGTCATTTTAAGACACATTGTTTGTTGTTTGGATACCTACGGAAATACATGCATTGGTCAACCCATTTAACTTAATCTTTTCTCGAAATATACCTTTCTCTAATCTTCTTTATATTACGAGGGTTGTATGATAAGTACCAGGCCTCGGCCAGAGAAGACGGTACTAATATTTAAAAAATTATATTTTTCATAAATAACCAACAACCTTTCACAAGAATTCTCTCAAATTTTCTAGTCGCTGCGTGATTTAGTTTGTGAGTGGCAGCCATTTAAATAGAACAACTTTTGTGATTTTACAACAATGGAAAAAATTGAATATCGAGCAGTGAAAAATATTTGTTTTTAAAAAAGACGAATGAGGAGATAAAAGCGAAGTTGATAGAGACTCTGCACCTCCGTTATTGACCATAAAATATTGAACAGCTGCTTTCAAACGCGGCCGTACAAGCATTTTTGTTGAAGAAGTGCAATCGGAATGATTTTTGGTGTCGATTCGTAACTGTTGCGGAAACATCGATTCGTCACAGCAAACCAGAGCCCAAAGAACAGTCAAAATAATGAGTTTTCCGTGGCGAACTGGTGCCAAAGAAGGCCAAGGTGACTTTATCGGCCAACAAAGTCATGGCCACAGTGTTTTGGGATGCACGCAGCATAATCTACGTCGATTAACTTGAAAAGAGTAAAACAACTAATGAAGAGTATTATGTAAACTTACTGGATCGTTTCAAACATGCTGTGAAAAAAAAACGTCCGCATTTGGCGAGGAAAAGACAATGTACGCGTGCACACTTGTGTCATCGCTGTGGCAAAATTCCATGAGTTAGGGTACAGATTTAGCCCCCAGCGATTATTTTCCTATTTCTGAATATGAAAAATATTTGGTTTAAACGATGAGGTGGGTGCTGAAACAAACGCCTATTTTGAAGGGTTGAAGAAATCATATTTTTTAGGTGGGATATAAGAGACACAAAACCATTGGACTAAGTGTATCGAGCTGAAAGGAGACTATGTCAAAAAATAAAATAAATATGACACATAAAAATGTTTTTTTCTTGTCGAGGCCATGTACTTATCATGCAACCCTCGTAATTCTAGTCAGTGTCACATCGTAAACAAATAACGAAGTGTACTAATCGAAAAATATCGAAAACAAATGACGGAGTAGTATTTTTTTAGTATTCGACGCATTTAGTAATCTATAAAAAGGTTAATGTTAGGACGCTGAGTTTGTTGGCAAACAAAGCCAATTATTGTTATCGTTAACAGATCTACGATCAAGATATTGTTTATGAAAAATTGATGAATTTTAAAAATACTTTTTTTTAAATTTTTTAATAGCATTCCTTCCTTTCATTTCAGTTAAAGTAACGAAAAATAAATATATTATTTTCGATATTTTCAATCCTACAAGTTCTGAAAATAGCATTGAAGATAATATGTATGTTCGAAGCTACCCCTTTTGTATCTATCCCCGAACTATAAATTGGGCTTCAATGTAGTTGATTTTGCCAAATAACGACAATGAAAATAAGTTATGTTAATGAAATACATCTTATCAAATTCTTCGATTTCATATTCATAATTAAACCTATGTAGTTATTTACATGTCAATTTCGAACAGTTGTGTTTGGCAGGACGATCAAGCAAGATTTAAATGGAAATTATTTGCTCCCTTGATATTCATATATAGATACTAAGATATAGAGTATGATAAAAAAAAGTGATTTATTTATTGCTTTCCTCGTACATACGCGGGTCTAAAATAAATCCTCAATTTGACTTTTTCACACAAAATAATAACTTTATCAAGAATTATAACTTTGAAGATACTTATGATGAAACGATAGTCACAAAAAAAAAGATGTGCAAAAACTTATATTTCTCTCTAAAAAAGTATAAACAATAAAAAAAAAACATACTTTTCAAATTTCTCGAGTCCAAGAACCTCGAAAATAATTTATAACATGATATATTCGAAGCAATCGTGTCCAACCCCCTCTCCCACTTTATATTTGACTATAAATAATTTTGCTCAAAATTTGTTCTAAAAAATTTAAATAAAAAACCCAGGTAAGAATTTTTCATAGTTCTAATGAAATCGTACCAAGTTTATCGACCCTACTCCTTCCACCCTCTCTCCGTGAAACAACATCGCTCAAAAAGTGTAGCTAACCTATCCTACTACGAGTAATATATTTGTGTGTTTATGAGGAAAGTATCAGTATTACTGATTTTTTGGTCTCTAAATACAAAAAAGATGGGTCACTTTTGAGACTCATCTGATACAATTTCAAGTTCTCAAATTATCACTCAAGAGCATGTGGACAGTAGCAGAATTTCGGCACTTTAATTGATGTCAAGTGATTTTTGCAAAATAAATCACTGCAAAAACAATAACATAGGCATATTGAAGAGTTCCAATATACCAAGTAAATTTAATAAAAGCTGCACTTGACCTTGAATAGAAAGTAAATGAGACACACTTGACTAATCCTTATGTTTTAAATAAGACGTAGGAATTATAAATACAGAAAAGGTCATGAGACATCAGGCTCATCACTTCTAAAATAGGACATGATAATACCTTATTTATAATTAGATGAAAAAATTTTGTTTAATCACATTTTGTTTGTTAAAATAAAGAGCGGAAAAGCAAATTATTCGCCCATCCAAAAAGATATTCACATTGACAACGTAATAGTTTTTTTTCCATTTGCTTTGCCTACATTTTTCAAAATCTCAATAGACTATGTTAAGCTTAGCTAAATTGTAATATTAATAGATATTGTCATTTGCGAGCATTTGGGTGTTATATATTTACGTGTATTTCAAATATCTTGATCGCAGTATAATAATAAAGCCCCGAAACATGTAATCTCAAATTTTTGTAAGCAAAAAGTTTAAAAATAACATGCATAGTATAAAACGGCTGTTGCTCGAAAATAACAATGTAAATTAGACAAAAATATGATTTTTTAAAAATTGCATACCTCCGTTAAAATTTGAAAACAAACCATCCAATATAATAAATATAAATGCCTTTCCTACAGGTATCCATTTTCTGGCATGGATACTTCAAACTTGAAAAACTAGAATGGTATTTGAAATATCTTATAAAATCATGGCACGCAATAACAAATTAACTTAGATTTGGCATATAAATCATCACATTGGTTCTCGTAATCCAGATCATTAATCTACATTACACTGACATTTCATCGTCTTTACAAATAATTCACTTTATTCTCGGGTAATAATATAAAACCGACGATCCTGGTAATTGCCAATTGGACGCGTGCAACTCAATTAATTGAAGTAAAGTACGTCTTACACTGGTAGAACCCGCACTTGCCAAAAATCCGTCACGAACGCTAGCCAACAATTGCTCAAGTTGCTGAGGGATTTCCGCTTCTAAATCGCGCCCGATGGACGTCAAAACAAAAAACAAACATTCTGTTTCTGAAAGGCATTTTATTGGCAAGCTGACGCAAGCTTGACAGCATTTGGCCAAAACCGAAAGGAGCACCAATTCTGGTTGTAGGGACTCTAGTTGATCTTTCATTTGTTGACGTTTCAATAATCCATAAAGTTCAGTGAGAAACCACATGAAAGCGGTAAAACGTGTACCGTCTCCTGCTTTAATACCTCGCAGGATTTTATCTCGTTCCTGATACCACTGTTGGCACGTGTTCAATAATGACTCGAGAAACGTTTGATTTTTTTCTCCTTCTATTATTGTCACACACAACTTAGCTATTGATTCGCTGTATTTAATACCTTCTACGGCTTTTTCCATAATAATTTTAACTAAGTCCATTAAAGTCCTTGAAGGAAGTTGATTAGGATCCTCCATAGCTTGTTTTATATTGACTTGATCTTCCTCAGAAAATACTTTTAAGTCAATGTCTTCCTTGACTATACTTTTCAATTTGGTAGCTAAATTTTGCGTTTCGGAAGCCCCCATACTTTTTGACCTCTTTAAAGGTTGAACGGGCTGCGTGTTATTTTGATTATAATGATTTTGTGTCCAGCTATTTTGATGGTTATAAATTTGTGGTTGATTTTGTCCGGAAAAAACCGGATGTGCCAATATTTCCGGAGCATATTGATAGTTTGGTCTTGGCATGGCACTCACTAATTGTGCTGCTGATGCTGAATGCAAAAGTGGTAACGGCATTCCAGCAGGTAAAATTGATATAAATCCAGGATGGTTTATGTGACGTAAAATGTTTCCACTAGATTTAGAGTGTTGAAGTGGCATTGGCTCATATCCCATAGCAAGATGAACATTTCCGCTTGATTTAGAAGGTTGAAGGTCGTTCATGGTAAATTCTTTGGCGTGCACATTTAGTTTTCCGGAAAGGTTAGGTATATCGGTCCGAACATTTGGAGGTCTATAAATTTCCATTGTAGGTTTGTTATTACCTGCTCTTAACGTGGCCATTGTCTGACTACGACGCTTTAAGGCGTCCTTATTAGGGCGTACGAAACTTCTTTCACGAGTAATAACACCGGGTGCTGTCGCGCCGGAAAAGTCTGTTTTCTGACTACGTCTTAACTGCGGAACCTGCGACATTGTCAGTGAAATTAGTTACACTAAGAATTAAAATAAGTTTGTAAATATAAAGTTTGACTAATAGGCGGCGATGACTACCACGCAACACATCCAATTTTGGCGCGGGCAAGGCTGCACCTCTGAGCTACGACAAACACTTTCATTATTTCCGGCTAGTCATTTTTTTTATTTAATAAAATAACTTGCTTTTTTAACTAAAATTCTAAACTAGCACATACTGGAAAATCTAACTAAGCAGACCGCAGTTTGGTGAGATGCTGGATAAAACTGTTTAACTAAAACGTCGTATATTTAGAATGTATATTTTTAACAGCGATATAAATAGTTAGCGTAAAAATGCTAGGCGTACATCGCATATGTATGTACACATACAAATGGATTATATAAGTGTTTTAAAAAAGTCTATTCGCCATAAGCTTCATTGTTTGTTAACTTAATTGGCAACTTTTGGGTGGGATTGTGTTGTTTAATGATGCATCTAATGAGGTTAAAGGTAAGACATATTTATGCTCTGGAGTGTTTATTGCACTCGCATAATATTGAAATTATTGTTTATATTTGGTTGCATAAGTACTCATATTAGTGTAGATTAATAATTAAGTAGTAAAGTAATAAAAATTGTTTTACACTAATCAAACATTGTAAATTTTGATATATGCTGAACCTTGTAGACAGTTTACTCGTTACCATTTTTATTTTCACATATAATGTATCTATTTACTTTAATTAGATTTTAAATTTAAACAATTCGATTGCCAATTAATGAAATTAAATACCTGGCACTAAAAAACTGTTTCATTTCTAAAGCATTTGTTAAAAAAAATATCCAGATCCGATATTAGTATTCAGGTTGGTTGTTTCGAAAAAACATTGTATTATTAAAAATAACTGTGCATCATGACAGTTATTATTACCAAAACATCGGAATATAGTCTCTTTTGAAGATACCCAAAAAGAGTCTTAATTTAGGGATCCTGTTGGGATCGCTTAAAAAAAACGTAATATGCTTACTCCTTTGATACCTTTTTCCATTTAAGGCCCATAACTGATTGCTGCTGTTGCTTCATCACTTAAAATTGTTAGTGTTCACTTACGGGATCACTTCGGTGTTCGTCTGCCTGTCACACCCGATTTTCTCCGAAACTATTTGACATAGAATGTTGAAATTTTGTACCAAATATAGGAATTCATGGCCCAATCAGGGTTTAAGAGGTTAGTTTTGAGGGGTGAAATCGGAAGTGAAATTTTTTTTACCAGCGTATTGAGTGAGGTATCAAATTAAAGCTTGTGAAAACACGAGTTCAAAAATATATATGATGTAATACTTGCGCACACTTTTCTTTCTATTATTTTTAAAAAATGGCCAAAAATCGCTGTCCACCCCCTCTCTCGAAAAACACTGATCCAAAAATTAAGAAAAAATTCTAGAAATTCTTCATAAAGTGTAGATTGAGCGAAAATTATCACGAGTGCATTACATTTGATAATTTAGTTCATATAAAAAATTACGAAAAGTATGTTACTTGACAATATGCTGGAGGTTTTGTTAATATACAGAGAGAGACATAAGAGTTTTATTTTATTTGTTTATAATTAACCAATATTTAGGTAGTAAATATTTATTTGACACTTTTGTTACTAGATTCTAGATTGATTTATTGGCTATTAGGTAACTAAGATACTCTAAGTGAAAATACATATTGGATCTTAACATATATAAGTGTTTTAAAAAATCGGCTCGGCATAAGCTTCATCGTTTGTTAACTTAATTGGCAACTTTGAGTGCAATTGTATTGTTTAATAATGCTTCTAATGAGGTTAAAGGTAACACATATTTATGCTGTGGAGTGTTTATTGCACTCGCATAATATTAAATTATTGTTTATATTTGGTTGGATAAGTACTCATATTAGTGTATTATATAGTTATTAAAATAAAAAGTCTTCATTAAGGGAGCCTATAGCGATCACTTAAAGCATTAGCTAATATGCTCACTTTTTGATACCTTTTGCTGTTGCTTCATCACTTATGCTTATTAGTGTTCCGTACGGAACACTTATGGGATCACTTCAGCGTCCGCCTGTCTGTCACACCCGATTTTCTCCAAGACTATTTGTCATAGAAAGTTGAAATTGGGCACAAATGTAGGAATTGATGGCCCAATCAGGGCCGTGTAGTTTTGAAAGTTTTTGGGGGTGAAATCGAAAGTAAAAAAAAATTTATGAGTGGAGTATCAAATAAAAGCCTGTGAAAACACGGGTTCAAAAATATATATGATGTAATACGAGCGAGCACTTTTCTTTTTATTATTTTTAAAAAAATTGCCAAAAATCGTTCTTCCCCTATGAAAAGTATGTTTCTTGACAATATGGTGGAGATTATGTTAATATACTTTTCAGTACATTACTGCTCGCGGGTCGCTCCTGTACCGAGAAAAAAGAATTTTATTTTATTTGTTTATAATTAAACAAATATTTAGGTAGTAAATATTTGTTTTACACTTTTATTATTAGATTCTAGAATGAGTTAGATTAATTTATTGGCTATTAGGTAGCTAAGATGTTTTAACCATTATACATTATTGACTAAAAAAAAAACCCGAAAATACATATTGGATCTTAAGATATTACATGTCAGGGACTTAATTAACTTAGCCTAAGTAAGGATATTATTTTATTTTAAAAGCACCGTACGGAACACGAATTACGCAAGTCTGACTTGCACTTGGCCAGTTTTTATATTTTTAGTTGGAAAAATGAACAACTAGGCAGACGGTTAGTGGACAGGTAAAAATTTTGGGTCGCCCTCTTGGTCTATAATTAGTATTTTTTAAAAAAAATAGTAACATCTAAATTGCACAAAAAAGAAATACAAATTCGTCTCTTAGGTATTTAAAAAACGCACGTCTATATAATGAGCTGTTTCAGAATATTTAAAACCGTTTTCCTGGCCCGTGTGATTAAAAGAAAAATGTGAGTTAAGGACTCACAAAAAAGGTAAATTGGAGATTGGAAAAAAGGTGTGCCTCTGTCAGGTCCAATTTTACAACAGAAAGCAATAATGATTAGTAGGCAATTCCCAGAGATAGATCAGTTTACCGCCAGTTTTGGATGACTTGACCGCTGGAAAAAAACGGTACGGTGTACGACAACTCACTGTATGTGGTGAAAAACTTTCTGCTGATGTGTCATCAATTGAGAAGTTTAAGCAGAACTTCAAAAAGCAAATCGAAGATTGTGGATACACATGTGATCAAATTTAGAACTGTGACGAAACTGGTCTGAATTATAAAATACTTCCATCAAAAACATTGGCATCTCGACAGGAAAAATCAGCTCCTGGGCATAAACGAAGTAAGGAAAGATTAACTATAATGGTATGTTCCAATGCACCTGGTAAGCACAAAATCCCACTGATGGTGATTGGCAAGTCTGCACGTCCAAGAGCTTTAAAAGACATCTCACCCAAAGCCCTACCAGTCTATTACAAAAGTCAGAAGAGCGCATGGATGGATGCGACTTTATTTACTAATTGGTTTGAAGAAGAGTTCGTGCCATCTGTGAATAAATTTTTAAATAGAAACCGTCTTCCTATTAAAGCAATTTTGTTAATGGATAATGACCCCTCTCACCCTGGAGAAGGACTTCAAATGTAACCAGCATTATGCAACCAATGGATCAAGGCATCCTCGAAAACATTAAAAAAATATATAGGCGTTTATATCTTGAACATCTGTTAGAATACACAGAAAAGGAGGGATGGGAAAGGTTACACCGAAAAATGTTATTTACTGGGTAAGTCAAGCTTGGGATTCTGTGCGTACTACCACTATTCAAAAATCTGGGTCAAAAGTTATTAATTTTGAGGACTATAATGGCCGTGAAGATGATACCTCATCAAATGAATTAGCTTTGAAATTGAGAAGCCATGGAGAAATGTCCTGTTCAAATTTTGACAGCGAGATAGAAGAAAAAAAATGTTTATTTGAATTAATGCAAAAATTGCGAAAATGTGACAAGAGAAGATGTTGTTGAATGGATTACAGCAGATGATTTAGAAGAAGAAATAAGTATTGAAGAAATAACGAATGCCTTTCAGGAAGAGAGAGAGAGAAAAAGAAGATGCAATATGAAACAGAAGCGCATAGATACCTATTTCACTGTTTTATAATGTATATACCTATTTATATGTTAAAAGGTTAATACGTCGGTTTAAAGTATTGGTGTTTATTTTTTGAATGAATAAAAAACAAATCCGGATTATCCGAGTTATCCGAGGAGGTTGCCTCCCCACGTTACCTCGCATAACCGGGGTTCTACTGTATATAAATATTCGGTAATTCGGTAGAAGTGCCAAGTAACAGACATTGCGATTACTAGTACATGTTTCCCTCTACTAGAGCTTTTCCGCTAGTTGCAGCGTACCGTTTTCACGCGCAGTAGCACAAGTGATAAAATTCGTTAGATATTAGAACAGGTCATCAATATTTTACCTAAACACAAGCACAGTTTAAGTTGTGAGGTTACCAAAAAGTAAGCTCAATATATAACCTGGTAAACGCTAAAAATAATCAGGTAAACGCTAAAAAATGCCTATAGTCTTTTATTTTCGACGCTCCCTAGATAAGTGTCACAAGGCTTAAGATTATTCGTGTACCTCCAACTAGTTGACGAGCCCCAAATCGAGCGTAACATCTACTATTTTAATAGGATAGTCGACACACCCGGGTTTTCTAAGCCAATATAAAGTTTCGTCTGTGTATTTTATGGACACTAAAGTGATCTCCCGCTGATGAAATTTACAATGTCGAGCAGAAATAATTAAAACTGAAATGTGACGTTCCCTGTACATACTATTTCTGTAAAAATTTTCGGATTCCTCGTCCCTAGGAACCTCAAAAAGGACGTAACAAATTTGATATATTGTAATACTTCCCTTGGCGAGGGACGTAAAATTGGTACTTCCATCAATCAGATATAATGCAGAAAGATCGAGTTTGACAGATATTATGTTTACCATTAAAGGTTTAAAATATAATAAAATAAAGATGAATGTTTCTCTTTCTGTCGGTCTGTTGGCACGATAACTCTTCAACGAAATAAGATATCAATTTCAAACTTGGTGTATACAGTGCAATCTCCCTTGGGCGGACGCCAACGGGACCGACCGAAAGTGTCGGTTGAAGAGAGGTGTCCGCTTAAAAGAAATACAAAATAAATCGTTTTTTTAATAAAAACTGTAATTAAAAAAATTGGGACATTTAAAACTTATACTTATGTATGTATGTACTTTTAAAATAAACAAAAAACTTAAAACTTAAAGAAAAACAAAGATTTGTTACCTTTCGACACATACAAAATATAATAAGATAGAGTTATACATATGAAATGAAAGGTCACTTTAATGACGCAAAAACTCATATATTGTTGTTTGTCTCCTCTTTTTCTTTAAAATGGCGTCCACGAGTTGTATTTCTAATTTGGAAAGAAGCTCTAAAGGCTCTGCATCTCCGTGATCTTTAAGCTGCTTGGTTAGGGTAATAGCTTCACCATTATTTGGGATAGCATCTGTTGGTACTGGAACCTCATCGACATCAGAATCTTCGGAATGTTTTTCATTATCAGTCAACTCCAACAAATTCTTGTTTTTGAGGATATTTCCAAGTACGTTAAGGGGTAAGTCATCTTCTAGATCAGATGTAACAGCCTCAGTTAACTGGACTTCACTTTGCATATTTTCATGCTTAAATCCCGCTTTACGGAAGCAATTTTTAACTGTTTCCTTGGTTACTTGTTCCCAAGCAGTTTTTGCAAAGTAAACTGCATCCAATGGCGTGATTTTCTTAATTAACTCAAAAGCTGTACCAGCAGTTTCAATGGTTACTATCAGGTGTTTTAGTATTAAACTTCGGTAATAAATTTTAAAAATTTTTATAATTCGCTGGTCAAGTGGTTGACAAACTGAAGTACAGTTAGGGGGACAGAAACAAGTTTTTTATATTTTTTAAACGGACGTCTTTTCGATGAGATTCTGCATTGTCTAAAAATAAAAAAATGTTTCTTTTTTCTTTTGTCATTTTCCAATCAAGATCTTGCTACCACTCTGTCATAATTTCTCCTGTCATTCAAGCTTTCTTATTATATTTCCAAGCAAATTGCTTATCTCGGATATATACTACGTGGAGAAAAGTACGGTCTTCTCCAACTCATCATGAAAGGAAAAATTGAGGGAAGGCGCGGAGTTGGTAGAAAACAAATGTCCTGGCTAAAGAACATCAGAGAATGGACAGGAATCCAAAGCGCTGGAGATCTTTTTAGATTGGCCGAAGACAGACAGGCACTCTCCATAGTGATCACCAACGTCCGGGCGACCGGATATGGCACATGAAGAAGAAGAAGGCAGGTTGTTTATGTCAATATTTTTAAATGCTCTGAGTTTAGCTGCCTTACCAATGACTAAGAATTTTTCTTTTTCTCCAGCCATATTTGCACGATGCAAAATTGTAAAACTCTCTTTGGGATATTTACCACCAACACATTTTTCTTTTTTTAATGTTAGCGTTTTGTTGGGTAGAGCCTAAACTACAGGCCTGTCTCATCGGCATTATAGATGTCCCTCGGTGAATATCCCTTAATTAAAAAAGAGCATTTTTCTCAGAATGATGAAACATCTTCAGCATTAACCGAAGCTCCTTCTCCTGAAATCGCTTTAAAACTTATGTTGTGGCGTATTCTAAATTTATTAAGCCAAACAGAAGAAGCACTGAATGTCGAATGGCCCAGAGACTCGGCTATTTCTTTTGCTTTGTATCGTATTAGCGGACCTGAAAAAAACATTAACAATAAGTTTTTTGCATTTTTGTCACGACAAGCCTACTGATACTCTCACCCCTTTTATCCATTCTTTGAATTGATATGAAAAGAAAATCAACGCACTAATTCCAGAAAACCTTATCTAAAAAAAATAATTCATGTACATACCTGTCAAAGAAATAGTTATAACATAACTTGTCAATTTTGGTATCATCACCAATCAAAAAGTGTATTTTTTCATTCAAATTCCTGTTCGACATCCACTTGGTTAGAAGGATTTCTTTATATTTAATTATATCAGCAGCTTGTGTTTTTCTGATATTAAACCGCTTGGATAAGTACTTTACAGTGAACTTCAACAATCTCAATTTTTTGTTTAAGCGTGAGAATTTTTCTATTTGGAGCCATTTCTACAATGTATGTGTCGCCCACTGTGTCTCTTTTTTGCATAGGCGTCAGGCTAATATTAAATCCTAGCGTGTACCAAAAATTGAGATCGGTAAATCCCCGGTTTACTCGGGGAAGCCCCTCAGTGAAGACAGGCAGCGACGTTGGCGCGACGAAGCGACACTTACGTCTGGTGGGACAATAAGTTCTCAAAACTGTCGCTGATGGAGCGATGTTAACATAATCCTAACTTCGATATCCAAACTCGAGATCAATATTCGTTTAAAACCAGTGTATGGTGTGGATTTTTTAAGATAGAATAGTTGGATCATTCTTTTTTCGAAATAATATGAATGCTGAACGTTACCTACCATTTTTAAATAATGAGTTTCCTGAGTTTCCTAATCACCTACCAATAATTGAAAGACAACGTATATGGTATCAGCATGATGGTGGATCATGTCACAGTACGAGAAATGTTCGAGATTATCTCCTCCACATTTTTAACGGTAGAGTAATAGGGAGGTATGTGCAGTTTACTTGGCCCCCAAGGTCTCTGGACATCACCCGTTTTTTATGGGACTACTTAATGGAAAAGGTTTATCTTAAAAGGCGATTTCAAGATATTGATCATCTTGAGAGAATCATTAGGGAAACATGTGAAGCTATAACTCCTAACGTAATTAGAGATGTAATAAAAGATTTTTCTCTAAGAACAATCACTTGTTTAGAAGGGGACGGTGGATACATTAAAGCACTTGTGCAATAAAGTTAGAATTAATCCATATGTTTAGCTGTCGTAGTAATTAAGTAATGTTGCAATTTCAAAATAAAATGATAGCACAAATTTGAATGGATGTCGCAAAGCAGATAAAAAGTTTTCAAATTTTTAACAAAAAACCTAAAACTATGCTGTTTTTCAATGTTATGTACATACGTAGTAATTAAGTAATTTAAACACACTTTACTCTTCATTCAGTTGCATGATTTCAAAATAAAATGATATTAGCACAAATTTGAATGGATGTAATTGTTGCAAAGTAGATAAAAAGGTTTTCAAATTTTTAACAAAAATATGATACAATCAAAATCAGTGCACTAGTTTTTAATTAATTTCATTTTTCTTTATTCAGTAAATAATCCAACAATTACTGACGTGTTTACTGGAGTTTTTTTGAATTTTTAACTAGGAAGGCCACAAAGCTAAACGTGAGCATAATTTAGGCTAATTTTAGTTTCTATTACATTTTCAATTAATGTCGCCAACCGTTCTTCGAACCGTTCTTCTCCAATCGGCGAACAGCTGTTCCAACGGGAATCAAGGTTGCTGGCCAGTTCTAGGTCTCCAATCAGGCGAACAGCTCTCTTCTGAATAGGGTTCAGCAATGTTAACTCTTTAATACCCCAAGATAGAATTTCTTCAAGCCGATATTCGAGCGTTTTTAAAATAAATGATGAGATAAACAAATGCAGAGCCCCATACATGGGAACAGTATTTCATCTTTGGTCGAATTTGAGCTTTGTACAGAATTAAGAGTTGTGGAGTGTAAAACCTTTCAGTTCGAAATAATATTCCCAGCTTTTGAGATGCTCCTTTTGTTATGCTTGCAACATGTTTATGCCAAAACATATTTGCTCCCAAATTAACGCGTGATGATGCTAGAGGAATGTAGTGGTCGGACATAACTATGTCGGGTTCAGCAATGTTAACTCTTTAGAAAAAACTGACGCCTGGGTTTTTGTAGCTTTAAATTCTACTTGGTTACCCCAAGATAGAATTTCTTCCAGACCTCCTGCTGTCTGCGAATATTTGCGTGAGTAGCCGATATTCGAGCGTTTAAAATAAATGATGAGATAAACGTACTGCCATCTGCAAAGATTGGATTCCTGATCTTTTCCACCGAATCGTTATTGTAAATGAGAAAGAGAGTAGGAGACAGTATGCAGCCCCGGGGGAACACCGGCGTGGATAGTGAAGGTGCTAGAAAGAAACCCGTCGATTGCCACTCGTAAAGAACGTTCTTTGAGGAAACTTGGAAGCCCCAAACAGAACTTTTCAGAAATACCATAAGAGCGTAGCTTAGCCAACAATCCATCGCGCCTAATACGGTCGAATGTCTTGGATATATTAAGAGCAACCGTTCGAAATTCTCCACGGTGTTCATTTGCGTTGTTCCAAACATGTGTTACATAAGTCAGAAGATCTCCGATTGATCTGTGTTTACAAAAGTTTTAATGAAGAAAGTCAAATTCAGTACTTATTTTAGAACTACTGGTTTGCAACGAAAGTACTAGGTAAATTAATTTACCGATTTTTAAGTCATAATTAGAGTCTTTGCATTCCACCTATCCTACATTTTATTACGGCTTGTAAATTCAAAAATATATTATCGTTTTCAGTCTCACGTTATTACGACGTTTCGACTTATTAAAATTGAACGTAATATCATAAACTTATCTTATCTTATTAGAATATATGTAAATATTCCGGTTTGCATGATTAACTGACGTCTTTGAATAAAAAAGTTTATAAGTAATTTACAAGAATTTTCACAAAAGCTATATTTTTATTATATGCCATTTATTATTATTTTCTACACTACAAAACATAAATAATAACGAAATATGTGTTTAACATCCGTAAAAATATGTGGAAATATAGTGGCTTAACGGAACAACCGTAAATGTTGTCCTTGCATCAAAAGTATGGGAGGTTCAAGAATGATGAACAACCCGGGAGTACCGACTATTAGTGATCAAACTTGATTGAACAATGGTTCAGGTCTAATCTCAAATTGGGCATATTTAGTATGGGGATTATATTAGACCACCATAGAAAACATGGTGCTGAGGCTGTGAAATATAACTATGACTTTTTCAATTGAAACTACGACTTAGTATGCTTTTGCAGCACAATCACTAGAGCACCAAGGATTTAAGAACAATATCTTAAATATATTAGCAGCCTACAAACTTTAGTGTGATCTGATGTTAAACTGACAAAACTTTAAATCCAAAAACAAAGCTCACGAGTTGAAAAAAAAGATACTGAACTGCTATCTTCATGGGCAAATACTTACTTGAAGTTTAGTAGTAATTGTCAAGTCAATTCAAAGGGGATACCGTCAACTCGGATATAAAGACCGAGCCACTAGTTGCTTTAATTTCATCTCTGTTTATTCTCCAACCAAGCACGCAATGATGAGAATGCCTTCATATGTACGATTGTATCATAGCAAGCAATGATACTTTTAGCGTTTGTGATTTACCCAGTACTTCCCTCGCAAACACGTAGTTCCAAAATAAGTTCCGTACGGAACATTTATAAGATCACTTCGGGGTCTGTCCGTCTCTCTGTCTGTCACACCCGATTTTCTTCGAAACTATTTGACATAGAAAGTTGAAATTTGGCACTAATGTAGAAATTGATGGCCCCATCAGAGCTGTGTGATTTTGAAAGTTAAATTTTGGGGGGTGAAATCGGAAATGAATATTTTTTTTTACCGAGCCATCGAGTGGGGTGTCAAATGAAAGCTCGTGAAAGCACGAGTTCAAAAATATATATAATGCACTTGCGCACACTTTTCTTTGTATTAGATTAGAAAAATTGCCAAAAATCGCTGTCCCTCCCTTATCTCGAAAAGTACTGATCAAGAAATTCTGAAAAACTTCCGGAATATTCTCCACAGGGAGTAGATTGAATGAATTGAATTACCTTTAATAATTAATAATTTTAATATATAAAAAAACAACAAACAAGGTCATCAGTTTCCAACAAAGATCGGAAACAAACTTGGTTAAAAAGTTATTTGGGGTGTGTTTTGTGAAGTCATTGATCATTTTATACCACCGTAACAAAAATTTTTATTCTAAAAGCAATCAACGTACGGAAACGTTAATTGCGCAAGTCCGACTTGCACTTGGTCGGTTGTTTTTTTGAAAAAAATGATTAAAGGTGGATTATCCGCGACCAGTTTGTCAACGGCTGGGTGTCAAATTCTAGATTCCCACAAACTAGGCAAAACTAACATTAAATGTATATATTATGCAATTCCAACTACATTAAAAGCTATTAATGAAATACTCCGTTTGGAATATTTAGATAGCTATTGATTTTACTAGTATCTTCTGTTAATTTAACTATAATTTGGTTATTGATATAATAAATGTTAATCATAAAAGAATAAATTAAAATATGAATTAAAAAATAATTAATAATAAATTAACATCTTTTTATTTTTTTAAAATAAACTAGTGGTCTAATATAAGCTGAATGAAACATATATCAAAGTGTTAAGGCCTATATTCATAATCGTTCCATAAGAGTGCCCCCTACCTTTAAGCTAAAGAGCCAAGTTCGAAAACCGCCCTTAAGGTACTACTATGGATACACAACTTGAAGAAGTTTAGGTAAATTGAATATTTTGAAGTGACAATTTTTTTGATAGATAAGTATATATATATATATATATATATATATATATATATATATATATATATATATATATATATATATATATATATATATATATATATATATATATATATATATATATATATATATATATATATATATATATATATATATATATATATATATATATATATATATATATATATATATATATATATATATATATATATATATATATATATACCATATATATACTGTATATATATATATATATATATATATATATATATATATATATATATATATATATATATATATATATATATATCAATAAAGATAGACCTAGCCGTAAAATTACAAACAAAAAGGAAATCGACAACAGACAAAAAGTGGGCAACTCCGGATTGCAGACTGTTTCAACAAATACTACAACAATTGGGCACACCAGCTCTTACGGATAGTCCAAATAAACTGTGGCTCAGAACGGAAGAACGGGCCGTGAGGGGATTAGAGTGATGCTCAAAACAATAAAGTAAACGTAAAGAGGAAACATTGGATAACAGAGTATACCATTCTATTGATAAAGAAACGTCGGGTATCAACAACAACAACGAGTATATTAGACCGAAAAAGGAATACGAGGAGGATGTTGTTAATTTAATTATAATTTTGTTATTGATATAATAAATGTTAATCATAAAAAAATAAATTAAAATATGAATTAACAAATAATTAATAATTCATTAACATCTTTTCATTTTTTTTTTTTTAAATAAACTAGTAGTCTAATATAAGCTGAATGAAACATATATCAAAGTGTTATATTCATAATCGTTCCTTAAGGGTGCCTCCTGCCTTTAAGCTAAAGAGCCACGTTCGAAAAACCGCCCTTAAGGGACTACTATGGATACACAACTTGAGGAAGTTTAGGTATGTTAAATTGAATATTCTGAAGTGACAATTTTTTTGATAGATAAATATATATATATATATATATATATATATATATATATATATATATATATATATATATATATATATATATATACATATATATATATATATATATATATATATATATATATATATATATATATATATATATATATATATATATATATATATATATATATATATATATATATATATATATATATATATATATATATATATATATATATATATATATATATATATATATATATATACAACACGACAACAATTGGGCACACCAGCTCTCACGGATAACCGAGTTAAATTGTGGCTTAGAACGGATGAATGGATCGTGAGGGGATTGGAGTGATGCTCAAACAATAAAGTAAACGTGAGGAGGAAACATTGGAGGACAAAGTATACCATTTTATTAATAAAGAAACGTCGGGTATCAACAACAACAACGAGTATATTAGACCGAAAAAGGAATACGAGGAGGATGTTGGACAAAGAAATACAGAAGTCATATAAGAGAGACAAGAATGAACATATTAAGAGAATTTGTAGAGAACTGAAAGATCATGCTAACAATAATAAGACCCACGAATTACATGATAAGGTAAGATACCTCGCTCGTGAATTTAAACCACGAACACAGATAATAAAAAATGCTAAGAACAAGACAATTACAACTGCAGTAGGTATAGCTGAAGTATGGAAACAGTACTCTGAGAAATTGTATAAGGATTCGAATGAGCTAATCGAATTGCAAAATAATATCAATACAGAAAAAGAATCTAACATATTGAAAGCCGAGGTAGAAAGAACCACCAACTCCCTAAAAAATTCTAAACCACCTGGTGCTGATAAAAACACAGCTAAAATCATAAAGGCTATGGAAGAGCTGGGTACTGACATCATCCACAAGCTCCGCTCTTTAGTGTGGAGACTAGCAGATGGCCCAAGGAGTGGTGTAAATCACTGTTCATACTACTTTTGAAGAAATGCAGACCAATGACTGTAATAATTACATAACTGTAGCCCTGATAAGACACGCTAGTAAAATATTGCTACATATTATCAACAGTCCCATAAAATGTTTCTTTCTGCCAGAAATCTCTGAAGAATAATCAGGTTTTATGTCCGGTAGAGGCACGCGAGAACAAATATTAAACGTTCGGCAAATCATCGAGAAAACTTATGAATTCAGTGTCACGACTTATCAGGCATTCAACTGGGTTAAATGGAACAAGCTCTGGTCAGTGCTGGAGAAAATGGGAGTCCCGCAACACCTTATCAATTTGGTTCGAAATCTACACGAAAACAGCAAGGGAAAAGTAAAAATAAACAATATCATCTCAGAGGATTGGAACGGAGGTATACCTATGGGTGGTAAATAAATAACAAATTTAAGATACGCGGTTAATACTCTGATACTCACATCCACCGAGAACGAAATGAAATTTATCATGCAAAAGCTAGAGCTGGATAGTGAAAGGCATGGATTAAAACTCAACAAAAAGAAAACCAAAATAATGATCATCGATCGAACCCCATCAACACCACGGAAATAGCGGGTTTTGAAATCGTCGACCAGTTTATATCTCTTGGCTCCCTAGTCACAAATAAAGGAGGATGTGATGTACAAATTAAGAGAAAACTATCCATAGCCCGTAACTCGATGACCAATCTTAATAAAATATGGAAAGATAGAGCCATTTCATTCCACAACAAGTTAAGCTCTAATCTTCCATTGCCACTTAGGCCTTGGAGACTTGGGCCCTAAAGTTGGCAATACGACAGAAAATAGACGCCCTTGAAATTCGATGTTACAGTCGGATGCTGGGAATCCCGTATACTGCTAATCGAACAAATGCTTCAATCGTTGAACAACTGAGTGCAAAACAATATCACCACAATAAATTATTCCTATCTGAAGTACTTCGGCCACATATTTAGAAGAGCTGATGGCCTGGAAAAGCTGATTGTTGAAGGCAAAGTGAATGGAAAGCGGCCTCGATGGAGATCTTTAAATCGATAGGTAGATCAAATGAAGGCCTTGATAGGCCATGGTTTGTACGAGACTAGTGTAGCTGCTAAGAACAGGGGCACTCGGAGGGACACAATACATGCCATTGCTTCATAATGTCACTATACTCTCATGGAGTATCAGGAATTAGGAGTATATATATATATATATATATATATATATATATATATATATATATATATATATATATATATATATATATATTAATATATATCATTAATGGAGGTAGTGGCTACGTTGCATAGTTAACCACAGCTATATTTAGATGCATGATTTATCATGGGAAACTTTACAACAGTTTTGTTATGGATCATCCTTCCTACCAAACCGAATATTTTATTATGCCATTGAACTCGGTTGCTTTTTCTTACGTACGCTGTTGCGGAAATTGGAAATTATGGAAACTGTTAAAGCAGGAAAATTGGAGTATTTAGGACACATAATGAGAAATTCCCCCGGATGTGGATTACTACAGCAAATATTCCAAGGAAAGGTTTTTGGAAAAAGGGGACCAGGACACAGAACATGCTTAACAATCTGCGAAATTGGTTCTCACCAAATACTACTGGTCTTTTCAGAGCTGTAATGGCTAAAGTAATAATACACAACATCAGCTGGCTTAAGTATTAAAATATGATCGACGAAGGCCGTGAAGCTGAATCATTCTCAGTCAGTTGTGGTTTTACTCAGCTTGTCGATGAAGCAATACGAATCTCGGATCAAGACAGAGAGTTCGCCAGTCTTCTATTTTCAACCACCAATCCAGAAATTCATCCTAAATCCGCCGTTAGGTTCTTCCGACCATGAACTGCTTTTGACATCGAATATTCTACCGGTCACTGGCAGAGAGGCACCTAACACCAGTTTTCTGTAGATTTTTCAACCTATCCTACAGCAAGGGACTGCACAAATGTGCTACAGTTCAGCCGATATTCGTGACCATCAATAGGGCTTTCGCAAACAAAGATAAATAGAAGATGTTCTTTTAAATTTTTACAAACGACTAGTAGATGTGACATTACCGTTGTTGTAAAATTTGACATTTATTATTGTTAAAATTGGCCGAGAAGTTTGTTTACAGTGAGCGTTAAAAAAAAACAGTTTGTGAACAAATGGAAATTTCACATGAAAGTGTTGGTGGTAATTTTTTACGGTTTTAGTAAAAGCCTAACTCAACAACAATGCATCGAATTGCTTCATTCAACAGCGCAAAATTTTAAATAGCTGACAAAATGTGGCCTTCTTGCCGGAGTAAATAACTACAGTCATATAAATAATAAAGGTTACCTATTATTTTATTTTAAGAAACAATAAAATAGTTGACTAGTATAATCTACTAACAATTAATTAACAAACTGGCTTTAAACAACTAGTCTGTGAAAATTAATTCAGTATTAAAAACATGTTTTTAGTCTTTTAATATTAAATCATTTCCTAATACGAAGCGCACAAGACGTAGTTTTTTTCCGAGAAAGTTTTTACAGTTTTTGTTTGGTGAGCATGTTAGACAAACTTATTAAAACTAGTGATATTGATATTTTTGCAACTGCAGAAATTGGTATCGAAACTGCTAAAAGAGAAGTTTGGAAAGTAGAACCTTCTAGTACTGCTAAGAATTGTAGGAATTTTATTCGTGAGATTGTCGATACTCTTGATCTTCAACCTAATCCTGAAAAACCAGTTATCGCCCTGTCTATAGGTCTGTATAGTTACATTTGATATAATCTTTAGTGTTCCGTACGGAAAACTTATGGGATCTATTCGGTGCCTGTCTGTCACACCCGATTTTCTTGGAAACTATTTGACATAAAACGTTGAAATTTAGCATAAATATAGGAATTGATGGCCCAGTCCGAGTGGTGTAGTTCTGAAATTTAAATTTTGATTTAAGCGGTTTGTTTTGGGGGGGGGGGGGGGGTTGTGAAAATACGAGTTAGAAAATATGATGTAATACTCGTGCAAGCTTTTCTTTAAATTATTTTTTAAAAAATTGCCAAAAATCGTTATCAATCCTCTCTCTGACAGTACTAATCAAAAAATTTCGAAAAAATTCTGAAATATTCTCCATAAGATGTAGATTGAACGAAAATTATTATGAGTGCATTACCTTTGATAATTTAATTGGTATACAAAAAAATAAAAATTTCATAGTCATCAAAGAAGATCGGAACCTAACTCATTTTGGGTTGTGTTTTATGAAATATTTGATCATTTTATTCCTCTGTAACAAACATTTTTATTTAAAAAGCAATCACCTTACGGGACATTAATGGTGCAAAATTCGACTAGCATTTGGCCGGTTTTTTTTTTATTATATTGTATAATTTATTGTATTTAAAGATAAATAGCCATTAGTGTTACCAGTGCTATAGCCCCTTGTATCTGGGGTTTTAAAATCACTGGTAATATTCGAATTTTACCGGTAAACTTCTAAAAACGATAAATTAACGGTAATTTTACGAGGGCTACCTTTTAAGTTTTTACAAAAACAATGAAAGAAAAAAAATTTTTGTAATTTTGGATGGTTGTAGCTTCTACTTGATGGAAATTCATTATAAATATATAATAAAAGACTGTTTTTAGTCAATTTCCACTGGTTTCGCTGTCGATGCAGCTTCTTCAGATCTACATTTTACACTGTCAAGTTGGGTTTAATGTTCACAATTTTATATAATTTCTTAATTATAATATTACACCTAATTAAATTACATAATAAATTCAATAATCGTGAATTGCTTAAATCTACCTGGTCGTTGAGTAAAGTACCTGTAGTCCTTAATCGATATTTGCATTGTCTCTAAAAGGTTTAGTTTTAAACCTTTTTGTTGGGTGTGTAAAATTTTGAAATTCTTGTTAAATGTGTGATTTTCTGTTAAAAGATGATTAGCATCTGTTGAATTAGAAACAAGTTTCATCCATAGAAAATCTAATTCAACATATGCTAATCATCTTTTAACAGAAAATCACACATTTAACAAGAATTTCAAAATTTTACACACCCAACAAAAAGGTTTAAAACTAAACCTTTTAGAGACAATGCAAATAAATCGATTAAGGACTACAGGTACTTTACTCAACGACCAAGTAGATTTAAGCAATTCACCATTATTGAATTTATTCTCCTAATTCCAAATCTGTGTGGGTTTTCCAATACTATCAATGTAATTTAATTAGGTGTAATATTATAATTAAGAAATTATATAAAATTGTGAACATTGAACCTAACTTGACAGTATAAAATGTAGATTTGAAGAAGCTGCATCGACAGCGAAACGTGTCATCGCAATTTAAATAAACCAGTGGAAATTGACTAAAAACAGTCTTTTATTATATATTTAAAAAATTTTGTGCAAATCATTTTATTGTTTCTCAAAATATTCGCCTTTAAGATTTATACACTTCTGTAATCATTCGAATCAATTCTCAAAACATTTTTTCCACTACTTCCAAGTTGGTACCTCAAAAACATGGTTTTGAAAGGATTCAAGAACTTTTTGAGGTGATGAAAACCGCTGTCCACGCATTTTTTTTGACATTCTGAAACAAAAAGAAATCTTTAGGCGATAAATCGGGTGAATACGGGCAATGAGACATTAATTCGATGTTTTTCTCCGTCAAATAATCAATTGTTTGACGTACTGTGTGAGAGCTGGCATTGTCGTGATGAAGAATGATGCCACTTTTCCGGTTGTTTTTCCTGATTTCATCGATGACTTTTGACAAAGAAATTGTTGTATACCATTCAGCATTAACTGTTCTTCAATCCTCTAAAGCAATGGTTACAACATGTCCAGTATAATCAAAAAAACAAGCGATCATTTTCTTGGAAGTGCTTCACGAAGGAACCACTTTTGTTGAATTCGTTCATCTTAGCTCAACTGTTGATTGTTGTTTAGTTTCCAGTTCGTACGGATATATCCAAGTGTCATCTCCTGTTACGATGTTGTATACGCATTTTGAATGTCCTCGGCTGAATTTTTTGAGCATTTCTTTACACCATTTGACATTAGCCTATTTTTGAGTTCCGGTTAAATTATGCGGAATCCATCGGGAACAGATCTTTTTCACGGCTAAATTTTCGTGCAAAATCGAATGTACTGCAGTCTTAGATATGTCCTAAAGATGACTCTATCTCACGGTAAGTCACATGCCGATCCTCTTCAAACATGTTGCGCGCAGCATCGATGTTTTTTGGAACAACAACCGGTTTTGGTCGATCTTCACGAAATTCATCGCTGACCGAAGCACGATTAATATTAAATTCTGCAAACCAATTATCTTTTCTGATGTTGATTCATTAGGAAAAGTTGAACAAAGTGATTCGAGGCATTGTTGTTGAGTTAGGCCTTTACTAAAATCGTAAAAAATGATTCAACAAAAACCTTCCCGTGAAATTTCCATTTGTTCACAAAACTGTTTTTTTTTTTAAATGCTCACTGTAAACAAACTACTCGGTCAGTTTCTAAACTGCCACTGTTTTAACAATAACAAATGTCAAATTTTACAATAATGGTAATGTCACATCTCAATAGTGCCATCTAGTGGTCGCTTGTATAAACCTAAAAGGCGGCCCTTGTTCCAAACCTTATATCAGTTTTTCCAGATAATTTAAACCTATTCCGATGATGAATTGAGACTGTATGCGTGCTTCCATTTCTATATCTATAACAAAAGAGCTCATATTCGACACTGATTACAGTTTGAAAGTTCGACGATTTTTTTATTCAGCGTGAATATACTTTTCCAGGTGACCCAACTGTTTATGGTAATCTGAAACCCTCCCCAGAAACCGTGAGAGCAGTCATCGACATAATTGAAGAAGGATTGTGCAATGGCTATGCACCAAGTGTCGGTTATGAATCTGCTCGTGAAGCTGTAGCTGAGTACCTCAGCTATGATGGAGTAAATTTTAAGGCCCAGGATATAGTGCTTTGCAGTGGATGCTCTTCTTCTTTGGAAATTTGTATCACTGCTTTGGCTGACGGCAACGAAGGGCACAATATATGTATACCGCGTCCTGGATTTGCTATTTATCGGTAAGGGGTTCTAACAAATAAAAAATAATTTTTTTAGTTTAATGATACAGAGTGTTTTCTATGTTGGTCATATTTTAACGGGTTATAGTACTTACTGAAAGAAATCAATCGAACATACTGTTTCTATCTACCAGCTACTTTAATAACTTATTTAAAATGTATGTATAATTATCGGTGCCGTTAGACGCTTCCCTCTATGGTTTTTTACATTTCTTTTGCCAATAAAATTTTCTTATAGTACAGTCTGTCAAGTAAGAATGTGTTTCGAGAACATTTTTTGCCAACAATGTTTTCTTTAGTGTGCTAACAACGACGCAATTACCTTAGTAAGTTGTCCAATCGCCTCCTGCATCAATAATCGCCTAGTATCTTGGAGGCATGCTGCCGACGAGATTTTCTGCATACCAGGGCAATGATCCCCAAATTTTTCGAATCTTGCGAGACAACCGAGTTAAAGTTCTCAGAGTTTTTCTTTTTAGCTTTCTCTTTATAAGGAACCAAACGTTTTCAATAGGGTTGACGTCCGGCGATTGTGAGGGCCAGTCTAGTATGTTATCGTGAGCCCATGCGACGTGCTTCGCGACGTGATTTTGATTTTCGTCCAGCAAAAGTTTCTCCAAAGTGCTTCGAAATTTCCGTGAAAACAAAAAAACGATTTTTGACCTTCGGAGTCATTTTTCGTCTTGCCCATTTTTCACAACCAACAAAAACTTTTTAATACCAGGTGTAAAAAAGTATGAAATGCGGATTTTTTTTCTAAAGAAACATGTTAAATTCGGAAAAATGATAAAAGAGTATGCTCCATCGCTTGTTATACATTTGTCCCATCTTTCGGGCAATTTGTGAATACCACGCCAGTAAAAATCTTCCCCTTTTGCTGCGAACCATTCATCGAGCCATTTTTTTCACATCTTCGTACGAACCAAAGCGCTGCTCAGCAAGTGCGTGACCTATCGATGCAAACAAGTGGTAATCGGAAGGAGCCAAGTCTGGTGAGTAAGCCGCATGGGGTAGAACCTCCCAGCTGAGTGCTTTCAACGTGTCACGAATTGGTTTTGCCGTATGTGATAGTTTGTCATTGTCATGAAGAAAAATGACTTTGTGTTGCCTCTTTCGGTATTCTGGCCTTTGTTTCAAGCAGCGAACGGTTCAAATCGGTCAATTGTTGTTGGTAACGTTTACTATTACCCGTTTCCCAAGGTTTTAACAGCTCATAATAGACCACGCCCCTCTGGTCCTACCAAACACAGAGCATCGTCTTTCTGCCAAAGCGATTCGGTCTTGCGGTCGATGTGGATGGTGCGCCTGGGTCTACCCATGATTTTTTGCGCTTGGGATTCTCAAAATAAATCCACTTTTCATCTCCTGTAACTATACGATGCAAAAACGACTTCCTTTTGTACCGAGCGAGCAAAATGTTACACGTATTTTTGCGCTTTTCCATTTGCCTGTCGTTCAACTCATGTGGTACCCATCTACCGGTCTTCTGAATCTTTCTCATCTCTCGTAGCCGATTGAAAACAGCTCGTTGACTAACGCCCAATTGCTCGGCGAGTTGTTTTTGTGTATGCGAATCATCTTCGTCCAACAATGCTTGCAATTCCACATCTTCGTATTTTTTTGGCGGTTTTCCACGTTCCTTGTCTGCAACATCGAAGTCACCATTTTTGAAACACCGAAAGCATCGTTCACACGTATCTTGCGATGGAGCATATTCGCCATAAGCTTCCCGAAGTAATCGGTATGATTCAACAGCAGTTTTCTTCAAATGAAAACAAAAAATTAATGCTGTCGGCGAATGCTCTTTGTTCGGTATAAATTTCGACATATTGAACCCAACAACACAACACTATGCACACACTTTTCCAATTTATCACTCGTGCGCGTCTGACACTTGATGGCACAACAAAATGACAGAATGTCAAATCTTTATAGCACAAACTGCATTGGTGCACCATCTGTTGTCTGAAATCCCCATGTCATACTTGTACACCTGGTATATTTGGCGGCCGTGGAATGTCTCATTTTAGGCCCCTTTGGAACAAAGAAAGAGCGCAAACAAGTGACTCATTTTGGATTTTACGTGATATCGACGATAGTTCGGAATCAACTGATCGTTTTACGTCGTAGACAAAGGTTCCCTCTACCGATTTTTTGTTGAATTGCTAGAATCGCATCTACCAAAAATGAATTATGGCGGACCCGTTCTTACTTAACAGACTGTACGATATTTCATAGAAACAATTCAAGTAAATTCCTGTTTTGCCAGGTGAGTCTCTGAAAGAAGGAAGGTGTTAGAACAAAATAAAATAATACTGTAGAGCCGTAAAATAATTTGGATCGATCCCCGATTGTTGTCAATCGGACACGGCAGTGATATGTTATTGTTGTACCGAGGTATTCACGATACGTAAGCGGGTTATATTTTTAAACACTTTCTCTCGACCTGGCTAAGTACAAGTTTAGAGTGGCTATTTCAAAAAGTTCTTTTGAAAACATTTATTTATGCTATATTTGGGTAAGTGAGCACTATAATTATAATATAATAAAGGCACCAAATGTATATTTTAAATTAGTTATATCACTTCTACGATATGAACTTTAGTATTATTCCAGTATTTTCCCTGCTTTGACAAATGCCATTATTGTATACTAAGATCAGTCAGCAATTATAGGGGTATGTCTTGTATTTACAACTAGTATTGAGTCCTGTGATTTCAAGTGGTAATGGTTTATTGTGTAGGGTGACTTCTTATAGAACAATTGATTTCGTAAATTAAATAAATAAATATAAAAAATACCCGGGGGAAATATACCAGTACCTCCTTAAACTCTTAAATTTATAGATGTGACGCCTGTAACGTCAAAATACATGTATGTACTTGGTTATAATTTTTAAACGGAAAAACAAAATCCTTTGCAAACACGTAATTCTAGAATAAGAACTAAATTTATCACACCACAGAAAAAGGATGGTAAGACCCTAATCACAAAAAAAAAACATTGTACGGAGGAAGGGCTTTAGAAATATTTGCAACTGAAATCTGACATTTTACTTTACATAAAATTCCTATTAGAATTCAAAATCAGATTCTCAGAAACCTAAAACATATATACAACACGATACGACGGTCGCCTTTTAAGTTTTTACAAACAACCACTAGATTAAGTTGGGAATGTGGAATCTTGGCATAATGATACTACTCAGTATATATCACCACTACACCAAACACTTTATTTTTGCACTCGACGCGCGTTTCGCTAACCATGTTAGCTTCATCAGGAGCGATGATTGACAATCATCGCTCCTGATGAAGCTAACATGGTTAGCGAAACGCGCGTCGAGCGCAAAAATAAAGTGTTTGGTGTAGTGGTGATATATACTGAGTAGAACCACTAGATGGCGCTATCGAGATGTGACGTTACCATTGTTGTAAAATTTGATATTTTTTATTACTAAAACAGTGCCAGCTCAGAGGTAAGTTGTTTACAGCTTTAAAAAAACAGTTTTGTGGACAAATGAAAAACTCACGTGAAGGTTTTCTTTGGATGATTTTTTACGATTTCAGTAAAAGCATACTTAACAACAATGCCTCGAATCGCTACATTCAACTTTTGAAAATGAATTACCATCAGAAAAAACTGTGTACTGGTTTGCAGAATTTCGTCATGGTCGTGCTATCGTCAGTGATGAATATCGTGAATATCGACCAAAATGGGTTGTTGTTCCAAAAAACATCGATGCTGTGCGCAACATGTTTGAAGAGGATCGGCATGTGTGGCATCCTTAGGTATATCGAAGACTTCAGTACATTCGATTTTGCATGAACATTTAGCTCTAAACAAGATCTGTTCCCGATGGATTCCGCATAATTTGACCGAAACTCAAAAAATAGGCTGCGTGTCAACTGGTGTAAGGAAATCCTCAAAAAATTTAATCGAGGACATGCAAAAACCGTATACATCATCGTAACAGAAGACGATATATTCGTACGAGTCGGAAACTAAGCAACAATCAACTGTTTAGTGTTCCAAGATCAACTGAATCCAATAAAACTGGTTCGTTCGTGAAGCACTTCCAAGAAAATGATTTTTCTTTGGTTATACTTGATATGATGCAACCATTGCTTTAGAGCAGGGGTGCTCAAACTTGAACTGCTGGCGATCTACCTCAATATTGTTAGACTACGATCGATCTACTCTGAGAGGCTGCAAGTAGGTGTGATGCAGGATTGTCGTCTAGGTAGGGTGTATCGTGGCATAGATATTAGTTTTCCGCACAATATGCATTTTTTTAGTCAAGGTAAGTGTAGGTCTGCTATAAAATGTCAATGAAAAAACTCATAATTATTCAAAATTGCGAGTTTATTGGTTCTTACAAAACAAACGAGTTCTAGTGTCTAAACTTAACTAAAGAGTGACTTTGGATGTTGAAGCGTGGCACTGCATGTCCTCAGCATACTTTTCATAAGATGGTACGTAATTACCGAGTGCTAATCGCAAGCATGATGACATATGTTCGTCAGTTAGTCGATTGCGATATTTTGACTTAATTATCTTCATTTCAGAAAATGCAGACTCGCACAAGTAAGTTGACCCAAACATTGCCGTCGTTGAAGGGCGATTTGCCTTAGATTCGGATATTTATCTTCAGATATAAAACACCAGAATTTTGTATCAGATGGTGTGGCTTTGAAATGTATATCTGATATAATCTGCACTAACTCATTTTCAACAGAACATGAGTCCATGTTAAACTGACTTGCTACTTCAGTAGCTAATTCCTCAATGTTTTCACACGAAAAAGGATAACTCATAAATGATGCGATATTTGCCAATTAACTGAAATCATAAAAACGTATTTCGAATTGGCCCAAAATATTTGATAATTCTGCCTCATAAATATCATAATTCAACTGAGGAATCCTTGCTTTCAAAGACGGAAAATTTTTCAGATCCTTTCTTTTCAGTTGATCTATCATAAGTTGCAATTTTTTTCAATGCGTTTATTGCGCTAATCATCTCAATAATAGTTTTTCCTTTACCTTGAAGCTCCAAATTAATGGTGTTTAAATGCATTGTGATGTCTGTCAAAAATGCCAAATCAGTCAGCCTCTTTCGTCCAGAAAAGCTGTTATTTCGGGCAATAATTCTTGAAACCTTTCTAGGAATTTTTCGCGACTCAACCACCTGACGTCCGTGTGAAGAACTAAATCAGTGTGTTCAGCTGATTCACTATCTTCCAACTGCAATTTAAAGAGCCGTCGTTGCAAGCTACGTGCACAGATAGAATTCACAATTTTTTTTATTGCAATGCCCATAATCTCCTCCATGTTTAGAACTTTTGAACACAAAACTTGTTGATGTATAATGCAATGGAAGGAGAAAAATGAAGGGAAATCATCATTAGCTCGACACAATGCCACAAAACCGTTTTCGTTTCCAGTCATTGCTGGTGCTCCATCAGTTGTAATGCACACTAGTTTATATATTGGTAGCTTGTAGTTTGTTACAAAATTGAAGAAAACGTCATATATATCTTCGCCACGGGTCCTTTCCTTTCAGAGGAATCATTGTCAAAAACTCTTCCTTAGCCGACATGTCATTGAATACCATTCGAATAAAAATACACAGCTGGGCAGTGTCTGTCATATCGGTGGATTCGTCGAACTGTAAAGAAAAGTATGTAGATTCCATGATATCATGTTTTAGTTTATCTGCCATGTCCTGACTCATGACTTTAACACGCCCTGTGACAGTCGGACGAGATAACTGAAGTTCTCTAATAGCAGACATAATCTCTGTTTTATTTTTAAAATCTCCAAATAAAGTCTCACCCGCTTCAATAAATGCTTCCTTCACAACCAATCCTTCATCAAATGGTTTCTTGTGTTTCGCCAATATATGAGATATTTTAAATGACGCGATCGTTGCAGCTTTTGATTGTTTGGCTGGTCTTGTGAACATGGTTTGTTCTTTTTTCAAACAAGTTATCAAATCACGTACTTTTCGTTTTCTTAATTCACTCTTGTGACGGAAAATCCTTTTCATAGTTTTTATGAACCGTTTAATGATGCCTCTCTAAGTTCCCACGCTTAGGTATTGCAACTGACGCACAGTAAATGAGACAAATGCACTTATCCTTTACCATACAAAAGAAAAATTCTTCCTCCCAATCGTTATTAAAATGATAAGTTTTACTTTTCTTCGCCGCACTCATTTTGGACTATTTATTCATAAACTTTGTATCTATGTATCGCCTTCAAGTTACAACTCAGACTGACTCCTATTCCTGCAGGCGCAACATTTATATCGGCGCGAACGAAGTCTCGAATGTTCCCGTCAAACACGCCGTCCGAAGTTTCTAGAAAAATCGGCGGAAATCAAAAACGCGGCTTTTCTTTGACAAGTACCACGCATTCCTTTGATAAAGCCTCCTTTTGCCGCTAGCAGGGGGTTATTACGATAAAAGAAAGTGATGAGGGGGTTATTCTGGCCTAATTGTGGATCGAATAAATTTTAGTAGTTTATTCATTACATTTTGTTTTAGTTACCTAAAACAAAATCTGTGAATAGTTCTATATCGGAATTTTTTTCTCGAGATCGACTCAAAAAGCACTCGTGATCGACTTGTCGATCGCGATCGACCGTTTGAGCACCCCTGCTTTAGAGGATCGACGAATAGCTAACGCTGAATGGCATACAACAATTTGTTTGCCACAAGTAATCGATAAAATCAGGAAAAACAATCGAAAACGTCGCATCATTCTTCGCATCTTCATCATCACACAGCACGTTAAACAATTGATTATTTAATGAAGAAAAATATCAAATTAATGTCGCATTGCCTATATTCACCTGATTTTTCGCCTAACGACTTCTTTTTGTTTCCGAATATCAAAAAAAATGCATGGACAGCAATTTCTTTTCAAAACCGTGTTTTTGAGGTACCAACCGTGTTCCGAGAATTGGTTCGACCGCATGCAAAATTGTATAAATCTTAAAGGCGAATATTTTGAAAAACAATAAAATGATTTATTTTTGTAAAAACTTAAAAGGTATCCTCTTATATACGAAGTCACCCTTCTAATGCCTTCCCCCTCCTCGTTAACTTATATGTTTGGCCATAAATAATTGAGGACAATAACACACTTTATTGAATCTTTAACTCCAAGAACCCCCCAAAAATGGAAAATTTTCGTAATAATATCGAAAGTATACAAAATTTATGATGATCACCCTCTTTCACCGCCTTCCCCTAAAGCAATATTGTTAAAAAACTATAGGTTCTATTGTCACTTAAAGTAATATATGTGTATTAAATTTAATATCAATATCTTATTTCGTTAGCGAATTATCTTGTCAATAAAAAGAGAGGTTTATGGGGGGGCTATGTTTTTCGTGAACTAAGGACCCTGAACTGTGAAGAAACGCAAACGCAAGTGAAGTAAAAAAGGAGAACCATCCTTAGCAATAATCTGGTTTACTAGTAATTAGTTTATGGAGTCCTGTGACAGAGAGCAACGCGTGTAACCTAGGTCCCCCTTTATTACATAAACAATAAGAGTAAAATTTTTACGATAAATAATCACTTTCTCTTCCTCATATGAAATCAGAATTCAGCTAAGAAATATTTTTCATAGATCTACTTCAAAATATGCGCATACGACAAATGTTTTATTTATATATATTTAAATAGCCGTCAAGTGCAAGTCGGACTTACGCAATTAGTGTTCCGTATGTTGATTGCTTTTAAAATAAAAAATTTTGCTACGGAGATATAAAATGATCAATGACTTCACAAAACACATGCCAAATGAGTTTTCAACAAACTTAGTTTTCGATCTTTGTTGAAAACTGATGACCTTAAAATTTATTTTTTTTAAATATTTCAGAATATTTTCGCGATTTTTTAAAAATAATACAAAGAAAAGTGTGCGCAAGTATTACATTATATGTATTTTTGAACTTGTGTTTTTACAAGCTCTCATTTGACACCCCAGTTGATGATCTGGTAATTTTTTTTTTCACTTCAGATTTCACTCCCAAAGCTAACTTTTTAAGTCAAAATTTAACTTTCAAAACTACACGGCTCTGATGAGGCCATCAATATTAGTGCCAAATTTTAACTTTCTGTGTGAAATGGTTTCGGAGAAAATCTGGTGTGACAGACGAGCAGACACCGAAGTGATTTTATAGGTGTTCCGTACGGAACACTAAAAAAAAAGATTTTATTATTAGGACGAATATACAAATTTCTTAAAGCCTGCCAAGATAACAAATCGTCATAAATTAAAATTTTTCTCTACGAAATATTTTTTTCGGCACAACACAAAACCTTGTAGCTGTTAACGATATTAGAATTTCTTTTTAGTGTTCCGTATGGAACACTTATGGGATCACTTCGGTGCTGTCTGTGTAACCGTCCGTCCGTCTGTCACACTCGATTTCTCCGAAACTATTGAGAACACTTTTCTTTGTTTTATTTTTAAAAAAATTGCCAAAAATCGCTGTCCCCCCACCCTATCTCGAAAAGTACTGATCAAAAAATTTTGAAAAAATTCTGGAATAGTTTTCGTAAAGTGTAGATTGAGTGAACATTATCACGAGCGCATTACGTTTGATAATTTATCTGTTATAAAAAGAAAAACTATGTGCCTTGACAGTTTGGTGGAGGTTTTTTAAAAATGTTTTCAGTACATTACTGCTACCGAGTCGCGCATCGCTCCTGAAAAGAGAGAGAAAATAATTTTATTTTATTTGTTTTTAGATAAAAAATATTTGTTTTACACTTTTTTTACTAGATTCTAGATTGAGCTAGATTGATTTATTGGCTATTAGGTGGGTAAGAGGCTATTACTAGTTTACATTATTGACTAAGAAAAAAACGTGAAAATATGTATATTGGATCGTAAGATATACGAGTATATATGTCAGGGACCTAATTACCTTAGCCTAGGTAAGGATTTTATTTTATTTTAAAAGCAATCACCGTACGGAACACTAATTGCGGAAGTCGGACTTACCCTTGGCCGATTTTTAGTGTTCCGTACGGAAACATTTATAAGATCACTTCGGTGTCTGTCTGTCCGTCTGTCATACCTGATTTTCTCTAATATAGGAATTGATAGCCTCATCAGAGCCGTGTAGTTTTCAAAGTTAAATTTTGACTTAAGGGGTTTGGTTTGGGGGGTGACATCGGAAGTGAAAAATTTTTTTTTTTTACTAGGTCATCGAGTGTGGTGTCAAATGAAAGCTTGTGAAAACACGAGTAATATATATATATATATATATATATATATATATATGTGTGTGTGTATATGTATATATATATATATATATATATATATATATATATATATATATATATATATATATGTATATATATATATATATATATATATATATATATATATATGTATATATATGTATATATATATATATATATATATATATATATATATATATATAATGTTACGCACACTTTTCTTTGTATTATTTTTAAAAAATCGCGAAAAATTGCTGTCACCCTTTTATCTCGAAAAGTACTGATCAAAAAATTTTGAAAAAAAAAAAAGTCTGGAATATTCTCCACGTGAACGAAAATTATCACGAGTGCATTACCTTTAATAGTTTATCTGCTATATAAAAAAAAAAAAAAATTTCAAGGTCATCAGTTTTCAGTAAAGATTGGAAACAAACTTTGTTGAAAACTCATTTGGGGTGTGTTTGTGAAGTCACTGATCATTTTATACCTCCGTAACAAAATTTTTTATTTTTGAAAAGCAATCGACGTACGGAACACTTATTGCGCAAGTTCAATTTCTACTTGACCGCTTATTTAATTGTAAATAAGTTAAATTCAGTAGCAATAAAAAGTTTGCGATATTTCAAGGATACACTGTAGATCAGTGTTTCACTTTTAAGCCATCTACCTTATATATTTAAGTTAACATTTATTTTTTAAACAATAATACATGTAATTTTTTAGGACTTTAGCAGAATCGATTGGAGTCCAAGTCAGATATTACAACTTGATTCCAGAAAACAATTGGGAAGCGGATCTTCAACATCTGGAAGCCCAGATTGACAGTAAAACAACCGCCATCGTTCTGAACAACCCCTCGAATCCTTGTGGATCAAATTACAGCGAAGAACATCTAAGAAATATTTTAGACATTGCCTATAGGTAATTTTATTCAAACATAATCAAAGGATGTCCCATAAAAGAGTACGAATTGTTACTTTAAATCGTTCAGTGTCAAGTCAGGTCTGCGTGGAGGCCTTAACTCACCACTTTGGGAATGCTTTCCAAGTACCGGAGTATGACTTAGCCTTGCGCCTTGCGGCAGTTGCGTTTGCGCAATAAGTCAAACAATATTATGGGACACACCTTGTACTTACTTTCTCGATTAGTATACCATGTACTAAATATGTTGTTAGAATATGTTACTTACCAGTTAATGTCTGAAATAGTTATGAATATGTTTGCCATATTTACAAAAAATTGAAATTGCAAATACAAGAGAAAACGTTTTTTCTACCATAAACCCTGGTGAATAGGAATCAGGAAGACGGACACAATAACTTACACACCTCAAAAGTTTATATTTTTCATATTTGCTAAGAACTCAATTAGTTTTTTGATTTTTATAATATGTCCGTGTTGAATAATATTGAACTAGAATTGTCTGGGAAAAATGTAAAAGCAAAACACTTCAATTGTGCTTATATGCTACGAGGGTGGTTCAATAAGTACCCGTGTTATGATGAAGATGCCATTTTTTTTCAAAAACAATTTTTTTATTTTTCCTATATCGTTTAAGTATATACACTTTTCCCAACGACCTTGCCATTTTTTTAACTTCTCCCAAAAAATAGACATTGTCCAACTCCCCAAAATAGACATTGTCCAACTCCCCAAAATACGCTTCTGTCTGGGCGATGACCTCCTTATTTAAGCTGAATTTTTTTCCTGCGAGCCATTTCTTTATGTTTGGGAACAAGTGGAAATCGCAGAGAGCCAAGTCGGGTGAATTCATGCAGTTTGGCAGCAACAACTCCGGATGAATATGCTGGAGCATTGTCGTGGTGAAACAGCACTTTCTTCTTTGGTAAATGGGGCGTGTTTCCTTTAATTTCTTGTTGAAGCGGTCTAGTAACGCACTATAGTACAGTCCAATGATCATTCTTCCTTTTTCTGAAAAGTTAATGAGTATGATGCCCTTTACATCCCAAAAAAGCATCACAATAACTTTTCCGGCTGATGGGCCTCCCGGGCGATCCTCATCAAAAATGTTCGACCACGTTTAAATTCGTTGAACCAATATCTGTCATTGATGTCGAAGGGTCTCTATAAACAGCATCCAATGTCACTCTTATCTCCTTAGCAACAAATTTTTTCTATCTTAGCAACAAACACGTTGCACTACTTACTGAAATGGCTGTCAAATGCAAACTAACCTATGAATCAGTGTCAATTTTTTTGGTGTCATCTATCAGATGACAGCACACGTTGGTAAGATCAACTAGCCTTAGCAATGCTATCTTCAAACACAGGTACTTTTTGAATCATCCTCGTATATCTGTTTATGGGTTGTGCAAGTTCAGTTTAAACATAATAAACTATTTTCAGTTAAAATTCAAAATCATATAAAGATCAATTCAGTTCGGAATAGTTCGTTCTACTTGTTAAGTTTCGGCTTTACCCACGTGAAAAAGTACGGGAGTTCGTTGCCGTTAGTAAATAAATCTATCGGCGTACCCATTCATTTATAAAGTAAAGCACAACGAAGCGATTTCGAGTAGAACACAATTCAGAAAATGATATACGACATGATATACTCCAAAATAGCAAATTTATAAAGATAGTGAAATCCCACAATACCCGAACCTCAGGACACTTTGAAAGCTAAAGATCCTATGGAAATGGGCACTATCACAAATTGCGAAGAGTATTTTTTTAACCTGATTCTCTCAGCTGGAAAAATAAATTAGATAGATAGAAGATAGAGTTCAATCAATAGCATAGTGTGATATGAGGGTCATTCAGTAAGTAAAGAGGCAATTGGTCTCAGTTTAATCCGCAACGAAACCGCACCATACTTCTAGAAGTGCAAACTGGCAACCTTGTGTTGAGTTCGAATCAGCTGTTCAATTAAGTAATGTAAACATATCCAGTTTACCCTGGCGAGTCCATTGGAAGTCTGCACTTTAGAAGAGCAGCGTTCTGTCATCAGATTTTTAGTAGCAGAAGATGTTAAGCCAAATGAAATACATTCTAGAATGTTATTACAGTATGGACAAAGTTGCATGAACCGTCTCGCAATGTGGTCTGCTCATTGCCACTTTAACTGTGCTATTTTTGTCCAATACATCCGGTACTTTTGTTCTTTCTGGGATATCTTGGTTTCTGATTCGATCTCGATAGATCGATTCAAAAGTGGCCGAACAACAGTGTGTCACGAGCAGCGAAGTGGACGTCCAGGCAAAGTTTCCAATCCCTCGCTGGAATCGAGGATTGATGGACTTATTTGTGATAAGAGAAGAATTACTGTTGAAATGATAGCTCAGGAGGTTGGGGTAAGCGTTGGAACTGTTCACATATTATTTCAGAAACATTAACAATGCCCACCCTGCTGTTTACTCAAGAACAGCTTCAAGAACTGGGTTGGGAGATCGTGCCTCATCTGGCATACAGCCCAATACTGGCTCCGTGTGATTTTTACTTGTTCGGACCTGTCAAAGATGCCCTACGTAGAAAAAGGTTTACCGACAATGAAGAAGTGAAGAAAAAAGTGCAAGAGTAGCTTCGACCACCCAAAAAATTCTTTGCCACAGGAAGCTAGCAGAAAAGTGGGACAAGTGTATTAACGTCGGGGGGGATTATGTCGAAAAGTAGGCCAAATTTTGTAGCAATCCAATAAACCGTTCTTGAGCCAAAGCTATTTGCCTCTTTACTTATTGACTGACCCTCGTATTTCGGTTTGATTCCTTTTTCTCTCATAAAACGAACATTATATTATGCTGGCTTCCCATTTTTTTCTTTTACAGACACAGAATTCCTGTTATCGCAGATGAAATTTACGAACGTCTTGTGTTTCCGGGCAAAAAATTCATATCCACATCCTCTCTACATTCTGGAGTACCGATACTCGTATGCGGAGGACTTGCAAAGCGATTCCTGGTTCCAGGCTGGAGACTAGGATGGATTGCCGTACATGATGAAATTGGTGCATTCGAACATATAAGAAAGTCATTAGTAAGCTTGAGTCAGAGGACAATTGGAAGTAATACATTAATTCAGGTTAGAAGATATTTAGGGTTTTTATTTAATGTTAAGTACCCACGAATTTTATAAGTTAATTTTCCTTCGTCTTCTTGTTCTTAGTCTTCCTCTTTTTCTTCTTTCTCAGCCTGTGTTTATCCACTCCTGAGTGAAGGCCTCTTGCAAAACCTTCCATGCCTTTCTATCCATTGTAATTTGGGTCCAATTCATTCCTGCAATCCTCTGAATGTCGTCTCGGCATCGCTTCTGTGGTCTTCCCACACTTGGTCACCATGTTAACAATTTATTAGTCCATCTATTCGGATTTTGTCTCACAATGTGGCCTGCCCATTGCCACTTTAGCCGTGCTATTTTTGTCCAATATATCCGGTACTTTTGTTCTTTCTTGGATATCTTGGTTTCTGATTCGGTCTCGAAGGCTTATTCCAAGCATGGTTCTTTCCATTGCTCTTTGAGTGATTTGGAGCTTGTTAGCCGACTTGTGATTTAATGCCGTAGTTTCTAGACCATAAATGAGAACAGGCATTATGCAACTATTAAAGATTTTCTTTCCTTTTAGAATTTATTGGGATAACTGGTGACTTCGTTATATGTCCCAGTTTACCGAATGCTGCCCATCAAATACTTGTTCATCTGGAGATTTACACATCTTGGTTCTCTTTTCCCAATTGGCTATTGTGTCCTAAATATATGTACGAAGGCATGTTTTCGAGCAACTGGTTTGCAAGTGTCACATCTATGTCTCTTAGTTGTCAATCCTAAAATTGGGATGCTACACTCTTTCGTTGTAATATATTTGATAAAATTTTGGATGGTTGTAGCTTTTACTTGATAGAAATTCATTATAAATATAAAATAAAAGACTGTTTTTAGCCAATTTCCACTGGTTTATTTAAATTGCGATGACGCGTTTCGCTGTTGATGCAGCTTCTTCAGATCTACATTTTACACTGTCAAGTTGGGTTTAATGTTCACAATTTTATATAATTTCTTAATTGAATCGTTCATTTCAAAAACCACATAAGTCGAAAAAGTAAAATTTTCAGTAGGCGAAAAAAACTTTATTAAACTAAAACTATCCTTTATAAGAGAAAAAAATTTAATTTAATTCAAATTATTTAAGTAGTTACATAGTTTATCACATAATACATGTAGTTTATTTTCGTTGTTATTAAGAAAAAAAATTTTTTTTCTTGAGACTTAGGTGGTTTTTGCACTGAATATAATTTTAAAGTTATCATTTTCCTTCTTTAAAAGAAAACAAGTCACAAACTGTCAAAAGGGTTTATTAAAAATGCTTCAAAATACAAACAAACAATAATATTCCTGATTTTAATAATTAATTAAGGCACATAATCAAACTCGTGGTCATTTTCGACATAATATTCTTCCTGGTTCTGTCCTTCCGCGGTAGGCCAGTGGAAAATCCCGTCATAAAATGGAATATGCTGTTCAAGGATACTATTTCTAACTTGCTTAATATTTTCTATTTTTTTGGGGTCCCCATATCAAAGTGCGCATGAGTTGGATAGTTTGGGATCGGTTTGCCATCAATTTGACTGGTATCTGAACAGAGATCACTTTTTATCTCCCACTCAACTCAAACCCTCGCTAGAAAATCCGTGCAAAAACAACATAAGTCTGTGACTAATGTGGTTTTTGCAACAAACGGTGGAAGTGGATAGGCGGCAATTCGTTAACCGTAAATACGACTTACGTGGCTTTTGCATATAATATGTAGGTACCCTTGAGGAGACGTTTCGCCAAAAACTCAATTTTGCTAAATTTTGACTTATGTGGTTTTTGAAATGAACGATTCAATTATAATATTACACCTAATCAAAAAACATTGATAGTATTGGAAAACCCACACAGATTTGGAATTAGGAGAATAAATTCAATAATGGTGAATTGCTTAAATCTACCTGGTCGTTGAGTAAAGTACCTGTAGTCCTTAATCGATTTATTTGCATTGTCTCGAAAAGGTTTAGTTTTTAACCTTTTTGTTGGGTGTGTAAAATTTTGAAATTCTTGTTAAATGTGTGATTTTCTGTTAAAAGATGAATAGCATATGTTAAATTAGATTTTCTATGGATGAAACTTTTTTCGTGTTCTGTAATTCTTTTCATAAATGTACGTCCAGTTTGTCCTATGTATGTTTTAGGACATGACCCACATGTTAAATGATAAACCCCTGATTTATTGTCTTTAATGATTTGTGGTTTGTAGTTTTTAAGATATTTCCCTATAGTATTCTTAGTCTTGTAGGCTGTGTTGATATTTTTTTAATTTAAAAATTTCCCCAGTTTTTCCATTGGTTTGCCGAATTAGGTTAAGCATTTAAATGAGGTATTTCTGTCCTTAAAACGTGGGTATATTTCTAAGATTGCCTTGTTTCTAAGTTTTTTCCTAAAGATATTATTGATTAAAGTAACCAAATAACCATTGTTAACGGCTACTTGTTTTATGTAGTTTAATTCTTTAGTAAAATTTTTCTCTGATAAGGGGATATTAGTTAGTCTATGTGTAAAACTATGATAAGCTGCGAGTTTATGATGGTTAGGGTGGTGAGAACTATTGTGAATTGTGGTACTGTATGACAAGGTTTGTGATATATTGCAAATTCATGTTTTTTCCTGGTTTTACTGATTGTTAAGTTTAGGAAATTGATTTTCCCTTCGACTTCTTCTTCCATTGTAAAACTGATATTTCTATGTAAAGAATTAATATACTGTAAAAAGTGAGTTAATTGTCTGTCCGTACCTGTAAAGCATACAATTATATCGTCTACGTATCGATACCAGTATAGACAATTATTACTATTGTTATTATGGTTGTTAAATATCATTGTTTCAATACTGTCCATGAACATTTCGGCAAGTAATGGACTACAGGTACTTTACTCAACGACCAGGTAGATTTAAGCAATTCACCATTATTGAATTTATTCTCCTAATTCCAAATCTGTGTAGGTTTTTCAATACTATCAATGTAATTTAATTAGGTGTAATATTATAATTAAGAAATTATATAAAATTGTGAACATTAAACCTAACTTGACAGTGTAAAATGTAGATCTGAAGAAGCTGCATCGACAGCGAAACGCGTCATCACAATTTAAATAAACCAGTGGAAATTGACTAAAAACAGTCTTTTATTATATAAATTTGATAAAAGTAATTTAGGCCAGCTTAAAGCCACTCTGACGGTGTTTTTTTTTTAAATTATATACCTAGCTATCCGGGAAAACTCGTAGAACACAAACAATATATTTTTCTATATATAACTAACATCTACACTAATACAGCGTTTCTCGAGTTGTTTCATTCCATCCAAAGAAATTCTGGTAACCTCTAGAAACGACGTGGCTTTCATGTTGTGAATAATTTTTGGCCTCTGAGGTTTCTTCTGATGTTTGAACAAAAAGAAGTCGCACGCAGCTAACTTAGGGCTATAGGTTGGTTTTCTATGAATTCAGACCTTTTTTTTTAATGACCTGCTTGGGGTTTTGGATAATCCTTTCGTAAACCTCTTAATTGTAGAACCTTTTTCCATATATTTAATAAGCAAAATTCTTTCGCAGTCTCAAAAAAAGTTGCCACCAACTTTCCACGAGACATTACACCTCGAAGGTTACTGTTTGCTATTTGCATAGTAGTAAATTTTTAACGAAAATTAAGTATTTACCTTCTACAAGTTTAAGCAGTGGTTAACGTTGCCAAAGAAGTGAAGTTGGCATTCCTCCTTTAAACTATAGTATCAGATAATATGTTAGTGTTGGTCCATATTTTTTCGACGCTTAGTTATCCAGTAAAAAATAAAACACAACAAATAATTTATTTTTTGTTGCAGGGTGCTATACCAACTATACTCCAAACCACGCCACAATCTTTCCATGACGAGTTAGCCTCAACTTTGGCACTACATGCTCAAATAGCTTTTGAACGTCTTAGCAACGCTAAAGGTCTGACACCCTTTATGCCAGACAGTGCTATGTACATGGTTTACGAAATAAATTTACGTTACTTCCCTCAGTTCGAAAATGGTCTTGATATGGCTAAAAAGATGATGGAAGAAGAGTCAGTGTTTTGTTTACCAGGAGAGGTAAGGCTGATGTAGTTAAAATGTAATTTTTTGTTCCTCAATTTCAATAATTAGTTTGTTTTTTCAATGGCTTCAGCACACGCGCTACTGAGGAATCCCTAATAGAGAGAATGGGGGGGAGAGAGAGAGAAAGGGTCGCAGGAAGAGAAAGAGAGGCTAGGAAACAGTATGAAGCCCTGGTATACAGGGGCATTTAGTGTGAATGTATAGAAAATAAATCCACTAAATACCACTTGAACTTGCAAAGAACGAACTGACTTATTTTTATTTTTTTGGAAAATTTTTTGCAAATTACATTTACAATATAACTTCTTATATCAAGGGTTTTAAAACTCTTGACATTTACCTTTTTGACGTAACCAAAGCTTTAAACATAAACAATTTAGAATTCATATCATTTATAATTTTGAAGCACCACACCATACTGAGCGTGTATGTCAAAATGTTTCGAAGAGAAATTTTAAGCACTATTGCAGTCTATATATCTGTGTAGTCCCAGTAGTGTTTAAAAAAAAAAGATTATTATCACGTTCTAAGGTTCAAATTGTATCCATAAGTCGGTCTTGTATTCTTTAAAATATTTTACAAATGAAGCATATTTAATTTTAATTTAAATTCATTAATTCATTTTAATTTATGTCCCATATTAAGTACGTAAACCTGTATTATATGACCAATTTTTTTCAGTGCTTCCAAATCCCTGGATTTATGAGAATTGTGCTGACAGTGCCTCAAGAACTTCTCGAGGAAGCCTGCGATAGAATTGCGGAGTTCTGCAATCGCCATTACATCGAGTAAGATCAGATATTTATTATTTTCTATTGGATTTGTCTACCTCAGCAACTTGTTTTATTAGAAGCTAAAGATGACTGACTATGAAACAGTTCTAGTACGAAATTTGACTTATGGAATGCGATCCAAAGCAAATATTTTCGTCACGAAGTTTATACGACATAGAGCCCAAAAAGATGAGAAGAAAAACAATAGTATAATTTTCATGTTATTTTTAGTTGGTGAATTTTTGTACCTGAAATAGATTTATGTTACTAACAGATGTTTGTTTTAATACCTTAGGGCTTTCTATGGGTCTAGTCTAGTAACGACTAGCCTGTATAGTTCATTTTTAGTGTTCTGTATGAAACACTTATGCGATTACTTCGGTGTCCATCTGTCTGTCGTCACACCCGATTTTCTCCGAAACTATTTGACATAGAAAGTTGAAATTTGGCACAAATATAGAAACTATAGCCCTACCAGAGCCGTGTAGTTTTGAAAGTTAAATTTTGACTAAAGAGGTTAGTTTTGAGGAGTGAAATCGGAAGTGAATAAAATTTTTTTACCAGATCATCAAGTGGGGTGTGAAATGAAAGCTTGTGAAAACAAGAGTTAAAAAATATATATGATGTAATCCCTGCGTACACTTTTCTTTCAATTATTTTAAAAAATAATCGCTGTCCTCCCCCTATTTTGAAAAGTACTGAGCAAAAAATTTTGAAAAAATTCTGAAATATTCTCCATAAAGTGCAGATTGAGCGAAAATTATTACAAGTGCATTACGTTTGATAATTTATCTGATACAAAAAAAAAAACACTTGGCCTGATAATATGGTGGAGGCCTTTTAAACATACTTTTCAGTACATTACTGGTACCGAGTCACATGTCGCTCCTGGACCGAGAGAAAATTATTTTTGGTAAGATATTTTTAAATTTAATGGTTAAATAGAAAATTGTATCAAACAAATAAAAATAGAAAAAACAAGAATAAGAATAAGAAATAATCAATCAGCAGGGTCCTAAAAAGTATTAGTAACAGTAGATTTATTCCTTTCTCGGTTTAATGCAGAATTTCTTACAAGCTTTGAAGTTTTTATTGAAGAAAAAAGAGAATTCGTATTATCGATTCATTTTACTTTTGAATCGCTTTGATAAAATTAGAGTTACCATATAAACCCTCTGTTTCAATATCGTTCGTATTTTCTGAATTGTTACATCGACACTGGCTGATGAATTCAAAGAAATTATGCATTTTTTCCTAGTTTATTGTTTGTATGATTTATTATCAAGCGTTTAAAGTCTAAGTTAAAATTTTTGTCTAAGTTTAAATTTAATGGATTACATTTTACGGTCTGGGAAAAAAGTTTTTTTGTTATAAGCTATGGTTTTTCTAAAAGTGATGCTAAATTAAGTCATAATGTAACTTACGTTGATTTAAAAGAAACGGAGAAAAGGCAGGTTGAAAACCATGTGACGTTAAAGTCGATACTATTTTTTTAGAAAAAAGCATATATTGTCACCAATAAAAAACTATTTACAAATTAATTAGTAATAAATATTTTTTATTAAACAAACCTGCTTTTAGATACATACATGTTAAACAGAAAATGAATTAATTCAAAATATAACGTAAAATAAGCAATTTTTGTTTTTCATATCGTAGTTAACATTCATCATAAAATAATTGACAAAAAAGATTAACATTTATACAACGAAATAAATTTCTAAATTCATAAATAAATTGGCCCATAAAATAAAATTAATACTTCCTTTTCCGTAAATGGAATTAAAGATTTAAAACAAAATAATTTAACATTCATAAACCTGTTTATATAATACAAAATACTTTTCTCAAAGTTATATATTTTATATAACGTTCTTTAAGAAGATATCCTAAATTTCCGAAATTTAAATAGTAACATACCAAAATATACTACTACAAATAAATTTTCCTAAGAAACTAAGTTAATTAAAATTAAAAAGAAATAAAAATACTAAAAAAAAATTTGTTGCCCCTATAAGGTCTAAACTGACAAAAAGTCCTGCACGGACTCGTTGTTAATTGAAACTCCCTGCAACAACTAAAAATAAAATCTAATCGAAACAGAGGAGATTTTTGGACGTTCGAAATGCGTCCCCAATCAATTATTTTGTTGACTGAATGTTACAAATTTTGAAATATTTATTTAAAAAAAGGCACTTGACTTCTTTTTACAGGAATAGCTTTTTATTAGTGGTTTTAATATTTCAATGTAATTTAATTGAAGTAATCGAATAAATAACAACTAAATGGAATTTTTTATTGATCTCCATCTTTTTTGTCTTATCACTACTCGTCTGCCTAACTACAAACAAGTATAGATTTTATTCAATTTTGGTAGTTACTAATTATTTTTATGCCCTGACCGGGGATTAACATGATATTGAGTTGACATCAGCCGGAGGCACAACTTGTGTCTTACTACCATAAAGAGATCTGTTTTTTCTTATACAAATCACATTAAATTGACATTAAATAATACAATAAATAAATAACAGCTTCTGCCGCATCTCGCATTTCGACCGCCATGTTTTTCTGTCTTTCCAATCATTCTCGTAGAAAGCTCTGTCTCTTATTATGTCCATTATTCCGTGGATCCATGTTTGTGCTGGTCTTCCTTTCTCTCTTCTGTTTGATGGAATATATTCAAATGCTTTTTTTGGCCATCTAATATCGGGCATTCTTTTCACGTGTCCATGCCAAATTAGCTGTCTAGTTTCTATTCTTTCTGCTGTTGTACGTATTCTTCCTGTCCGTCTTCTGATTTCTTCATTTTGAACGTGTTGCCTGTCTAGATATTCTATATAATCTCCTTAAACAATTGATTTCTACCTCGTCTATTCTTTGCTTATCTTTTTTGTCATTTATGTTACCAGCATTCTGAGCCATACGTCAATATCGGCTCTACAATTGCCCTGTAGTTGTCAATTTTGTTTTCATTTTTATCCGGTTTGACCAAAGTAAAGACTTTAGAATCCCTACACATTTTTTACCCTTTTGAGTTCTGTACTTTATCTCTCTCTTATTACACTTCCCAAGTACTTAAACTGCTCGCATTTGTTATTTTCCTTAATTTCAAATCGGGTTCTTCTTCCTCATGTGCTCATCCACTCTAAGGTACTCTGTCTTCTTCATGTTTATGTTCGAACTCCACGTTTCATGTTCTTCTTTGAGCTTTCTGATCGTATAGTCTGCGTCTTCCTCACATGCTACGAGTACCTGGTCATCTGCGAAGAATAGATTTGTTAGGAACTGGTTACCAATCTCTATCCCTATTCTTGTACACTTCCTCCTCCATAGTTCTAGTACTCCCTGCAAATAAATTTTAAAAAGGGTGAGTGACAGACTGCATCCCTGTTTCAAGCCTTTAGTTACTTACAATGAAGATATTTCGTTTCCTGTCTTTATCGCGCTTTGTGGATTCTCGTAAATGTTGTATATTACTCAAACATATACACTAAGGCCAACTTTCGTTTATACATTAAATAGTTTTTTTTCAAGGGTACCGAATTGTAGTTTTTTTCAGATCTATGAACGAGAGGTGAGTTGGTAGATTTCGAGCTTCCCATTTTTCTAATATTTGGCGAAAAGTAAAGGTATTGTCCATGCATGATCTTCTCACTAAATCACAAATTATTGTATGTTTGGTGATTAGTGTAATATCAAATTATTTAGTAATTTAAAAAAAACTACTACCTGGTTTGAAAAGGCCTTGGTCTTGACCATAAATGGACACATTATTTGCAAGATTTCTTTTTCTTAAGTTGACATATGTCATATCTAGAATTTCAAGTCGTTCTCTGCAGTAGTCTGCTTTAGCTGTCTAAAGAGGTGATTGCAACTGTAGAGGAGTATTTTGTGAAATTACAAAAAAATATTACAGAGATGAGATGGTGGAATAAGTCAGATTATGGTGGAATAAGTCAGATTATGCTAAAAAATAAAAATCATAAATTCGTTTCTTCATTATTAGGCCGAGGACTTTTCAGACCACCCTCGTAGATAACTACACCCCAAATATACTGTTAGATTAAATAAAGTTTACCGTGTAATTGAGTAGTCTAATAATATGGCATCTAAAACCTGTAGCATCAATTTCCTTTAACTGGGAACCTACGACATGACAAAAGTACGGAATATTCACAAAGCTTAATATGTGGCGCTTTTTATTTGATCTTATGTATCACATGCCGAATATTATAGTACTTAAGAAATTATAGAGATTGTAATATTTATAGTTTCTTTCAAAATATCAAATGAAAGAAAACATTTAGTTGTGGAGGATGCTGGATTTGTCTACTCAGATATTAAATTAATTCAATCGTAATTTAAAAAGGAAATATAAAAAGCTCACAATTGAGTAATTATTTGATATTTGATGTCAAGATAGTAAATGATGAATGGTTGGCTTAATTATAAAACAATAACTATGTTTTTAAAAATGTAAGAATAATGATTTATTTTAGTAACTTAAAGGATTTCATTCATATCTTACAACCTTCCTTAACCTTATTATCCTATTAACAAATAAAAAACTATTTTAACTTATAATAAGAGTCGGTTTCCTATGTTCCATTATATCCTAATAAACAGTTTAACTGACACTTTTAAATAAAGTGCCCGCAATTGCCTAATTTGTTAATTTATGTTCATCTGCAAACATTGCAGATATCGTGGAATGAAAGAGAAAAAATGTCCTAATGTAACAATAATTATATATACAAAAATTGTGCTAAATTTTATTTGTCGATACTTATAATAATTAAGAATGCTGCGCCAAAAAATTTAGTGTTACGAGAATAGGTAGTCTATAATTTCGAAGCCTAAATTAAAACGGATTTTAGATTGAAAAACAACAAATTGTCTTCTTGATTATTAAAAATGAACGGCCAAATTCATTAAGTGGCTCTAAGACTGAGACTCTATTCAGTTATAATGAAATTTACCACTTCGGGTTACCCAGTTGCCTTTTGTTCTTGGTGGTGTTATATTTCATATGGTAAATGCTACTAAAGAAATGAAAAAATTTGAATAAACAACAGGATAAAAGACGTATAAACAAGTAGGAAAATTAATAGTTTTTACAATAATTTTTCGCGGTTTACTTAAAAATAGAAATAAATGCTCCATTTTGGTACTGCCCAGCTTCACTAAGAACGTTTAATTTTGAACTAATCTAATTTAGCAGATAGAGATCTAAACCGTCAAGAAAACTAGTCAACCAACTGAAGTTAAGAACCTGAGCAGTATAAAATCAATCGAATTATTCACTGATTCCTAATTTTTTAATTAAAAATTAAACGATGACTATTCCACAAGTACCGTATTCACCAGATATGGCGTCGTGTGAGTTTTCTTATTCAGTTGATACCGAACGAACCTTTGAAGGAAAACAGGTCTGCTCTGCAGTATTCTTGGAAGTTGGTCAAGCCTTTGACAAGGTATGGCATAAGGGCTTAGTATACAAACTAAACAAAATGCTCCCGAAGCAATATGTCGAGATTTTATCATCATATATATCTCAGATAAATTTTTTCGAATTAAGCAGGAGGAAGAGTATTCTAGTTTAAAAGAAATTAGAGCCGGAGTGCCACAAGGAAATGTTCTTGGATCCATACTCTATTTACTGTATATGCCATTGCCGGCATATACGATTGTAGCTACATTCGCTGATGATACTGCTCTTCTTGCAGTTGACCAAAATCCAGAAGAATTTGTGAGGATACTCCGAACGGCAAGCAATGCGGTAGTTAACTAGCCTAAAAAACGAAGGATTAAGCTCAACGAATTAAAATCAAAACATGTGAACTTTACCAGTAAAAAAATAACAGAACCCCTACCTCTGATTATCAATCGCAGCATCGTACTTCATGAGCTGAATGCAAATGTATCTCGGTATGACTTTTGATGCTAAGCTATGTTCGAAAATACATATTAAAACTTAAAAAGATCTGAATTCGGATTAAAATATAAACAGAACTACTAGCTCATTGCCAGAAACTCTAAGCTATCAATACATAAGAAAGTTTCTAAAACCGATATGGCTTTACGGTATCTATTCATGAGGATGAACTAGCGATTACAACATTAACTCTACTCAAATATTCCAAAATAAAGTATTACGTAACATAGTAGACGCTTGTTGGTATGTGCGTGATAAAGATCTTCATCGAGACCTTGAGGAAGAGATCAAAAGTTTGGCGGTATGCATGAAGCCAGGTTCCATCTTCATGGAAAGGTAGAAGCTATTCAGCTACTGGTCAATCAACACCATATCCGCTAGAACGATCTAAAGGACATCAATGGATTGACTTTAGTAGATAACTATTTAGTTTAAGATTTTATTAGAGCAAAATTAATGATTAGTCCAGGGAACTAGTTTTAATAACAAGCGCCAATAGGTGCCATTAAAAAAAGTAGATACCGTTTTGTACGTGTAAAACAGAGTTCGCTTTGAAAGCAATAATAATTTTTTAACATGATTGTATGAAATATAACAATTTCAAGAACAAAGGGCAACTGGACAATTCAAGTAGTTAATTTGACTGTAAAATAATTATTAACAGACAATATTTAGGCTTCAGGATTTGCCTATTTCGTTCGCTATTCAAGAATTTTGACTTATTTTGTGGAAACATTCCTGAAAAATACGTTTCTTTTGTTTCCCAAATGTTGCCATTACCGAGAATTTGGAAATGTGAAAAAAATCGTTAGGGAAAACATTCACGCAACAAGGTTTGCTAACTCCACAAAACAATATTTTTCGAAAATATATCCATGTGCGTACTAATCTAAAGAATATTACCCAACATTTAAACTGAAGTCAAGCTTGAAATATATAAGACAAATCTTAAAAATATAAACATTAAATAGTTAAATGATTTTAAATAGCAATAATGTACTGCTACTTCTCTGTCACATCACGCTGCCTTATCACAATAGAGTTCGTGTTGTTATTTAAATTAAAACAAAACACCTAAAACTACTAAGGATCACAGTTCTTTTTCATAAACCTGTTCAGGTATACACATAAATAACTTCGCACAACTGTCATTAAAGTCATTAAATAACAGTTGCAGCCATTTCGGCTTATTCTTCCACCTAATAGTCACAAACCACACGGGGATACCGAAGGCTATAAATAGCAGTCCAATTCCTACTTCGACTGGACTTACATAACATGGTAATATGACTAAAAACGCACAAATAACGAAAAATGTTACTGGTAAGATATTATACACTTTAATAGGCCTTTTTGCGTTCGGCTTGGTGTAGCGCAGGTAGAGTAGACCTAAAACACTGATGGTGATGAATAATGCTTCTACGAATTGGACGTAGTTGATGAGAACGTAGACGTCAGCGGCGATGAGGACTGCAAGGGTAATGATAGCCTGAAAAAAGATTAAAATTGATTAATAGGGCGGGGAGGGGTATAAATCGAAGAGAAAAGGGGAAAGCCTGAAGAAACTTCAAAGTAAATATTTTAAGTTGTTAGCACATAGTGATTTTAACAATAAAACTACTTAATTACTTTGTTAACTGTCACTAAATATATTTATTTATTATATTATTTATATTTAGTGACAGTTAACAAAGTAATTAAGTAGTTTTATTGTTAAAATGTACTGTCACAAAGTAACGGACCACTCAATCAACATAGTGATTTGTTTTTTTTTATGGGCCTAGCATATGTCCTGCAGGGAAATCCTAAAGTGCTAGAAGAGCGACACGTGTACGGAAAAAGTGATTCACGTTGGTCTTGAATAGCTGTAAATTGGTACTTAATCGGAAACACAGTCCTGGGCAAATTGTTACACAGGGATGAGTTTCTCCATATTAAAGACTGCTTGAAAAGGGTTGAACGAGAAGTAACAAGCTGAACTTCATACGGATATGAAGTATTAGCGAGACGTGGATTTCTAGCATGCACCGCTTTGGGAGGTTTTAAACGGGCTACATCCACCGAACACTTTCCACGAAAATACTTGTAGAATAGACTCAAGTCGCCAACCGTTCTTCGATGTTCCAACGAATGAAGGTTGCTGGCCAATTCCGGGTGTCCAATCAGGCGAACAGCTTCCTTCTGAATAGAATCCAACAAATGCAGTGTAGGTTTCGGAGCAGAGCTCCAAATATGGGAGCACTATTCCATTGTTGGTCGAATTTGAGCTTTGTACGAAATTAATAGTTGTTGTAGAGTATAAAACTTTCTAGTTCGAAATAGTATTCCCAGCTTTTGAGAAGCTCTCTTTGCTATGCTTGCAACATGTTCATGCCAAAACATATTTGTTCTCAAATTAACCCCCAGCGAATTAAGTGATGATGCTAGACGAATGGAGTGTCCCGACATAATGGTGTCGGGTTAAGCAACGTTAACTTTTTTAGAAAAAACTGCCGCCTGTGTTCTTGTAGCGTTGAATTCTACTTGGTTACTGTTACCCCAAGATAGAATTTTTTCTAGGTCTTTGTTAAGTTGAACGATCTCCTGCTCTCTGCGGCTATTTGCATGAGCGGCGGATGTCCGAGCATTCAAAATGAATGATGAGATAAGCGTACTGCCATCTGCAAAGCTGTAGATTGGATTCCTGGTCTTTTCCAGCAGATCGTTAATGTAAATGAGAAAGACAGTTGGAGACTGTATGGAGCCTTGGGGCACACCGGCGTTGATAGTGAAGGTGAAACTATCGATTGCCACTGGTAAAGAACGCTCTTTAAGGAAACTTGAGAGCCACAAACAGAACTTTTCAGACATACCAGAAGAGCGTAGCTTAGCCAACAATTCATCGTGCCAAACACGGTCGAATGCCTTGGATATATCAAGAGTAATCGCTCGAGATTCTCCACAGTGTTCAGTTGCGTTGTTCCAAACGTGTATTATATAAGTTAGAAAATCTTTGATCTATGTTTACGAAAGCCATATTGATGGTTGCTCATAATATTGAATCCTTCAAGCTATTTTAGAAATTCTGATTGGTAGCCTGTCCCATGACTTTCGATATTGTCGAAAGCAGTGCGATTGGTCAGTAGTTGTTTGGCAAAGTCTTCTTGCCTGTTTTGGGTATCGGCTGAACTGTGGTGCATTTCCAGCAAGAAGGAAATATTCCCTTTCTGTAGGATAGGTCAAAAAGTCTACAGAAAACTGATGTTAGTTCTCTCGCGCAATTTTTGAGCACTATGGCAGGTATTCCGTCAGCGCCAGAAGCTTTTTTGGTGTTTAGCTTCATTAAAGTTTTGTAACCCTTTAAGGACGAGGAAGTAGACAAAAGTATAGAAGGGAAAAAAAAGGGATAAAGATTCCAAATATAGAGTGTAGTGAAAGTCATTTAATATATTGACATCGGCAAATCATTGCATCAAAAGCAACTGCCAAAAAATAATTAAAAATTTCTATTCTCAGTAACTAATCAGGAAATGGATCCTGAAGTTTTATGGTTTTTCAGTAGATATGCCAATGATTTTATGTCAGAAACGACACACTGGTATCTTAATAATAACTTGTACTGTTACAGTGTTGTTGTGCTTAATATTTTTTAAAATTATTATTTCATATTATAATTAATAGATAGAACTTTACCCTTCTCAGTTTAGAAAAACTTTTGCTACTGTAGAGACCAACTACATTTGATGTTCAGTGTTTTAGCTAAAGAAATTAATATACAAAAAGCCCAAATCTAATCTACACAAATAATTTTCTCTTCAAAGCTGAAGTCTTTGGTAATGAGACGAATCACTATAGTTCTGTTAAAAAAATGGTTTAACTTTTATTATAGTTTCATTCAAAATCCTTTTTATAACTAACTGGTAAATTCACTATCACATGAAACATGATGTAAATTCCGGAAAAAGGAAAATAAAAACACTTTCTCCATAAAATAAGTCACAGAGCTCCCTATTCATTTTTAAGCGTATAACATAAGAAAATTACTAACTTTTATTTTTGAGAAACTTTAAATTTCTTACAAAAATTCTACCGATGACCGATAAAATTCATCGAGTTGTCAACTGTCGCGATAAAAACTGTTGCTTCAGTTGCGTTATAAGACTAGTTCTTCGCGGTTATAGTATTATGGCACCGGTTCTTATTATCATTACTTTTGGTTTAATTTCTATCTTTTATGTTAAAAATTTAAAGAACTTTTTATTCGTATGCAGATGATTTTTTTACAAATAGGATTAGATTTAGGTTATGTATTGAGACAGATCTGTATATAGTTATTTTTGTTTTTTTTAGTCATCTCAAACAGCTTAACATTACAGTATCTCGATTTGTGTTTTTACACCCACTTACTTTACCTGTTTGAAAAATCTGTAGTTAAAATCATAGTAAATATGTAATAAATTAGGCTATAGCTGACTGTACTTACCATAAATACAAGCGATGGAACAGGAGTCAGTCTTTTAACGTCAATAAGAGAAATAGCTCGAGGTAAATGACCATCACGGGCTCCAACGAAGAAAAGCCTGGATGATGCGAAAATCGCTCCATTCAACGACCCAAATGTTGCACAAGCGACAAACACGGGCATCAAAAACGATGCGAATCCTAACATTTTGTCACCGAATGTCATCGCTACCGCATCTGATGCTAAAATATCGTAGCGACTCAAAACTGCAAAGTATGCTATATTTGTAACAACATAGATAATTGTGACGAGCGGCATGGATATGCAAATTGCTCGTGGAAGATTCCTGAAAAAAAGATAGAATGATTTGATGCTATAATAATATAACCGATCAAGTGCAAGTTGAATTTGCACAATTAGTGTTCCGTACGTTGATTGCTTTTAAAATAAAAAAAAATTGGTACGGTGGTATAAAATGATCAGTGACTTCACAAAACACACACCCCAATTGAGTTTTCAACAAAGTTTGTACCTGATCTTTACTGAAAACTGATGACCTTGAAATTTTTGTTTTTTTATATGCCAGATAAATTATTAAAGGTAATGCACTCGTGATAATTTTCGTTCAATCTACATCCCGTGGAGAATATTCCAGAATTTTTTCAAAATTTCTTGATCAGTACTTTTCGAAATAAGGTGGGGGCACAACGATTTTTCGCGATTTTTTAAAAATAATACAAAGAAAAGTGTGCGCAAGTATTAAATTTTATATATATATATATATATATATATATATATATATATATATATATATATATATTGCTCGTGTTTTCACAAGCTTTCATTTGACACCACACTCGAGGACCTAGTAAAAAAATTTTTTTTTCACTTCCGATTTCACCCCGCAAAACTAACCCCTCAAGTCAAAATTTAACTTTTAAAACTACACAGCTCTGATGAAGCCATCAATTCCTGTATTAGTACCAAATTTCAATTTTCTATATCAAATAGTTTCGGAGAAAATCGGGTGTGCCAGACAGACAGACAGACAGACAGACACCGAAGTGATCTTATAACCTGTTCCGTACGGAACACTAATAAGTTTAAGTAGATTATTATTGCACTGATTATTCGTTTCAGGGAAAGAGGCGGAGTTTACTATCTGAAGACTAGCAACGCGTGCGGAAATTCGCACTTTCTCATAATGTTCATGTGTTAAAGATTCTTGTATTTGCGGTATTGTATTAACAATCATGGATAAAATATCAGTAAAAAGTCGCAGAGAGAAGTGTTGTGTGGTTAGCTGTCAAAATAGCAAGGAGAATTAGCCCAGTACAATATTCTACGGCTTTTCTATAAAAAAAAAACCAAGTTGGATCAACGAGAAAAACGGAGTCAAGCAGTCAGACGTTAAAAGTGAGTTTATGAGAATTACAATACTATTATACAGAATTTGTTTATAAAATAAACTCATTAAATTATTAAATTGTTTACAGCCCCGATGGATCCCTTTGGTAACCAACAAGATACTTTTGTATTTGCAGCGCCCATTTCATTAATAATCAAAAATCGGATCATCCTTTTAATCTCAGTTTCTTGTCGACAATATTTCCTGACGAGTATCCAAAATCATATTCGACAAAAGCAGCTCAAAGCGTAACAAACGAGTAAATAAGAGAGACTAAAGCTAAAAAGTAATTTCAAAAATTGAATTAAAATTTTTAATCAATAAAATAATATTTAAAACATGAACAAACAATATAAAAATATCATTACTCAGTATATATCACCACTACACCAAACACTTTATGTTTGTACTCGACGCGCGTTTTGTTAACCATGTTAGCTTCATCAGGAGCGATGATTGACTCGTTAATCATCGTTCCTGATATATACTGAGTGTTGTGCCAAAAATTTCATATTCCCAATATAATATAAAAATGTAATAAAATAACATTTTAAATTAATTTTAATATTTAAAAATAATAGAATATCAATAAATAATGAAATAATATAAAATTATATTTGAAAAATTCTACGTGGTATTTTGGATGAAAATTCCAGGTGTAATTTCCGTCCAAAATATCAGGTGGAATTTTCAAATAGTAATTCTAGGTGGATTACCTGGGATTCTTTTGCAACTCATGTTATTTATTTTCAAATACTTATTTTCTCGATTTTTGTTTTACTGTGTACGTGTAATTTTACATCGTATATAGTCACCGTTACCGAGGTTGGCCGAATGACGTGACTATTTATTACGAACATTCTTTCACATTTATCACGTGCTTGGTAGCAAACAGAGCTTTCCCTTTTTCCATATTTTAACGTCTTTTTTAGTCTAAAATATCAGGTGGAATTTTCAGATAGTAATTCTAGGTGGATTACCTGGGATTCTTTTGCACTCATGTTATTTATTTTCAAATACTTATTTTCTCGATTTTGTTTTACTGTGTACGTGTAATTTTACAGTGTATATAGTCACCGTTACCGAGGTTGGCCGAATGACGTGACTATTTATTACGAATATTCTTTCACATTTATCACGTGCTTGGCAGCAAACAGAGCTTTCCCTTTTTCCATATTTTAACGTCTTTTTTAGTCCAAAATATCAGGTGGAATTTTCAGATAGTAATTCTAGGTGGATTACCTGGGATTCTTTTGCAACTCATGTTATTTATTTTCAAATACTTATTTTCTCGATTTTTGTTTTATTGTGTACGTGTAATTTTACATTGTATCTAGTCACCGTTACCGAGGTTGGCCGAATGACGTGACTATTTATTACGAATATTCTTTCACATTTATCACGTGCTTGGCAGCAAACAGAGCTTTCCCTTTTTCCATATTTTAACGCCTTTTTTAGTCCAAAATATCAGGTGGAATTTTCAGATAGTAATTCTAGGTGGATTATCTGGGATTCTTTTGCAACTCATGTTATTTATTTTCAAATACTTATTTTCTCGATTTTGTTTTACTGTGTACGTGTAATTTTACAGTGTATATAATAGTCACCGTTACCGAGGTTGGCCGAATGACGTGACTATTTATTACGAATATTCTTTCACATTTATCACGTGCTTGGCAGCAAACAGAGCTTTCCCTTTTCCATATTTTAACGCCTTTTTTAGTCCAAAATATCAGGTGGAATTTTCAGATAGTAATTCTAGGTGGATTATCTGGGATTCTTTTGCAACTCATGTTATTTATTTTCAAATACTTATTTTCTCGATTTTGTTTTACTGTGTACGTGTAATTTTACAGTGTATATAATAGTCACCGTTACCGAGGTTGGCCGAATGACGTGACTATTTATTACGAATATTCTTTCACATTTATCACCTGCTTGGCAGCAAACAGAGCTTTCCCTTTTTCCATATTTTAACGTCTTTTTTAGTCCAAAATATCAGGTGAAATTTTCAGATAGTAATTCTAGGTGGATTACTTGGGATTCTTTTGCAACTCATGTTATTTATTTTCAAATACTTATTTTCTCGATTTTTGTTTTATTGTGTACGTGTAATTTTACATTGTATATAGTCACCGTTACCGAGGTTGGCCGAATGACGTGACTATTTATTACGAATATTCTTTCACATTTATCACGTGCTTGGCAGCAAACAGAGCTTTCCCTTTTTCCATATTTTAACGTCTTTTTTAGTCCAAAAATATCAGGTGGAATTTTCAGATAGTAATTCTAGGTGGATTACCTGTGATTCTTTTGCAACTCATGTTATTTATTTCCAAATACTTATTTTCTCGATTTTTGTTTTACTGTGTACGTGTAATTTTACAGTGTATATAGTCACCGTTACCGAGGTTGGCCGAATGACGTGACTATTTATTACGAATATTCTTTCACATTTATCACGTGCTTGGCAGCAAACAGAGCTTTCCCTTTTTCCATATTTTAACGTCTTTTTTAGTCCAAAAATATCAGGTGGAATTTTCAGATAGTAATTCTAGGTGGATTACCTGGGATTCTTTTGCACTCATGTTATTTATTTTCAAATACTTATTTTCTCGATTTTGTTTTACTGTGTACGTGTAATTTTACAGTGTATATAGTCACCGTTACCGAGGTTGGCCGAATGACGTGACTATTTTATTACGAATATTCTTTCACATTTATCACGTGCTTGGCAGCAAACAGAGCTTTCCCTTTTTCCATATTTTAACGTCTTTTTTAGTCCAAAATATCAGGTGGAATTTTCAGATAGTAATTCTAGGTGGATTACCTGTGATTCTTTTGCAACTCATGTTATTTATTTCCAAATACTTATTTTCTCGATTTTGTTTTATTGTGTACGTGTAATTTTACATTGTATATAGTCACCGTTACCGAGGTTGGCCGAATGACGTGACTATTTATTACGAATATTCTTTCACATTTATCACGTGCTTGGCAGCAAACAGAGCTTTCCCTTTTTCCATATTTTAACGTCTTTTTTAGTCCAAAATATCAGGTGGAATTTTCAGATAGTAATTCTAGGTGGATTACCTGTGATTCTTTTGCAACTCATGTTATTTATTTCCAAATACTTATTTTCTCGATTTTTGTTTTACTGTGTACGTGTAATTTTACAGTGTATATAGTCACCGTTACCGAGGTTGGCCGAATGACGTGACTATTTATTACGAATATTCTTTCACATTTATCACGTGCTTGGCAGCAAACAGAGCTTTCCCTTTTTCCATATTTTAACGTCTTTTTTAGTCCAAAATATCAGGTGGAATTTTCAGATAGTAATTCTAGGTGGATTACCTGGGATTCTTTTGCACTCATGTTATTTATTTTCAAATACTTATTTTCTCGATTTTGTTTTACTGTGTACGTGTAATTTTACAGTGTATATAGTCACCGTTACCGAGGTTGGCCGAATGACGTGACTATTTATTACGAATATTCTTTCACATTTATCACGTGCTTGGCAGCAAACAGAGCTTTCCCTTTTTCCATATTTTAACGTCTTTTTTAGTCCAAAATATCAGGTGGAATTTTCAGATAGTAATTCTAGGTGGATTACCTGGGGATTCTTTTGCAACTCATGTTATTTATTTTCAAATACTTATTTTCTCGATTTTTGTTTTATTGTGTACGTGTAATTTTACATTGTATATAGTCACCGTTACCGAGGTTGGCCGAATGACGTGACTATTTATTACGAATATTCTTTCACATTTATCACGTGCTTGGCAGCAAACAGAGCTTTCCCTTTTTCCATATTTTAACGCCTTTTTTAGTCCAAAATATCAGGTGGAATTTTCAGATAGTAATTCTAGGTGGATTATCTGGGATTCTTTTGCAACTCATGTTATTTATTTTCAAATACTTATTTTCTCGATTTTGTTTTACTGTGTACGTGTAATTTTACAGTGTATATAATAGTCACCGTTACCGAGGTTGGCCGAATGACGTGACTATTTATTACGAATATTCTTTCACATTTATCACCTGCTTGGCAGCAAACAGAGCTTTCCCTTTTTCCATATTTTAACGTCTTTTTAGTCCAAAATATCAGGTGAAATTTTCAGATAGTAATTCTAGGTGGATTACTTGGGATTCTTTTGCAACTCATGTTATTTATTTTCAAATACTTATTTTCTCGATTTTTGTTTTATTGTGTACGTGTAATTTTACATTGTATATAGTCACCGTTACCGAGGTTGGCCGAATGACGTGACTATTTATTACGAATATTCTTTCACATTTATCACGTGCTTGGCAGCAAACAGAGCTTTCCCTTTTTCCATATTTTAACGCCTTTTTTAGTCCAAAATATCAGGTGGAATTTTCAGATAGTAATTCTAGGTGGATTATCTGGGATTCTTTTGCAACTCATGTTATTTATTTTCAAATACTTATTTTCTCGATTTTGTTTTACTGTGTACGTGTAATTTTACAGTGTATATAATAGTCACCGTTACCGAGGTTGGCCGAATGACGTGACTATTTATTACGAATATTCTTTCACATTTATCACGTGCTTGGCAGCAAACAGAGCTTTCCCTTTTTCCATATTTTAACGCCTTTTTTAGTCCAAAATATCAGGTGGAATTTTCAGATAGTAATTCTAGGTGGATTATCTGGGATTCTTTTGCAACTCATGTTATTTATTTTCAAATACTTATTTTCTCGATTTTGTTTTACTGTGTACGTGTAATTTTACAGTGTATATAATAGTCACCGTTACCGAGGTTGGCCGAATGACGTGACTATTTATTACGAATATTCTTTCACATTTATCACCTGCTTGGCAGCAAACAGAGCTTTCCCTTTTTCCATATTTTAACGTCTTTTTTAGTCCAAAATATCAGGTGAAATTTTCAGATAGTAATTCTAGGTGGATTACTTGGGATTCTTTTGCAACTCATGTTATTTATTTTCAAATACTTATTTTCTCGATTTTTGTTTTATTGTGTACGTGTAATTTTACATTGTATATAATCACCGTTACCGAGGTTGGCCGAATGACGTGACTATTTATTACGAATATTCTTTCACATTTATCACGTGCTTGGCAGTAAACAGAGCTTTCCCTTTTTCCATATTTTAACGTCTTTTTTAGTCCAAAATATCAGGTGGAATTTTCAGATAGTAATTCTAGGTGGATTACCTGTGATTCTTTTGCAACTCATGTTATTTATTTCCAAATACTTATTTTCTCGATTTTTGTTTTACTGTGTACGTGTAATTTTACAGTGTATATAGTCACCGTTACCGAGGTTGGCCGAATGACGTGACTATTTATTACGAATATTCTTTCACATTTATCACGTGCTTGGCAGCAAACAGAGCTTTCCCTTTTTCCATATTTTAACGTCTTTTTTAGTCCAAAATATCAGGTGGAATTTTCAGATAGTAATTCTAGGTGGATTACCTGGGATTCTTTTGCACTCATGTTATTTATTTTCAAATACTTATTTTCTCGATTTTGTTTTACTGTGTACGTGTAATTTTACAGTGTATATAGTCACCGTTACCGAGGTTGGCCGAATGACGTGACTATTTATTACGAATATTCTTTCACATTTATCACGTGCTTGGCAGCAAACAGAGCTTTCCCTTTTTCCATATTTTAACGTCTTTTTTAGTCCAAAATATCAGGTGGAATTTTCAGATAGTAATTCTAGGTGGATTACCTGTGATTCTTTTGCAACTCATGTTATTTATTTCCAAATACTTATTTTCTCGATTTTTGTTTTATTGTGTACGTGTAATTTTACATTGTATATAGTCACCGTTACCGAGGTTGGCCGAATGACGTGACTATTTATTACGAATATTCTTTCACATTTATCACGTGCTTGGCAGCAAACAGAGCTTTCCCTTTTTCCATATTTTAACGTCTTTTTTAGTCCAAAATATCAGGTGGAATTTTCAGATAGTAATTCTAGGTGGATTACCTGTGATTCTTTTGCAACTCATGTTATTTATTTCCAAATACTTATTTTCTCGATTTTTGTTTTACTGTGTACGTGTAATTTTACAGTGTATATAGTCACCGTTACCGAGGTTGGCCGAATGACGTGACTATTTATTACGAATATTCTTTCACATTTATCACGTGCTTGGCAGCAAACAGAGCTTTCCCTTTTTCCATATTTTAACGTCTTTTTTAGTCCAAAATATCAGGTGAATTTTCAGATAGTAATTCTAGGTGGATTACCTGGGATTCTTTTGCACTCATGTTATTTATTTTCAAATACTTATTTTCTCGATTTTGTTTTACTGTGTACGTGTAATTTTACAGTGTATATAGTCACCGTTACCGAGGTTGGCCGAATGACGTGACTATTTATTACGAATATTCTTTCACATTTATCACGTGCTTGGCAGCAAACAGAGCTTTCCCTTTTTCCATATTTTAACGTCTTTTTTAGTCCAAAATATCAGGTGGAATTTTCAGATAGTAATTCTAGGTGGATTACCTGGGATTCTTTTGCAACTCATGTTATTTATTTTCAAATACTTATTTTCTCGATTTTTGTTTTATTGTGTACGTGTAATTTTACATTGTATATAGTCACCGTTACCGAGGTTGGCCGAATGACGTGACTATTTATTACGAATATTCTTTCACATTTATCACGTGCTTGGCAGCAAACAGAGCTTTCCCTTTTTCCATATTTTAACGCCTTTTTTTTAGTCCAAAATATCAGGTGGAATTTTCAGATAGTAATTCTAGGTGGATTATCTGGGATTCTTTTGCAACTCATGTTATTTATTTTCAAATACTTATTTTCTCGATTTTGTTTTACTGTGTACGTGTAATTTTACAGTGTATATAATAGTCACCGTTACCGAGGTTGGCCGAATGACGTGACTATTTATTACGAATATTCTTTCACATTTATCACCTGCTTGGCAGCAAACAGAGCTTTCCCTTTTTCCATATTTTAACGTCTTTTTTAGTCCAAAATATCAGGTGAAATTTTCAGATAGTAATTCTAGGTGGATTACTTGGGATTCTTTTGCAACTCATGTTATTTATTTTCAAATACTTATTTTCTCGATTTTTGTTTTATTGTGTACGTGTAATTTTACATTGTATATAGTCACCGTTACCGAGGTTGGCCGAATGACGTGACTATTTATTACGAATATTCTTTCACATTTATCACGTGCTTGGCAGCAAACAGAGCTTTCCCTTTTTCCATATTTTAACGCCTTTTTTAGTCCAAAATATCAGGTGGAATTTTCAGATAGTAATTCTAGGTGGATTATCTGGGATTCTTTTGCAACTCATGTTATTTATTTTCAAATACTTATTTTCTCGATTTTGTTTTACTGTGTACGTGTAATTTTACAGTGTATATAATAGTCACCGTTACCGAGGTTGGCCGAATGACGTGACTATTTATTACGAATATTCTTTCACATTTATCACGTGCTTGGCAGCAAACAGAGCTTTCCCTTTTTCCATATTTTAACGCCTTTTTTAGTCCAAAAATATCAGGTGGAATTTTCAGATAGTAATTCTAGGTGGATTATCTGGGATTCTTTTGCAACTCATGTTATTTATTTTCAAATACTTATTTTCTCGATTTTGTTTACTGTGTACGTGTAATTTTACAGTGTATATAATAGTCACCGTTACCGAGGTTGGCCGAATGACGTGACTATTTATTACGAATATTCTTTCACATTTATCACCTGCTTGGCAGCAAACAGAGCTTTCCCTTTTTCCATATTTTAACGTCTTTTTTAGTCCAAAATATCAGGTGAAATTTTCAGATAGTAATTCTAGGTGGATTACTTGGGATTCTTTTGCAACTCATGTTATTTATTTTCAAATACTTATTTTCTCGATTTTTGTTTTATTGTGTACGTGTAATTTTACATTGTATATAGTCACCGTTACCGAGGTTGGCCGAATGACGTGACTATTTATTACGAATATTCTTTCACATTTATCACGTGCTTGGCAGCAAACAGAGCTTTCCCTTTTTCCATATTTTAACGTCTTTTTTAGTCCAAAATATCAGGTGGAATTTTCAGATAGTAATTCTAGGTGGATTACCTGTGATTCTTTTGCAACTCATGTTATTTATTTCCAAATACTTATTTTCTCGATTTTTGTTTTACTGTGTACGTGTAATTTTACAGTGTATATAGTCACCGTTACCGAGGTTGGCCGAATGACGTGACTATTTATTACGAATATTCTTTCACATTTATCACGTGCTTGGCAGCAAACAGAGCTTTCCCTTTTTCCATATTTTAACGTCTTTTTTAGTCCAAAATATCAGGTGGAATTTTCAGATAGTAATTCTAGGTGGATTACCTGGGATTCTTTTGCACTCATGTTATTTATTTTCAAATACTTATTTTCTCGATTTTGTTTTACTGTGTACGTGTAATTTTACAGTGTATATAGTCACCGTTACCGAGGTTGGCCGAATGACGTGACTATTTATTACGAATATTCTTTCACATTTATCACGTGCTTGGCAGCAAACAGAGCTTTCCCTTTTTCCATATTTTAACGTCTTTTTTAGTCCAAAATATCAGGTGGAATTTTCAGATAGTAATTCTAGGTGGATTACCTGTGATTCTTTTGCAACTCATGTTATTTATTTCCAAATACTTATTTTCTCGATTTTTGTTTTATTGTGTACGTGTAATTTTACATTGTATATAGTCACCGTTACCGAGGTTGGCCGAATGACGTGACTATTTATTACGAATATTCTTTCACATTTATCACGTGCTTGGCAGCAAACAGAGCTTTCCCTTTTTCCATATTTTAACGTCTTTTTTAGTCCAAAAATATCAGGTGGAATTTTCAGATAGTAATTCTAGGTGGATTACCTGTGATTCTTTTGCAACTCATGTTATTTATTTCCAAATACTTATTTTCTCGATTTTTGTTTTACTGTGTACGTGTAATTTTACAGTGTATATAGTCACCGTTACCGAGGTTGGCCGAATGACGTGACTATTTATTACGAAATATTCTTTCACATTTATCACGTGCTTGGCAGCAAACAGAGCTTTCCCTTTTTCCATATTTTAACGTCTTTTTTAGTCCAAAATATCAGGTGGAATTTTCAGATAGTAATTCTAGGTGGATTACCTGGGATTCTTTTGCACTCATGTTATTTATTTTCAAATACTTATTTTCTCGATTTTGTTTTACTGTGTACGTGTAATTTTACAGTGTATATAGTCACCGTTACCGAGGTTGGCCGAATGACGTGACTATTTATTACGAATATTCTTTCACATTTATCACGTGCTTGGCAGCAAACAGAGCTTTCCCTTTTTCCATATTTTAACGTCTTTTTTAGTCCAAAATATCAGGTGGAATTTTCAGATAGTAATTCTAGGTGGATTACCTGGGATTCTTTTGCAACTCATGTTATTTATATTTCAAATACTTATTTTCTCGATTTTTGTTTTATTGTGTACGTGTAATTTTACATTGTATATAGTCACCGTTACCGAGGTTGGCCGAATGACGTGACTATTTATTACGAATATTCTTTCACATTTATCACGTGCTTGGCAGCAAACAGAGCTTTCCCTTTTTCCATATTTTAACGCCTTTTTTAGTCCAAAATATCAGGTGGAATTTTCAGATAGTAATTCTAGGTGGATTATCTGGGATTCTTTTGCAACTCATGTTATTTATTTTCAAATACTTATTTTCTCGATTTTGTTTTACTGTGTACGTGTAATTTTACAGTGTATATAATAGTCACCGTTACCGAGGTTGGCCGAATGACGTGACTATTTATTACGAATATTCTTTCACATTTATCACCTGCTTGGCAGCAAACAGAGCTTTCCCTTTTTCCATATTTTAACGTCTTTTTTAGTCCAAAATATCAGGTGAAATTTTCAGATAGTAATTCTAGGTGGATTACTTGGGATTCTTTTGCAACTCATGTTATTTATTTTCAAATACTTATTTTCTCGATTTTTGTTTTATTGTGTACGTGTAATTTTACATTGTATATAGTCACCGTTACCGAGGTTGGCCGAATGACGTGACTATTTATTACGAATATTCTTTCACATTTATCACGTGCTTGGCAGCAAACAGAGCTTTCCCTTTTTCCATATTTTAACGCCTTTTTTAGTCCAAAATATCAGGTGGAATTTTCAGATAGTAATTCTAGGTGGATTATCTGGGATTCTTTTGCAACTCATGTTATTTATTTTCAAATACTTATTTTCTCGATTTTGTTTTACTGTGTACGTGTAATTTTACAGTGTATATAATAGTCACCGTTACCGAGGTTGGCCGAATGACGTGACTATTTATTACGAATATTCTTTCACATTTATCACGTGCTTGGCAGCAAACAGAGCTTTCCCTTTTTCCATATTTTAACGCCTTTTTTAGTCCAAAATATCAGGTGGAATTTTCAGATAGTAATTCTAGGTGGATTATCTGGGATTCTTTTGCAACTCATGTTATTTATTTTCAAATACTTATTTTCTCGATTTTGTTTTACTGTGTACGTGTAATTTTACAGTGTATATAATAGTCACCGTTACCGAGGTTGGCCGAATGACGTGACTATTTATTACGAATATTCTTTCACATTTATCACCTGCTTGGCAGCAAACAGAGCTTTCCCTTTTTCCATATTTTAACGTCTTTTTTAGTCCAAAATATCAGGTGAAATTTTCAGATAGTAATTCTAGGTGGATTACTTGGGATTCTTTTGCAACTCATGTTATTTATTTTCAAATACTTATTTTCTCGATTTTTGTTTTATTGTGTACGTGTAATTTTACATTGTATATAGTCACCGTTACCGAGGTTGGCCGAATGACGTGACTATTTATTACGAATATTCTTTCACATTTATCACGTGCTTGGCAGCAAACAGAGCTTTCCCTTTTTCCATATTTTAACGTCTTTTTTAGTCCAAAATATCAGGTGGAATTTTCAGATAGTAATTCTAGGTGGATTACCTGTGATTCTTTTGCAACTCATGTTATTTATTTCCAAATACTTATTTTCTCGATTTTTGTTTTACTGTGTACGTGTAATTTTACAGTGTATATAGTCACCGTTACCGAGGTTGGCCGAATGACGTGACTATTTATTACGAATATTCTTTCACATTTATCACGTGCTTGGCAGCAAACAGAGCTTTCCCTTTTTCCATATTTTAACGTCTTTTTTAGTCCAAAATATCAGGTGGAATTTTCAGATAGTAATTCTAGGTGGATTACCTGGGATTCTTTTGCACTCATGTTATTTATTTTCAAATACTTATTTTCTCGATTTTGTTTTACTGTGTACGTGTAATTTTACAGTGTATATAGTCACCGTTACCGAGGTTGGCCGAATGACGTGACTATTTATTACGAATATTCTTTCACATTTATCACGTGCTTGGCAGCAAACAGAGCTTTCCCTTTTTCCATATTTTAACGTCTTTTTTAGTCCAAAATATCAGGTGGAATTTTCAGATAGTAATTCTAGGTGGATTACCTGTGATTCTTTTGCAACTCATGTTATTTATTTCCAAATACTTATTTTCTCGATTTTTGTTTTATTGTGTACGTGTAATTTTACATTGTATATAGTCACCGTTACCGAGGTTGGCCGAATGACGTGACTATTTATTACGAATATTCTTTCACATTTATCACGTGCTTGGCAGCAAACAGAGCTTTCCCTTTTTCCATATTTTAACGTCTTTTTTAGTCCAAAATATCAGGTGGAATTTTCAGATAGTAATTCTAGGTGGATTACCTGTGATTCTTTTGCAACTCATGTTATTTATTTCCAAATACTTATTTTCTCGATTTTTGTTTTACTGTGTACGTGTAATTTTACAGTGTATATAGTCACCGTTACCGAGGTTGGCCGAATGACGTGACTATTTATTACGAATATTCTTTCACATTTATCACGTGCTTGGCAGCAAACAGAGCTTTCCCTTTTTCCATATTTTAACGTCTTTTTTAGTCCAAAAATATCAGGTGGAATTTTCAGATAGTAATTCTAGGTGGATTACCTGGGATACTTTTGCACTCATGTTATTTATTTTCAAATACTTATTTTTCTCGATTTTGTTTTACTGTGTACGTGTAATTTTACAGTGTATATAGTCACCGTTACCGAGGTTGGCCGAATGACGTGACTATTTATTACGAATATTCTTTCACATTTATCACGTGCTTGGCAGCAAACAGAGCTTTCCCTTTTTCCATATTTTAACGTCTTTTTTAGTCCAAAATATCAGGTGGAATTTTCAGATAGTAATTCTAGGTGGATTACCTGGGATTCTTTTGCAACTCATGTTATTTATTTTCAAATACTTATTTTCTCGATTTTTGTTTTATTGTGTACGTGTAATTTTACATTGTATATAGTCACCGTTACCGAGGTTGGCCGAATGACGTGACTATTTATTACGAATATTCTTTCACATTTATCACGTGCTTGGCAGCAAACAGAGCTTTCCCTTTTTCCATATTTTAACGCCTTTTTTAGTCCAAAATATCAGGTGGAATTTTCAGATAGTAATTCTAGGTGGATTATCTGGGATTCTTTTGCAACTCATGTTATTTATTTTCAAATACTTATTTTCTCGATTTTGTTTTACTGTGTACGTGTAATTTTACAGTGTATATAATAGTCACCGTTACCGAGGTTGGCCGAATGACGTGACTATTTATTACGAATATTCTTTCACATTTATCACCTGCTTGGCAGCAAACAGAGCTTTCCCCTTTTTCCATATTTTAACGTCTTTTTTAGTCCAAAATATCAGGTGAAATTTTCAGATAGTAATTCTAGGTGGATTACTTGGGATTCTTTTGCAACTCATGTTATTTATTTTCAAATACTTATTTTCTCGATTTTTGTTTTATTGTGTACGTGTAATTTTACATTGTATATAGTCACCGTTACCGAGGTTGGCCGAATGACGTGACTATTTATTACGAATATTCTTTCACATTTATCACGTGCTTGGCAGCAAACAGAGCTTTCCCTTTTTCCATATTTTAACGCCTTTTTTAGTCCAAAATATCAGGTGGAATTTTCAGATAGTAATTCTAGGTGGATTATCTGGGATTCTTTTGCAACTCATGTTATTTATTTTCAAATACTTATTTTCTCGATTTTGTTTTACTGTGTACGTGTAATTTTACAGTGTATATAATAGTCACCGTTACCGAGGTTGGCCGAATGACGTGACTATTTATTACGAATATTCTTTCACATTTATCACGTGCTTGGCAGCAAACAGAGCTTTCCCTTTTTCCATATTTTAACGCCTTTTTTAGTCCAAAAATATCAGGTGGAATTTTCAGATAGTAATTCTAGGTGGATTATCTGGGATTCTTTTGCAACTCATGTTATTTATTTTCAAATACTTATTTTCTCGATTTTGTTTTACTACTGTGTACGTGTAATTTTACAGTGTATATAATAGTCACCGTTACCGAGGTTGGCCGAATGACGTGACTATTTATTACGAATATTCTTTCACATTTATCACCTGCTTGGCAGCAAACAGAGCTTTCCCTTTTTCCATATTTTAACGTCTTTTTTAGTCCAAAATATCAGGTGAAATTTTCAGATAGTAATTCTAGGTGGATTACTTGGGATTCTTTTGCAACTCATGTTATTTATTTTCAAATACTTATTTTCTCGATTTTTGTTTTATTGTGTACGTGTAATTTTACATTGTATATAGTCACCGTTACCGAGGTTGGCCGAATGACGTGACTATTTATTACGAATATTCTTTCACATTTATCACGTGCTTGGCAGCAAACAGAGCTTTCCCTTTTTCCATATTTTAACGTCTTTTTTAGTCCAAAATATCAGGTGGAATTTTCAGATAGTAATTCTAGGTGGATTACCTGTGATTCTTTTGCAACTCATGTTATTTATTTCCAAATACTTATTTTCTCGATTTTTGTTTTACTGTGTACGTGTAATTTTACAGTGTATATAGTCACCGTTACCGAGGTTGGCCGAATGACGTGACTATTTATTACGAATATTCTTTCACATTTATCACGTGCTTGGCAGCAAACAGAGCTTTCCCTTTTTCCATATTTTAACGTCTTTTTTAGTCCAAAATATCAGGTGGAATTTTCAGATAGTAATTCTAGGTGGATTACCTGGGATTCTTTTGCACTCATGTTATTTATTTTCAAATACTTATTTTCTCGATTTTGTTTTACTGTGTACGTGTAATTTTACAGTGTATATAGTCACCGTTACCGAGGTTGGCCGAATGACGTGACTATTTATTACGAATATTCTTTCACATTTATCACGTGCTTGGCAGCAAACAGAGCTTTCCCTTTTCCATATTTTAACGTCTTTTTTAGTCCAAAATATCAGGTGGAATTTTCAGATAGTAATTCTAGGTGGATTACCTGTGATTCTTTTGCAACTCATGTTATTTATTTCCAAATACTTATTTTCTCGATTTTTGTTTTATTGTGTACGTGTAATTTTACATTGTATATAGTCACCGTTACCGAGGTTGGCCGAATGACGTGACTATTTATTACGAATATTCTTTCACATTTATCACGTGCTTGGCAGCAAACAGAGCTTTCCCTTTTTCCATATTTTAACGTCTTTTTTAGTCCAAAATATCAGGTGGAATTTTCAGATAGTAATTCTAGGTGGATTACCTGTGATTCTTTTGCAACTCATGTTATTTATTTCCAAATACTTATTTTCTCGATTTTTGTTTTACCGTGTACGTGTAATTTTACAGTGTATATAGTCACCGTTACCGAGGTTGGCCGAATGACGTGACTATTTATTACGAATATTCTTTCACATTTATCACGTGCTTGGCAGCAAACAGAGCTTTCCCTTTTTCCATATTTTAACGTCTTTTTTAGTCCAAAATATCAGGTGGAATTTTCAGATAGTAATTCTAGGTGGATTACCTGGGATTCTTTTGCACTCATGTTATTTATTTTCAAATACTTATTTTCTCGATTTTGTTTTACTGTGTACGTGTAATTTTACAGTGTATATAGTCACCGTTACCGAGGTTGGCCGAATGACGTGACTATTTATTACGAATATTCTTTCACATTTATCACGTGCTTGGCAGCAAACAGAGCTTTCCCTTTTTCCATATTTTAACGTCTTTTTTAGTCCAAAATATCAGGTGGAATTTTCAGATAGTAATTCTAGGTGGATTACCTGGGATTCTTTTGCAACTCATGTTATTTATTTTCAAATACTTATTTTCTCGATTTTTGTTTTATTGTGTACGTGTAATTTTACATTGTATATAGTCACCGTTACCGAGGTTGGCCGAATGACGTGACTATTTATTACGAATATTCTTTCACATTTATCACGTGCTTGGCAGCAAACAGAGCTTTCCCTTTTTCCATATTTTAACGTCTTTTTTAGTCCAAAATATCAGGTGGAATTTTCAGATAGTAATTCTAGGTGGATTATCTGGGATTCTTTTGCAACTCATGTTATTTATTTTCAAATACTTATTTTCTCGATTTTGTTTTACTGTGTACGTGTAATTTTACAGTGTATATAATAGTCACCGTTACCGAGGTTGGCCGAATGACGTGACTATTTATTACGAATATTCTTTCACATTTATCACCTGCTTGGCAGCAAACAGAGCTTTCCCTTTTTCCATATTTTAACGTCTTTTTTAGTCCAAAATATCAGGTGAAATTTTCAGATAGTAATTCTAGGTGGATTACTTGGGATTCTTTTGCAACTCATGTTATTTATTTTCAATACTTATTTTCTCGATTTTTGTTTTATTGTGTACGTGTAATTTTACATTGTATATAGTCACCGTTACCGAGGTTGGCCGAATGACGTGACTATTTATTACGAATGTTCTTTCACATTTATCACGTGCTTGGCAGCAAACAGAGCTTTCCCTTTTTCCATATTTTAACGTCTTTTTTAGTCCAAAATATCAGGTGGAATTTTCAGATAGTAATTCTAGGTGGATTACCTGTGATTCTTTTGCAACTCATGTTATTTATTTTCAAATACTTATTTTCTCGATTTTTGTTTTACTGTGTACGTGTAATTTTACAGTGTATATAGTCACCGTTACCGAGGTTGGCCGAATGACGTGACTATTTATTACGAATATTCTTTCACATTTATCACGTGCTTGGCAGCAAACAGAGCTTTCCCTTTTTCCATATTTTAACGTCTTTTTTAGTCCAAAATATCAGGTGGAATTTTCAGATAGTAATTCTAGGTGGATTACCTGGGATTCTTTTGCAACTCATGTTATTTATTTTCAAATACTTATTTTCTAGATTTTTGTTTTACTGTGTACGTGTAATTTTACAGTGTATATAGTCACCGTTACCGAGGTTGGCCGAATGACGTGACTATTTATTACGAATATTCTTTCACATTTATCACGTGCTTGGCAGCAAACAGAGCTTTCCCTTTTTCCATATTTTAACGTCTTTTTTAGTCCAAAATATCAGGTGGAATTTTCAGATAGTAATTCTAGGTGGATTACCTGGGATTCTTTTGCAACTCATGTTATTTATTTTCAAATACTTATTTTCTCGATTTTGTTTTACTGTGTACGTGTAATTTTACAGTGTATATAGTCACCGTTACCGAGGTTGGCCGAATGACGTGACTATTTATTACGAATATTCTTTCACATTTATCACGTACTTGGCAGCAAACAGAGCTTTTCCTTTTTCCATATTTTAACGTCTTTTTTAGAACTAAATTATGGAAAATATTACCTTTTACTTGAAATATTTTAGCCTCGTACGGAACTAGCTTAAAATAAAAAACAGTTTAACTTTCCCTGAATAATGACATCGTGCATCTTTTTTTATCGAGAAAATGATAAATCAAGCAGAAAAAATGTCAATTGGCCATTTGAATCAATGTAAACATTGGTCGGAGAAAGTGCGATATTTTTACGTCTGGTGTCTGGCGTCTGGCGCCACTTGCTTCTTTGCTTGAAGCGAATAAGTGACCTCACTTGTGCATATTTAAGCATCTTCTTTTAAATATATCAAAAAATTCTGACTGCATACCATTTTATATATCTTGATCTATGATGAATTATTTATTTTTTATTGTATTATTATTATTATTGTTACTAAAATTTTTGTGAAGCAAGGCGATCAAGGTAATTGCTGTTTTTTATAGCGTATTATATATATATTGTTTATATATTATTCATTATTTTAAATATTTTTATAGAAACTTGTAGTTTGAAGTACGTTTGTAATTAAAAAAAAAATAGAGTTTAACTAGTGTAAGTAATTGAAATTTTTCAAGCTTTAAAAATAAATAACCGGTCAGTTGAACTTGCGCAATTAGTGTTCCGTACGTTGACTGCTTTTAAGATAAATATTTTTGTTACGGAGGTATAAAATGATCAGTAACTTCACAAAACACACCCCAAATGAGTTTTCAACAAAACTGATCACCTTGAAATTTTTGTTTTTTTTATATACCAGATAAATTATTAAAGGTAATGCACTCGTGATAATTTTCGTTTAATCTACACCCCGTGGAAAATATTCTACAATTTTTTTAAAATTTTTTTATCAGTACTTTTCGAGATAAAGGGGGGACAGCGATTTTTTAAAAATAATACAAAGAAAAGTGTGCGCAAGTATTACATTATATATATTTTTAAACTCGTGTTTTTACAAGCTTTCATTTGACTTCCCACTCGATGACCTAGTACTTTTTTCGAAACCTTATACCCTAAAGCAAACTTGCAGTTTTTTTTTATGAGCATATCACATATGCTGCAGGGAAATCCCTAAAGCGCCACAGGAGCGATGCGTATGCGGAAAAAGCAATTCGCATTGGTCTTGAATTGCTGTAAATTATACTCGGTGGAAAACACAGTCTTGGGCAAATCATTACCCAAGAATGAGGTTCTCTATATAAAGGACCACTTGAAAACGGTTGTATGACGAGTTACAAGCTGAACTTCATACGGATTTGAAGAATTAGCGCGACATGTATTCCTAGCATGCATCACTTTGGGAGGATTTAAGCGGGTTACATCCATCGAACACTTTCAATGAAAATACTTGTAGAATAGACTCCAGTCGTCAATCGTTCTTAAATATTCCAAGGAATCAAGGTTGTAGGTGAATTCTGGGTCTCCAATCAGGCGACCACTTCTCTTCTGAATAGAATCCAACAAATGTAGTGTATATTTAGGAGCAGAGCCCCAGATATGGATACAGTATTCCATCGTTGGTCGAATTTGGGCTTTGTACAGAAGTAATAGGTGTTGTGGAGTGTCAAGCTTTCTAGTTCGATACAATATTCCCAGCTTTTGAGAAGCTCTCTTTGCTATGCTTGCAACATGTTCATACCAAGACATATTTGCTCCCAAATTAACGCAAACAGCAAATTGAGTGACGATGCTAGAGAAGTGGAGTGCCCAAACATAACTATGTCGAGTTCAGCAACGTTAACTTTTTTAGAAAAAACTGCCGCCTGGATTTTTGTAGCGTACTCTCATCTGCAAAGCTGTAGATTAAATTCCTGGTCTTTTCCAGTAGATGATTAATGTAAATGAGACACTCCATAGTGCCAAACACGGTCGAATGCCTTGGATATATCAAGTGCAATCGCTCGAGATTCTCCAAAGTGTTCAATGGCGTTGTTCCATAAGTTAGAAGATCTCCTATTGATTTCGCTAATAATCTTCGGTCCTTAAAGATATTTTAGAAGATGCTAATTGACAGCATTTTCCATGATTTTCGAAATTATTGAAGCTGTGTTACTGGTCAGTAGTGGTTTGGCAAGGGATTTTTTGGGTATTGGCTGAACTGCAGCGCATTTCCAACGGTAAGGAAATATTTCCATTTTGTAGGACAGGTTGAAAAGTCTACAGAAAACTACTGTGGCAGGTAAGGTGGAATTGGGCGCGGCATATCGCAAGGATGAATGATAACAGACGAATACGTATGGTTGGATGGAGGCCTAGAGAACATAAAAGATGCAGAGGTAGAACACAGACAAGATGGATGGACGACATAAAAATATTAGCGGGACACGATTGGATCCAAAAAGCAAACAACAGAGTTTATTGAGGACAACTTGGGGAGGCTTACATTCGGCTATGGATGGAATAAGCTAATGATGATGATTATGATGGTAGGTATTCCATCAGCACCAGAAGCTTTTTTGGTATTTAGCTTTATTAAAAGACGTTTTATGATACGCAGGCTGAAGACGATATCGAGCATCCTTGACTGCACTATGTGATAAGAGAGTGGTCAGTGGTCATGTTAATTACATTTTTAATCACCTCACTTAGGAAAGTATTATAACCGTGAAAAAATCAGTCATTTAATTTTTGTATTTATTGAGGTTGCATGGTTACTATATCACGAAAACATAGTTTCTAATTCAAGTGGATCTGTCGATGAGTAGGTCTATTATTGCAATAATTGTCTAAAGAAATCAGACACTGATAGCATACATAGTTTTTTAGAGATTAGATCCTTTAGTTACTAGTTTCTATATTACAAAAAGTTTTTTTTAAACAAATTTTAAGCATAATTATTTACAGTATAACATAGAAGAGGTGAGGGAGGGAGTTAGAGGGGGTAGCCTCGAATGGATCATATTATATATCATTTTTAGTGCTCTTTAAGGAAAAGAATTTTTCAAATTACGTAGATTTTATATTATTATTTTCTAACTAAACCAAAACAGTCAGTTGAGAAAACTTGGATGTGATTCAAGAAGTTACCCATAAAAGGTTCTTTTTTCGTTCGTCTAAAAGAGACAAACTTTTCAATGGAATTATGGTTTAAATCATACATAATAATACATCATCAACTGCAAAACAAAGTCTGGGTTCACTATACAAAAAATAGAAAAATAAAAGGTTAAGGTTAGAGAGGTTGCTTCAATAGAGAGATTTTGCAATGCTAATTTTGGTAGGCCACTGTCCTTACCTTTATTTAAAGCATGCGCCCACCGTTTAGAACTTGCGCAGAAGTAATGGGAAGAAATTAAATATAAGGTTCGTTCCAACCCGCATCAGAAACAGTCTTTTACAGTCGGGATTCTGCGCAGTAAGTTAATTGCGTTCCAACCAAAGTTACTAACGGTTAGCAAACTATTAGTTTTATGTTCTAACTAAAATTCAAACCTGTTTGAAAACTATCAGAACAGTTTGCGGATTATCTTCTAATCAATAATTTGGCGCATGCGTATTGCAACTATTTTGATTTTACTTGCAACATAACCTATAATCCGACAAAGTGGAAGCTTTGAATAAAAGTATTTTAAAAAGGCTTGTATTGCTAGGACACCACGAAAATCGTGAGAACATCTCACAAATTCCAACATTTGGAGTGATTTAGTAATTATACCGTTAATATATAATGTTGGATATATTATTATCACATACCTTCTAGATCCATTTTGACTTTTATGCTTAGCCTTGTAAATAAAAAAAAAATATGGTTATTCAAAGCAAGATTCAAAGATTCGACCGGCCTAAGTTTGTTAGGTTATATTTATTCACACGTCAAGTAAATTATCAGCTGTTCTAACCATACATATAAAAATTAATCAGAAGTCAATATTTGACAGACATGCGCGATAAACACGATTTGCAAATTGCTGGAAATCTGTTTCTGATTTAAGGTTGGAACGAACCTATAAGAAATCAGTTGTTATCGTTATTTGAAACATGCGTCCACCATTTGGAGCTTGCGCAGTATTGAAACAAAATAAGAGAAACCTTTATTAAGGATAATGATTTCCCTTATTTAGGAACTTATAAGAGAGGTTATTTGAAGTTCATTATTCTTATCGCTATTATGGTAGGGCCTGTTTTTTTTTCATACTTATAGGTATACAAACCACTAAGAAATTACAGTAAAACTGAAATAATAATCTTTTATTGCAAATAACACTGACAACAGTTAATTAATGTTCAGATTATGTTGAGATTTTACAATCTTTGGCACAATGGCATTAGAGTGTGTATAGTCCTAATTTCAAATGAAATTTTATTTATCGCACATTCGTATTACCTTGGAAATATTGAAGAAAGTGACAGAAACCTGTTGGACACAATTTTAATTTAGAAACTTGGGTTGACCCATGATATACTAATAACAGGTGTGCTTAACCATGAAATCAATGAAAAAAGATGAATACTAACCTAACCTCGTAATTTCTTCGCGTTAATACTGCGCATGCTTGAGATAACGATAAAGACAAAGGCATGTGAAAAATAAGCGTTGCAAAATCTCTCTAATATATCCTATTATACGTTAAGAGTTTTTGGACTCCGATATTTATATCATTTGTTCATTATATTCAATTTTAATACGAATAATATGTAAAGAGCAAGTATCTATTATTTAAAATAATATCAGTATTAATTTAGTAACGGTTATTTTATTGCTTACCTGTATGGCTCTTTTAATTCCTCAGTAACATAATTCAAATAGTTCCATCCTGAATATGAAAAAAGTCCATTATAAAAAGCCAGAGCGATATATCCCGGGTCCCAGTTAGTGCTCTCCATGGGAGCATGAAAGTGATCCCAGTGTCCTGTGAAGAGGTGATAAGCGCCAGCAGCTACAATGATCAGCAAGGCGAAAATTTTTGTTGCCGTAAACGTATCAGTGACTCGGGTTACCCATCTAAAGAAAGATGAAAAGTTAAATAAATAAATATATTTCTTTGGTCCAGCTACTTAAAACACATTTTTTTATGCAAAATTCGACTTTATTCATCCTCCAAGAGTGATACAACCAGTCCAACGCTTTTCTAACATTTCTATACCTTCCTTGTAGAAGGATTTGTCTTTGCCTTCAAAATAGGTCTGAGTTTCGGCGATAACTTCTTCACTGGCGCCAAATCCCTTTCCGCGAGCATTTTTTTGAGGCCTGCGAATATATAATAGTCGCTGGGCGCCAATTCTGGAGCACACGGTGGATGAGGAAGCAATTTGAACTTCAATTCATAAAATTTTGCCATCGTAACCATTGGCTTGTGACACGATGCATTGTCTTGAAGAAAGAGCACTTTTTTCTTGTTTTTGGGGCCGTTTCTTTGCGATTTCTGCCTTCATCCTCTTTATATAATTTTCGATATTGATGGTTTTTCCCTTCTCAGCATAGTCGATGAAAATCATTCCATGCGTATCCTATGAAATAGGAGGCCAAAACCCTCCCAGCCGACTGTCTTTGGTCGCTTCGGGCGGCTTTCGCCGGCTGCTGTCCACTCAGCTGACAGCCGATTTGATTCTGGAGTGTAGTGGCGGATCCGTGTTTCATCCACTGTCACATATCGCAAAAAAAAATCCCTTTTATTGCGCTTAAACAAGTCCAAACAGCGCTCAGAATCATCAACATGTTGTTATTTTTGGTCCACTGTGGGCAAACGTTTCGAACAGAGCTTTCTTGCCCAAATGTTCTTGCAAAATATGACCAACACGTTCTTTTGATAGCTTTAGGGTGTCACTTATCTCACGTTATTTCACTTTATGTTCGTCCAAAACAATTTTGTGGATTTTTTCGGTGTAACCAACTCATTTGGGCGTCCAGAGTATTCGGCATCTATACGACCGCGTTTAAATTCAGCATATCAGTAAAAGACGAGTGATTTTCCAGGAGCAGAGTCCCCGTAACACTTATCAAGCCATTGCTTTGCTTGAACGGTATTTTTCTCATCAAAAAACAGTGTAACTTGTAAACTATCTTTTTCTTCTTCTTTATTGGCTATTTTCTATCAACTGGATATAAGTCTCCCTCATGTTTGACCATTTCTCTGTGTTCTAGGCGACATGGTACCAGTTCAATGAAGCAAATCTCCTTAGTTCGTCGTACAATCTCTATTGGGGTCTACCCGCGCTTCTTTTCTCGCCCCAAGGCCTCCACCAGTTTTCCATGTGTCTAGCGACATATCCTGACAATTGCCACTTTAAGGAACCGATTCTTTTCACAATGTCTGTTACCTGGGTAACAGACCCCGTAATGCATTCGTTGGCTTTTCGATCTCTGAGCGATATGCCCAACATTCTTCTTTCAATAGCTCTTTGGTGGTCTCTTTTAAGTCAGGACCCATGTTTCAGAATCGTATGTAACAACTGGGAGTATACAATCCCCCCTTTTTGTCTTTAGTGTCATGGAGATTTTAATTTTTAAGATGTACTTTAGATTGCTATAGGCAGCCCATCCTAGTCTGATTTTCCTGTTGATTTCGATGTCTTGGTTTTGTTTGCCCATTGTGACAGTCTGTCCGAGGTATACGTATGAGTGAGTCCTTTTTATTATTCGACCACGTACCATAATTGTTTGGTCCTTTAGGGGCATATTTGTCATGAATTGCGTCTTATCCTTATTCATCCATAGTCCTATTTTAGCCGCTGCTTCATGTAGTTCTTCTAGCCTAGCATCTGTGTTAGTTCTTCCCGATTTTTCCCGAACAGGACGATATCGTTAGCAAATTTCAAATCGTGCTGGTGCTCGCCATGATTGCTAATTCGTTTGTCTTCTCATTTGAGTTTCTTGAAAACATTCTTTTGGTCCACTCTAGCATTTCTAACTGACTTAATCATTGTTCATGTTTCCACTGTGTCAAAAGCCTTTCTGAAGTCTACGAAAGCCATCGACAATGGCATTTTGTATTCCGTTCTTTTCTCTATAAGCTGCCTAACTGGATGGAGGTATTGAGTTGTCCTGTTCATATTTCGCTCCAATCTGTTTGTAATTATTTGAATGAACAGTTTCTATAACTGAGATAGGAAACTGATAGGTCTGTAGTTCAGGTTTGATGAGTCTCCTTTCTTGTATTTTTCGCAGGGATGTATTCTTGTTGAAAGCATTTATTAAATAGTTTCGTTAGTTCTTTTTGATTTTTTCAGCGCATTCCTTTATATATATATATATATATATATATATATATATATATATATATATATATATATATATATATGTTTTCTCTGTTCTATTTCTTCGTTTAATAATACCAAACTTTAGTTTTACATATCTCTAGGTATGTAAAATTATGCCGTTGTTATCCGATATCAAAAAATTATATTGGAGTAAACTTTTGAAATTGTCGCCTCCAAACCTTTTCCGCCCAACTCCTCTGGTTTCGCTAGTGAATATGATCAAATTTAAATATTTTTCTAAATAAATTATCATGATTTGTACATGACTACTAATTAAAACCGTTTCCAAGGCAAGTAACTACATGAAAGTTAAGGTTAGAATGTTTTTCAGCGATAAATTAAACATTCTAAAAACTGTATACAATAGTTTAATATTTGAAGATTCAAATTACAATAATAAGCAACATTTGGAAGAACTAACAAAAACTCTTTGACAAAGTCATGCTGATGGGTATGATGGACTATCGAGATAATCTTAACAAACCATCTATCTTGAACACATATTATGTGGACAACTAATATTGAAAGGGCAAAGTGAAGATAGAAGAGGAATTGGGCATAAGGTGCTTTTTTGCCTCTTAGTATTCTGGACTGGTCTGTACTGCACAAATCACTACGTAAAAACAAACTAATATAACACCAGGAATGGCAGTCATCTGCAGCCAATACAATTCTGTACAACATATGAAGAAAAATGAGGCTATGAATTTCTAAAAAAAGGAAAGCTCTTTTATAATAAAATTTTACTACCTATAAAAACCGTTCTCAAGAATACTGGATCTTCCTAGAAAGGCACAGGGTCTCCAGAGAAAGACCCGGCCCGATAGAATATCTCTGCCCCCTCCTCTCCTATCTGACATACATATTTACACTTATCAATTTTTGTAAGACAATACACTGATATATCTTTCCTTTACACTGTAATGATGCATTCAAATCGTTTAAGGTGTAGATTATCTTGCTTTTTTAACTTGAAACAGTTAAAGCTATTTCATACCATTTCTTCAGTCATTTCGAGTTGTTATTCCCTAGACCATCTCAACCTAATTAAACACTTTAAGAAAATAAAGTTACTTACTTAACATTATAGCAGTTTATCAAAGTCAATCCACAAATAGTGGCAGCAGCTAGCAGCCTTACGGCCTCCACTGGAGCTTTACAGTCACCCCAGAAAGGTTGGATAATGTATTGAGCAAATGTCATTGCCGTGATGGCATTCCCAGTCGGAACAAGTATAAAAAGTGCTATCCATAAATAGAGAAAAGCTGGTAAAGAACCAAAAGCTTCCATGATGTAGGCGTAGTCTCCGCCTGATTTGGGAATCATAGTACCTGAAAAAAGTGAACCATTAAGCAGAAATTTGAATTTACGGTTTTTTTGTGTCAATTATCGCAATTTTTTTTTCTAAACAATATGAGCCTATGCTTCATTTATAAATATAAATAGTGAAAAAGCTAAAAAAATGTCTTGTTGCATCAACAAGCATCGAGGTTTTTGCATTTAAAAATTTTTATTAATCGATAGCAAAATGATATCAATATGAATAAAACCGTAAGCAATCTTCTATATACCAGAGGACCTAAGGTATTTCATTGTGTAGGCTTCACGTTAGAGTATAAGTCATCAGACAACTTGTTTATAAGTGCATTTTATGGCAGTGTGCAAAAATTTATATCGATTGGACAAAACTCGTATGGTCGCAAGAAGATTTTTGTTTTTGAATTTGCAATACAATAGAGTGATAGAAAAATTTTCAAATTTATTTGTTGGTTCCAAACAATGTTTTACTTTTTTTACAACCCATAATTAAATAACCGGCCGAGTGCATGTCGGACTTGCGTAATTAGTGTTTCGTACGTTGATTGCTTCTAAAATAAAAAATTTTGTTACGGAGGTACAATGACTTCACAAAACACACCCGAAATGTTTTTTCCGGCCTTTACTGAAAATTGATGACCTTGAACTTTCTGTCTTTTTTTATATACCAGATAAATCAAAAGATAATGATGATTTTCCACCCTGTGGAGAATATTCCATAATGTTTCCAAAATTTTTTTTGATCAGTGCTTTTCGAAATAAGGGGCAGCAGCAAATTTTCGTATAAGTATGCACAAGTATTACATTATATATATTTTTGAACTCGTGTTTTTACAAGCTTTCATTTAACACCACACAAAACTAACCCCTTAAGTCAAAATTTAACTTTCCAAACTTCACGGCTCTGATGAGGCCATCAATTTCTATATTAGTGCCAAATTTCAACTTTCTATGTCAAATAGTTTCGGAGAAAATCGGGTGTGACAGACGGATGTACAAACGGACAGACACCCGAAGTGATCGCGTAGGGAACACTAAAAATGATGATTTTCGTAAAACTGCAATTGTCAGACGCAATAGCATATAGGTCTTTGGTTTTTTAAGGACACTTTAGCGACACAATTTTATTGAAAAAAAAGAAAAGTAAACTAGTGAATTAATATTTACTAAAGGTAGCAATGCCATTGACTGTACAGCACACAAAAAGGAATAAATTACAGACATTTCACAAATTAAATAAATAAAAAACCATAAACTTAAAAAAAATTATCGATTCGATTCATTCCTTTATGTTTTTTAATGAATTATGGCTCTAGAGCAGAGGTTCCCAAACTTTTTTCTCGTAGACCACTTTTAAAATTTTACTGGTTTCGGTGGACTCCCTGCTGCTACATTTCTACCATATTCCCAAAACTCATCAAAAAATGTGAAGATTAGATCTAACGATGGAAATTTGCATCGTGGCTGAGTTCCAACCCTAAATTAGGAGTGGTAAAATTAAAAAGAAAGAAATATAATATATTTTCTTGTGTTCTATTTATTAAAATATGATTACAGACTTAATAGAATTAAAATTAAACATTAATAACGTACCGTAACTTCAACAATGCAAATCAACAATTAAAAAAAATAGTCATAATTTTAATGGGAGGGATGTACTTGATGGATTGACAGCAAATTATCAATATTTGGCTTCAGTTTTGTAAGGGATAACCGCAAATCTCCCCGTTCTGTGATGTTTAATCTGCTCCTTTTTTTTTGTTAATAGGTTTGTAATGACACTAAAACTTTTTTCGACAAGGTATGACGAGGGAAACGCCATCAAAAGTTTTCTCGCAATTTCCCACAGCCCAGGATATTTTTCGGGTATTTCTGCCTGCAGCCAAAATGTTTGATAGCCTTTTTTAAATTTCACCTTCAGCTCCTCATTGATGCTAAGCTCGAGTAGCTCCTCTTGTAATACCACATTCGCCACTTCCGTTTCATCAAATGGATTTATGATCCATGATGGTATTTCCATCGTCAGAATATCTTCAAATCTATTTTTGAAGTCATCATGCAGGGCATTTAAATGTTGAACGTATGTCTGAATATCCTCATCAAGACATTCTGCCTGTGACAAGTTTGGAAACTGGGAGAATTCGCGCCGACTAATATTTTGCTTCATAAATTTCAATTTTCCAAGAAAAGCCGAAATTACACCCTTTGTTTTTCTTAAATTTAGGCTGTCCCCTTGTAACTGCAAGTTAATGTCATTAAATTTTCTGAACAAATCTGTCAAATACGCGATGTCTGCTTTCAATTTGATCAGGTTTTCTTTGAAATCTGGATCTTTACTTTCCAGAAACTCTAAAACTGATTCAAAAAGTGAGTAAAATCTTGTTAAACATGTACCTTTCGACAACCAGCGTACTTCAGTATGTAAGAGCAATCGTTGGAAGTCTTCATCATTTTCGTCGCACAATTTTGCAAATAAACGGGTATTCAACGCATTGCTTCTTATTTTGTTAACTGCTTTAATCACAAATTGAAGCGATTGGTGCAATCTATCACTCAAATTTTTCGCTAACAGGTGTTGTCGGTGGACGACACAGTGAATTGCAGTTACTCCTGGTATAATTCTTTTAAGATGGCTTATAAACCCACGATATCGCCCGAAGATAGCAGGAGCTCCATCTGCTGCCACTGAAATAATGTTTGTAAATGGAATCGATTTTTCCTTAAAAAAATCACTCAGGACATTAAATATTGATTCGCCTTTAGTGTCCATCTTCAAAGTTTTCTCGAATAGCAGCTGTTCATGGATTTCTTCGTCCATAACAAATCGAACATATGCCAATAATAATGCTTCATTACCAGGTAAAGTTGATTCGTCCAGTTGAATAGAAAAATCAGTTGTTTGCCGATAATTACACAAGAAGCTTTCAATATCAGAGCTCATTTCATCAATACGTCTTTGTACAGTGTTGTCACTCAAAGGAATTTTTTTGAGTTCGTCAAATGGAGGTTTGTTCAGAACAGTTTTTAAAACCTCTTCAACAACGGGTAAAATTAACTGTTCTCCGATGGTGTGAGGTTTTCCAAATTTCGCTATAAGCAATGAGATATTGTAAGATGCCCGCAAGGCATCATCGTTACTTTGAGACGTTGAAGCGAACATACTGTGCATGGTGGGTCTCTTTTCATATTTTTCCTTCAATGTTTGAAAATATTTTAAATCTTTACCTATTTTATCAGGATGACACCTTCTTAGATAATCTTCGAGCTTTGATGGTTTCATAGAGTCATTGCTCAAAACTTTTTTGCATAAAAGGCATATGGGCAATCGTTTGTCTGCCTTTGATGGAAGAAAACCAAATTTCAAATAATCAGCACTGTACTGTCGACATTTCTTCTTAGATTCAGACATGTTTCGTATCAGTTACCCACCTGTAAAGAAAAAAATGTGTTTGTTTTAGTAATCATAAGGCGACTTTAACAGGATATGGCTATTTTAACAGAATAAAATAGAATTAATTAATTATTGCAATGAAAAAACCAAAATGCCGGCGGCAAAACTGATTTTAATTATTAAAAGCAATAAACTGCTAAGACCCATATAGAGGTTTTCACAAAACGGCTGAACCTATTTTAATGTAATATAAAATATTTTTTGATTAATTATATTTTGATACATTTCTGCAAATTCGAGAGAAAATACTTTTAAAGAATATTTTGACATCAAAACTCAGAGATTTTAATGATTTATTTATTACTTTGATGTACGTTACGAGTGTTACATAAAGACACGTACAATTTATGAAAATATTTTTAGTCATTTAGCATTAGCAACTGCGAGGGCACTGAAATATGTAGAAACATGCAGGTCAATCATATATATCTCCTTTAGTGAATCACCACAGTCGGGTAAATAAGTAATTTTATAATAAAAAGTACTAAAAGTTCAATCTTTCTCGGCTTTCTGTTCTTTTATAGAAGTATCGAATAATGGCCATGTTCAGTATTTAATTTTTATTACGTACCTACTACACGCAAACATAACAAATATAATATTATTACAATATAAAATAAAAGTATGAATAACAAATAGGCAGGTACTTACTTTTTTCCGGCACTGGCAAACACTGGCATCGATTCACTCACACTTTTCTTTTCAAAATTCCGGAAACAAATGAGTAACCTTTGTCCTTGGCATTCGTATTTATATTGGTGAAGAATCAAACAAGTTCATGCAAGATTGCAAGCACAGCACAAGTCGTATTTCGTCCCTTTGCACGTCTGAACGGGTTGGTTGCGGGCGGACGGGCGGCGCTTTGCAAGTCTCGACGCGCGTTGTACTGAATATCGAATATGCAAGTTTTTACAAGTAACAGTCGCTGACCTTCTTAAAATACACTACTCAAAAAAATTAAGGGAGGTTTTAAAACAAGGAAATTAATGCTAAATAAACAGGATATCTGATCCATATGCCGGCCTAACTGAAAAAATTTTTTCGAAGCTTGTGGACCAAAAAAAAAGCAAAATATTTGCAATATTATTTTTTCGCGCTATCTGTTAGGATTGCATGAGAACCGTAGCCAAAAAATCTGAAAATTACAATCTTAAAGCTTCAAAATGCTTTTTTTAAAGTCTCAATACGACTATTTTTCACCGAAATACAGCCTATCAAAAATCACCGAAAAATTTGGAATTTTTTTTTGCTCCCTTAATTTTTTTGAGTAGTGTATTGATAGGTAAAGCCAAGCCAACATTTTTGTTCTTTACTATCGAAACCAGATAAATTTTCGTGGACCCCCACTTACAACTTGTGTACCCCCATTTTTTTTTTCACGCCAACGTAGACCCCCGTCGAGTCTCCCGTGGACCCCTGGGGGTCCACCTGAACCACTTTGGGAATCACTGCTCTAGAGTGTCCTTTAAAAAGACAAAACCTCAAACTGCAAGTAATAGGGTAAAAATTCTCGATAATTCTCCGTACGACAGTTGCGGTTTTACGATAATCGGAATGTTTTAATTATTGATTGTAAAACAAGTATTTTTTAATTATCGATTATAAAACAAGTAAAACATAACTTTAAATCAAAAAATAAATGTTTAAAGGCTTGAACCAATCTAACAAATATATTTTAAATTCAAAAAATAAAAATTTTCTTGTGATCAAATTGATTGGTCAAAAACTGACAAAATTTTTGTCGAAATACACAATTTTGTACACTACTAACTAACCCAATACTAAAAACTTTTTTCTTAATAAATTTTTTTTGAAATTTAAACAGTGTGACTCTGAAAACTTTAGAAAATTCAAATTTACTGCCAAACGACAAATGACAATCGGAACTGCAAAATCATTTCTTGGGTTTCAAGTGATGCAGTTGCAGTCGATGAAGAAAGAATGAACCAGCTAACAAGTGAAAAACTATAGAAAAAGAAAGAAACTAGAAAATACTTCCGATATTCTAAGATTCAATTAGCAATTAACAGGGCTCTACAACCAAATATTAAGAAAGACTAACATAACCACAAGAGACTACGGTCCTTATAATTAAGGACGGTTGGAAACTAAAAAGATTGTGAGGGACGTGTCTAAATAGGACTTCAATACTTGTATACCAGAGTATACACCAGACCCTGGACAACAATATAACTGTATACAATTTTTACTAGTCGATATAAAAGTGAACTTTGATATCCAAAATGAAAGTGTGATAATAATGAAAATACCGTTTCTGAACGTCAATAAATATGATGTTTTTTTATTTATTTTAATAGAGGGTAGTAAAAGCAGACTCATCCTTTATTGAAACGATAAAATACAAATAATTAATTTTCTCATGCAAATGAGCTGTCTGGATTTTAAGCGAGTCTAGACAGAGAATCTCGTCTGTGTCTGGAAATATCCGTTTTCCTGATATTTGTAAGTCACACTGGAACAGGAAACTATAGGACATTGCTCCAATAGAAGCTTTGTTTGGCGCCTGCTCGTAAAAGGCATGTTTCAAAAAAAAAATGTTAATCTACCTATATATATGTTGACAAGTTGTTCTAAGTTTATCTGCTTATTTTTGAAAATACGTTTTAATAAACTTACAGAACATCGATAATAGAGATGTAATTATTTAAAAGAATAAATATATATATATATATATATATATATATATATATATATATATATATATATATATATATATATATATTTATATATATGCAGAAAGTCTCAATACAATACCTGCTTTCTATACTATTTTTCTGTTATATTTAACTAATTAATTGGAACTATGAGAGAACATGTTTAAATTAATATTTAAAACTCAACCAACGAGGATAAGTGTTAAAAACCACTACGGAACATTTTATTTAGGAGTTACATCATTGTTATAAAAATGTAAATAAAATTAATGTCAAAAAAGTCTCCGTACACTCAAGACCTACATTGAAAAAACACGTTATAATCAGCTGTATTTTATCAAGCTATCTATTGCTCGCTAAACTGAAAACAAATGAATAATTTTCGGCCATACTTTATATTCTGTCACTTGTTGCTCGTAATTTTGCAGTGGGTTTTCAAAGTAGTTTTAAAAATAAATGACCGATGATCGATGGACCAATTGAACATTAGAACGAGAACAGAAAAGGAGCGTAGGACGTCCCAAAACAAGATGGCGGGATGATATAAGCGACATGGGATGGATGACAGCAGCTGCAAATAGATTGAGATGGAAATTCAGGGAGAAGGCCTACATCCAGCAATGGATAGAATTAGGCTTATAGTAATAGTGATAGTTAAAGCAGAAATGCAATAACGTCCGTGGTAGCAGTACTGCGTTGTCTTAAAAGTGCCATGAAATATAGTTGTAGATTTTTGGACACCTAGGCAACGTGGATGGATATTATTACATCTCCGTCAACATATATCATCAGAGAAATAGCCAGAAAAAGAGTAAAAATCCTTATATTTATGGCGGAGAGGCGGACTATGGAAAAATAAAGGAAAAAACTAGAAAAAAACTGTCATTCGTAATGAACGCTGCCTGAGGAAAAAATGGGAGCCCGAAACAAAACCTTTCAAATATACTATGAAAATGCAGCTTAGCCAATAATCTGTCATGTCAAACACGGTCGAATGCCTTGGATATATCAAGTGCAACAGCTCTAGATTAATGTATGATATAAGTTAGAAAATCTCCTGTTGCTCTTTGTTTAAGAAAGCCATATTGATACATGCTGATTTGTAGCCTTTTCGAGCATCCTTGCCTGCACTGAGAGTACAATGGGTGGTGTTTTTAGAAATCGACAGTAGAATGCGAAGCAAAGAGTTTAGTTAACAAGTGAGCTTTCTCAACATTTCAAGCTCGAAAGATCATAATTGGTTTGTGGAAACATGGAAAATTGTACAGAAATATAGGAAAAATTGTTAAAAAAGCGCATGCTACTGCTTAGTACATTGTAAACCAGTATAAATTAACGGGTTCTTATAAAATTTGACCACGATCAGGTCGTCCCCAGAAACTGACTCCACGTGAAGAGGCCAGTATTATTAGACAAATAATTATAGATCCCAAGAAAAGTGCACCAAAATTAAAAGAAGAAGTACGGGAACTATTTTCGAAAAATGTTTGTTCACAAACAGTGAGAAATTGTTTATACAGAGCAGGCTATAAGGGATATGCAACCAGGAAGAAGCCGTTAATTTCGGTAGCGGTTAGCTTTTGCTGGGGAATACGTTACTAATCCTCCTGAATTTTGGGAATCGGTAATCTTTAGTGATGAAATTAAAATTAACCTTTTTGGGCCCGATGGCAGAACTAAAGTTTGGAGAAAGAAAAATACCTCATTCAATATTAAAAAAATTTGTTCCATAGTGAGACAAAGGGGAGGCAGTGTTCTGCTTTGGGGATGCATGTCCGCTGAAGGGGTTGAAAATTTACGTTTTATTAATGGTACCATAGATCAGCATGTTTATCTGAAAATTTTGAGAGACAATTTATGGGAGGAGGAACTTAAACGGAGCGTTCGCAACACATATGAAGCTTGTGTGCTGCCAGTCGCTAAGTACGGGTTCGAGACTGTCACTTTTACAAGCGTAGTGCTGCAAGAGGGTCACGGAGAGAGTAATGCTGGGCATATCAGCTTACGAGATCGGGTGAGAAACGACTGTATATAAGAGCTGGATAGCACCTCTGAAATGACGTTGGGTCGGACACTTAGGAAGAAGCCCTGTGGAGAAATGAACCAGCAGACTGTTAACTTGGAGACCAAGAAACAGCGTGAAAAGTACGGCAAGACCGCAGCTGAGGTAGACCGCGCTAGAGCCAACTGAACCCAGGTTGCTCAGAATAGAGCGACATGGAAACGCATGGAAGAGGCTTTCCTTTAGGAGTAGACGGCAAACGGCTAAAGAAGAAAAAAATAACCCTCTTTATTATGTTTTAACTCAAATGAACACATTAAATTTCAAATATTCATTTCTTAGGATCGTGGCCGTATTCTATGAGCTTTATAGTAAAGCAAATAACTTGGTATAAAAAAAATAATAAAATGAGATGTTAAACTTAAATTAGTCACCCTTGAGTGAAACTGGCTGACGAAATTTTAATTTTAAGGTGAATGTACGCCACGGACGTAGCTCCGTGAATGATGCAACTTTTCACTACCTACAGTATAAGTTTAATTTGTTCATTTATTGATAACTGAAATTTTTGAATAAAGTTCACCGGATTTCTCCCTGATACCTGCACCATATGGTTGAATAGATGATGCAATTTCATCATGTTTAAAGTCAATACATTTTTTCCATGTAATTTTAGTAATCCCGCTGACGTATAAGTATTGCTAATAAAATCTAGTAAAGTTAATAAAAGTGTAAATGGGATCATTTAGCAAATATTATCGATCTTTAATTACATGTAAATAAGTTTACAATTTCATTCATAACGGATATTTTACTGAAATTTAGACGGCGGAAATTTCGACGAAGTGCAAGTAAAAAATTTTTGATTTATCAGGAAATTTCAATAGAACAAGTATATAATTTATTCATAGTGTTCATATATTTTTATGGATTTTAATATCATTCGAAAGCCCATTCTATTCTCTTTCTAATGATACCAAATTCCATACCTCATGCTTTTTCCTGATTAAAATGACTGAATGGGGAAGCAAGGAGAATAAGGATTGAAAATAGAGGTAACAGAAAGAAAAAATTAAACAAATTTTAAGTTTAACAATTAAATTTATTGATAAAAACCAAAATCAATATTTTGTATTACTCCCATACCCCTTAATAACGCTTCCAGCCGGTTTTTCATAGAGCGGATGAGCTTTTTCACCACTGTCTGTGGGATTCTTCCCCACTCTTTCGCCATCACAATCTTTAAGTCCCTCAGCGATGCAGGAGCTTGATTTCTGGCTCGAACCTTTCTTTTGAGCTCATTTCACATCTGCTCGATTGAATTAAGGTCAGGACTTCGCGCAGGCCAGTCTAATGTGGATATCCCCACTTCCGTCAGGTATTGCCGCACCAACGCAGCAGCATGTGGCCTCGCACTATATTGCATTAACACGAAGCTATCGCCAACAAACTCAGCGTAAAGAACGACGTGTTCCTGCAGGATCTCCTCGGTGTACCGGTGAGCAATTAATCCACCGCTACGAGTCTCATTAGTCACGTAAATGAAATCGATTTTCGCATCCAGTAAGATGCCTCCCCACACCATGACAGAACCTCCCCCGTAGGTGACCGTTTCAGTAATGCAGCACTGCACATAGCGCTTCCCAGGCCTCCTATTTGGTAGACTCGTCTTCTTCCATCATTGCCATGTAGGCACATTCGGGACTCGTTAGAGAATAAAACGGAGCGCCATTGCTCTAACGTCCAGTCGACTGTTCTCGGGCAAATCTGAGTCGCCCTTGTCGATGGGCTGCTGTCAGTTGGGGTCCGTTAGCTTTTTGGAGTTAGGTTAGCTTCTTTAAGTCTTCTTCTGACTGTCCAATGACTGACAGCCCGACCACCAACTTGTCGGAGCTCCTGCTGGACCTCAACGCCGGTAAAGTGACGATTTCTTAGAGTTGTGTTGACAATGAAGCGGCGCCAGACTCTTGGTAACGTCTGTAGACTCTAGAGACACCTGACTGGCTCAGGTGCAGTGGCGCAGCAACTATACGTTCAGTAAAACTTCTTGGAGATCCAAATGTTTTTGGTATTATTGGAAAGAGTAGAAAAATTAGAATTCTAATGACACCAAAAATAATACCACCACTGTTTGAAAAATGAATTCAAGGTCTGATGTTAAATGAAGCAAAATCGTTTGAGTCGATTTTTTTGCCCATCACTGTATAATGTATATGATTTGCATTCAAATATCAATCTGTTATCGGATTCGTTCCGGTTCCCTAGGAAATACCAGCCGGTCTTTGTCGAAATATCGTGTCAAAACCTTGAGACCGACACGACCACATGTTTGTTGATGCTGACGCAACAAACAAGGAGTTTATCAGACAAAACCATATTCTATTAGGCAAACTAATATATTTTTATTCACATATATTAGATAAAACAACCGTGACAATGCATAAAGAAGATAACGGCAAGAAATAAGCAAAAATTTGCACGCCCGAGGTATTAAATTTAGAAAAATAATATCTTTACAATATTTTTTTTGATTATAAAAATAGACGTTTCAAAACGGTGGGATTTATTTGTCAAATGCATTTTCAAAATAGCAATGCACTATGCCAAGTTCACCAATAAAAGTGTCCGTGAAAAAAACAAAAAATTGCAGCGCATTTGAATTTGTCCATCTTATAGTAATTATAAATTAGATGCATTTGAAATTGTGGGTAAAAAAAGTACAGGACCTTCTTTAATTATTATATTATTGATTGAATATTCAAAACAAAAATAATAATAAGTTAATATATACTTTACTTATTATCTCATATCCGATAGAATTATTAGTTTGTAAACATTCAATAGAAAAAGTATAAATTTATTTAATTATATATATAATTTAATTAAGTACGTTGCTTCATAATTTTTTAAAATTTTTATAAATAACATTTCGCATGACTAAAATCATTTCTTTTATTATGATTTTCAAAGTATCGTGGAGGAATTTATGAAACGAAAATCATTATAATGTGTATAGTTGGGCCTAACAATCGCACATTTTATCTTTAAAAATGCCTGGAAATCCCTATTTACGTATTTATATAATGATTATAACTTTTTGCACAAAATTAGGTTGAAATTAACATATATATATATATATATATATATATATATATATATATATATATATATATATATATATATATATATATATATAAATATATATATATAGTCGGATAAATTTGAATAAAAAGACGGTACTTACCCAACTCGGCGTAACACAGCGCGCCAAGCATAGATAATATTCCTGAAAGAACCCACACCACTATAGCCATACCCATTGATCCAGAATACATTAACACCCCCTTCGGTGATACAAAAATACCTGAACCAATTATAACACCCACTATAATCGCCACTCCGTCCAGAAGCGTTAATTCTTTTTTCATTTTGATGCCCTCGTCAGGGGAATTCTCCCCTTTTTCCGAAGTTTTAGACATGTTTTCGACTTATTTTTAACTAAAGAAACACTAAATAATGCAAGTTGTTTGGCATATAACCATGTCGCGTCGAGCCACCACGTGTAGTATCGAAATTACGACGATAACCTTTTACAAACATTACCGGTGATCGCCCCACCTCGACGCTGCTGTTACATTTCACGCGAAAGACCCGCTCACTGTACCTCTACCTAGTTTTTGGTTTTGCAGTGCCAGTAAGTGCCCCTCTTTTATTTAAATTACATTAGCATCACGGTACAAACATACGGGGTGCTGTAGGTCAAGTGTCTATTCAAAGAAATAGCCGTTTATTATCTGTTTAATACAGGGTATAAATAACTATTACTTTAATTTAATTCTAGGAATAGCTTGAGGTTTCTCAAGGGAACCCCGTGGGTTTGTCTACTTGGCTTCCTGTCTTACACTAAAAAAATTACAATATAAAAAACACTTTACAACAGATACAAATTTTGAAACTTACACATTACTGTAAGTCATTAAAAAAGACGACGTATACCTCCGAAATAATAGCTTTTATTTGTTTTATTAAGTAACTTGGTGCCTTAAGTGACACTTGATATGTGTGGCTTATCGTTATCAATACCCCACTGTAGCAAGTTGAAATTTCCGACATTTATTATTATTTAATGAGACTAGTTTTAAAAACGTAAAATTTTTTACACATGTAATTGTCAGGTTTCCTGTTATCAATAATAATAATAGTAATAATTAAAAAATAGCAGTGAACTAGCAACACCACCCCGATGACGCTCCATAAAACGACTTAAAAACTCCTGAAGCCGAAACGAGCTTAGTGCCTCCACCATTTGTATTTAATATGAGATAGTCAAGGTCTGATATTTTTTACTTCCTTCGATAAGAAAAGTATTGTATTTGTGACAAAATCACCTTCTGAAAGTTTTGCATTCCTTCACCTTTCAGGTCCCCAGGACACACAAAACCTAACTTCCATTTTCTGTCGATCCGTCTGTCTGTTGGCACAATAATAAGATATCCATCGGGTAATTGGTTCTCGAGTGATAAACTTACTAATGGACAGACAGACAGAGAAATGTTACATTTTATATACACTATTTGGCTTCATTTGTCACGGATCATAGAATTTAGTATTCATATATTTTTTTACGGATTTTAGTATCATTTGAAAGCCCATTCTATTCTCTTTCTAGTGATACCAAATTTCATAGCATATTTCATGCTTTTTACTGATTAATATGATTGAAAGGGGAAATAAGGAGAACAAGGATTGAAAATAGGGATAAGAGAAGGGAAAAATTAAACAAATTTTAAGTTTAACAATTAAATTTATTGAAAAAAACCAAAATCAATATTTTGTATTACCTCCCCCTCCTAGCCCTTATTGCTGCTTCCAACCGGTTTTTCACGGAGCGAGTATGCTTTTTCACCATCATCTGTGGGATTCTTTCCCACTCTTCCGCCATCGCAATCTTTAAGTCCCTTGGCGATGCAAGGGCTGGAGTACTGGCTCCAACTCTTCTTTTGAGCTTATCCTATATGTGCTCGATTGGACTGAGGTCAGGGCTCCGTGCAAGCCAGTCTAATGTGGTTATTCCCACTTCAGTCAGGTTTTGCTGCACTGATGCAGCAGCATGTGGCCTTGCATTGTCGTGCATTAACACGAAGCTATCGATAACTAACCTAACGTCAGGAACGACGTGTTGCTGTGCTGCTCCTCGGTGTACCGCTGAACAGTTAATCCACCGCTACGAGTCTCATCAGTCACGAAAACCAAAACGGTTTTTACATCCAGTGGGATGTCTCCTTACACCATGGCAGATTATCCTCCGTAGGCGACCGTTTCAGTAATGCAGCACTGCGCATAGCGTTCCCTAGTCCTCCTATAGACTCTTCTTCTTCCGTCATTGCGCCACGTAGGCACATTCGGGAAGAATAAAATGGAGCACCATATTCTCGGGCAAATCGCGCTTGTCGATGGGCTGCTGTCAATTTGGGTCTGTTAGCTGTTTTTTTTTTTTGGAGTTAGGTTAGCTTCTTTAAGTCTTCTTCTGACTGTCCAATGATTGACAGCACGACCACAAACTTGTCGGAGCTCCTACTGAACCTCAACGTCGGTCAAGTGACGATTTCTTCTTAGAGATGTTTGTTGACAATGCCTCTTCTTCTTCCTGATCCTGGTCTCCGTGTAAAGGTGCTAGTCTCTTGGTAACGTCTGTACACTCTAGAGACAGCTGACTTGCCCAAGTGCAGTTGCGCAGCGACTACACGTTGGCTATGCTCTTCCTGTAATAAGGCAATGATTTGTGCCGTTTCTTCCGGGGTGGTATCCATTTTCCGATGACGTAATTAGTGAACGGGTATAGCACACATATTGACGGTTCAAATTTCGATAAAGGAATGATAGAAAAATGCAGTTGCATGTGTTTTTATAGGGATAAGTAGCGCGCAATGAGTACGTTGCTGAGCGGTGAAAAACAATTCTACTAAGTAAAACCGTTTTAATTAGTAAAACTTTTTGGAAATCCAAATGTCTTTGGTATTATTGGAAGAGTAGAAAATCAGCATCCTAATTATAATGTTTGAAAATTAAATTCAAGGATCAGTGTTAAATGAAGCGAAATCGTTTGCGTCGATTTTTTTGCTCATCAGTGTATATTATAGACTAGAAGTAGGAAACTTGTGGTCACAGAAAATACAGCTATCGATACACAAAGACGAACACGTGGAACAAAATGTCGCCGCAAAACGGAACTGGCTGGCTACCGCTAGATCGTTGAAATTTGCCTCGTCGAGTTTCTCAGAGCTGACGCGCATTCATTATTCTTGTTACATGTAATACAACTTCTACTTGCGCGGCATCTCTGAGAAACCCGACGAAGCACATTTGATTGACAGAATCAACAAATTTGAACAATACTTGTTTATGGTTAAAGGGGTTAGAACGGATTACTCCGAATATATCGAATTGAATTTTTATACTTTAAAAAAGAGCAAGTGGATCATCTAAAAGTGTCTTCATCAATTTTTCGTGTCCAGTATCCAGTATACATTAAATCAAACATCAGCAGATAGCCATGCTGAATACAATTTTTTATAAACTCTTTAATAGACAGGAGGTACAAAGAACTCTTTGTATAACTCGTTTTTATTTTTATAGTATTTTATAAATTTATTTATCATCTATATTTTTATAGTTTCGCTTTCATATTATTTTTTACTGGTTAATTTCATTTCATATTTTTTTTTATAAATATTGTATTGGACGTACCAATTGCATATTTTTATGTAAATTGTTGTAACAAATGGCGAAATAAAGTCTGAAGTTATCTTTATATACATCTTTTTATTTTTTTCAATTTTAACAGAAAATGGCACGTAGAGGGAAATGTGAGGTTTGGCTATATCGCTGAAACCCTCTCGCGGCTAAAGTCTTTATGATTAATATCTCGTCATAAACTACCCATCATTTCAAATATCGGGCTGAAGTAATGCTAGGATTAAGGAAAGTCAACTTCAATAATTATTGAAGTTGACTTTTTTACAACACACATGCATAATTATGCGTGTGGGCTTGCGAAGGAAGTAATGGGTAAACCCATATAACATATAACTATCTCTTCAAAAAGACAAACCGTTGGAACAAAATATACCCTTATTGTCTTTGTTAGAGGTGCTGCTCAAGTAGTATTATATGTAATAATATTAGACACAAATATGAGTGGTATCTCTGAGAAATTTGACGAAGCACATTTTAATGTGTCTACGGTAGCCAGCCAGTTTCGTTTTGCGGCGATGTTTTGTTCCACGTGTTTGTCTTTTTAGTAGCGATAGATATATTTTCTGCGATAAAACACTTTACCGATGTTTACATATATTGCTCGCCGGTAATTAAGTATTAAATATAAATAATTAGTTATAATTTAATTTTTATTTACTAAGCAATTATAAATTTGTAACTTTTATCTTTATTGTAAACGGTCAACAAGAAGATAAAAGTGGGAGAAGATTAAAAACTAATTATGATAAAACGTATACGTAAGCTGTTTATTCCTTTTTGTAAAAGTTAAATAATGCCCTTATTTATGTGCAATAAGAAAAAAAAATTGCTATAATTTAATTAATTATACGTATTGTAGACGATGCCTACTTTTCAACTTTATGGTTAAACACGCAAAATAAAGTCCCTTTTCTGTCTCAGCTTTACTTTCACATTCAAGTGTAACTACTCCTTTTTTTATTTCCTTGCGATACTCCTTATTAGTAGCCTCCCCGCTTTTGAAGAACTCCTTGCTATTATTATTATAATAATTAATATATATATATTATATATATATATATATATATATATATATATATATATATATATATATATATATATATATATATATATATATATATATATATATATATATATATATATATATATATATATATATATGTATATAATATATATAATATAAGTAAAGTTTGTATGTATGTATTATTTTATATATATATATATATATATATATATATATATATATATATATAGGTAATCTCTGAAATATATATATATATACCAATCTGATTAAAAATATTTTTTTACTGGTATGTAGATTGGATTTTTGAGGTGACCATAGGCTACATTTTATAAGGTTGTGACAAAAGCCACGAGCGAGCGCCGAGCGGGCTTGCTCGTGACCTGGTGGGAGCCGACGATTGAGAAACCAGTGCTGGCGGGGTGTTTGTCTTGCTTGAGCTTGCAGTTCCAGTATCTAATTTGATTTTTTCGAAGTTTATGTTATGTATTAAAGACGAAAAGTTTTGTTGTTTTGTTATTCGTATTTTCAAAATTCTTTCATTCTTTTTGTAGGCACATTGTAGGTATTCTGTTGGTGTCAATAGGTACTAAATAACAATAAAAACATTTATTTATTGTAATTAGTGTATTTTTGTTCAATAAGTACCTAATGGTGTAAGATTCATTTAGGCAACAAATATTATTTTAGTATTCTTACTTAATTTAGGTATATCTACCTATTTCATTTAGTTTTGAGTTCTCTGCTTTTTAGTAAGCGTGATTCTGAAATATCTACTAAAAACTGAGTGCAATTTTTAAGTAGATATTTCAGAACACGCTTTTCCTTTCACAATTATTACGTAGTTAATTTCAGTTTAGGGTGTATAATGCAATTGTTTAATTATTATTATGTAGTTTTTTTTTTAGTGTTCCGAACGAACTCTCACACCGAATTTTCTCCGAAACTATATTGAAACTATTGACTATACTGACAAAAAAATTTGAAATTTGGAAAAAATATAGGAACTGACGGTCAAGAGCCTTGTAGTTTTGAAAGTTAAATTTTGACTTAACGGCTTAGTTTTGGGGGGTCAAATCGAAAGCGAAAAAAAGAAGGGCACATCAAGTGGGGTATCAAATGAAAGCTTGTAAAAACATGAATTCAAAAATACAATAATGTAATACTTGCGTATGAAAAATCTCTACCTTATCTCGTACTAAAAAAAATCCTGGAATAGCCTTCATAAAGTGTAGATTCGGCGAAAATTATCATGAGTGCACTACGTACAATTCATCTGATAATTCAGTACGCGCGTGATATAAAAAAAAACAAATATTTAATAAATAGTTTTCAGTACTATTACTGCTAGACCGCGGTCTAAGCGCGTTGCTGTACATTATTGACGAAAAAATCATTTTATCTTCATTATATAAATATCATTAAATAATATATATATAATATTTACACTTTTACTATTAGATTCTAGACTAGGTATATAAGATGCTGTAACTATTATACATATATTGATATATAAAAAAAAATATATATAAAATATATATATATATACAAATATATAAATTGTTTCTATTAGGGTATCTAGTTAACTTAGCCAACGCAAGGATTTCATTTTATTTTAAAGGCAATCACAGCATGGAACACTAATTGCGCAAGTCTAACTTGCAGTTGATCGTTTTTGTTACTTTTGGGAAACTGTGCAGGTGTGGCTGCTATTAAAGTTTAAGTAGTATTTAAAGACACCTTTATGTCTAAAGAGAAAATCGTAACTTTCTAGAAATAGGTCTGAGGAGAGGGAGTCGAATTGGGGAGTCTAGCGCTGAGCGCTCACAGCAGCTTGATAGGCAAAATATAAGAATAATGGCGTCTATTCCTATGATCCTAACGGATCTACCAATTCATTTCAACCGGGTGCAGTTTCCGGTGAAAAGATCGTTTGCTGTCACAGCATATGGACAAATTTTTAAATTCGTGGAAATCGATTTGAGACAGGAATGTTTTTCTCATTGCCAATTATTTGTCGGATTATCAAGAGTCGGAAATCCCTGAAAACTAATATATTTTGCTATCAAAAAATAATAATACATTAAACATAGTATATAGAGAATTCTGTTAACATAGGGGCTCAGCGATAGCTTGCTCCAACAGTTTACCAGGGTAGAGCATGTGGAACATGCTCTGGCTCTGGCACACTAAGCCGTCCATACCAATTACATAATAAACACCATATTTTGCGCGAAAATGTCACTAGTAAATCGATCACCACAAAATAAGAAGAATAAAATACCATACCAGAATTTGAAATTATTTAAGATTTTGCAGTGGCTTCTTTATCGGGCGAAAGAGCAAATCAAAGGATTTTCAAATTTCTGCGCAAACTCGCCATTCCTAAACAGTATCGCATAGCTTATCTATCAACATATGATATCAAACATTTGAATTTTTTTGGTTTTTAGTTGAAAATGAACAAATTTGAAGCAAATATACAAATAATTTTATAAGTTATATCCTCTAAGGTAAAAAAGATACTCTTCTGTATACTTTAATTATTTTTCGAATTTTGGTGCAGATGGTCAGGGTACTTTATTAGGGTTAGCTCACTTTTGCCAAGCGTTATTAGAAATATTTTTAGTTAATGCTCACTAATTTGGGGAAACTGAAGCTATATTTTACATTTTTTACGTTTTTTTTAAGTATAAACTACACCATTTTGGCTACTTTTTAAAAATTAAATCGGCTTTAAACTTTGTTCTTAAAAAAAACCCTGAAAAAGTTAGGTTATAAATGGACAACCTGCACCATAACTTAGTAATATATGTTTTATATATATACTATATATATATATATATATATATATATATATATATATATATATATATATATATATATATATATATATATATATATATATATATTATTAAAAGTATTTATGACTTAGCAGCAACCGATCAATCAATATAACGGCTTAGTTTTAGTCAATTATCCAGTACAGAGGACTGTAAGAAATAGGTCCTGTGTCCTTATTTAAACTCTTTTTATCTATATTATTATAACAAAGAAGTTTGTATGTTTGTTTTTCAGAGGTAATATCTGCAATTACCAATCCGAATTTAAAAACATTTTTACTAGTATATAGCCTGAACTTTTGGGGTGAATAAAGACTACATTTTATAAGGTTGTGACAAAAGGGAGCTGAGGCGGTGGAGAAAGAAACTACCACGAGCGGGCGCAGGGCGGCTCGCTCGTGGCTTGATAGGAGACGGCTTGGCGCTCTGGGCGTTCGACAGACAGCGCTGTAAAGTGTTGTATTTGTTTCGCACTTGCAGTCCCAGTCTTTAATGATTTTCTCGAAGTTTAATGACACGATGACTTGATGTTCTGTTTTTGAAGACGAAAAGGTTTGTTATTTGGTTATTCGTAGTTTTAAGGTTCTTTCATTCTTTTTATAGGTACTTTGTTGGTGTCAATAAGTACTAAAGAACAATAAAAACATTTATTTATATTTTTTTTTGTTCTTAGTGTATTTTTGTTCAATAAGTACCTAATAGTGTGAGATTCATTTAGGCAACAAATATTATTTTAGTAATCTTCCTTAATTTAGGTATACCTAGCTACTTTATTTAGTTGTGAGTTCTCCGCTATCTAGTAAGAGTGTTCAGAAAATCTAGTAAAAATTGTGTGAAATTATTGCATTTCTTTTCACAATTATTACGTAGTTAATTTCAGTTTGAGGTGTATGATGCAATTGTTTAATTATTATTCAGTATCGGATTACTTTGTCTGTCCGTCTGTCTGTTACACCCGATTTTCTTCGAAGCTCTTTGAGATAGAAAGTTGAAATTTGGCACAACTATAGGAATTGATTTCCCAAGAGCCTTAGAGTTTTGAAAGTTAAATTTTGACTTAAGAGGTTAGTTTTAAAGGGTGAAATCAAAAGAGAAATTTTTCATTAACCAGGTTCTCGAGTGGGATGACAAATGAAAGCTTGTGAAAACACGAGCTCAAAAATATATGTGATATAGTACTTGCACACACTTACACTCACATAATTAAAAAATCGTTATTCCACCACGCTCTCTCAAAAAGTACCGAAGAGTCTTCGTAAAGTGTAAATTGAGGAAAAATTATTACGAATGCATTACGTTTGATAATTTATCTGGTTTAAAAAAAAAAAAATAATATTTCAGTACTTACTGCTACCGCGTCGTGCGTCGCTGTACCGAGAAAAAATAATTTTATGTTATTTGTTTAGAATGAAACAAATATTAAGGTAGTAAATATTTGTTTTACACTTTTACTACTAGATTCTAGATTGAGCTAGACTGATTTATTGACTATCAGGTAGCTAAAATGCTATCACTATTGTACATTATTGACTAAAAAAAAACGTGAAAATACATACTGCGTCTTAAGATATATACATATCAAGGACCTAATTAACTTAGGTTAGGTAAAGATTTTACTTTATTTTAAAGGTAATCACGGTATGGGTCAATAATTGCGAAAGTTCAACTTGCACTTAACCGTTTTATTTACTTTTAGGAAACTGTGCATGTGTAAAGACATTATGTCTAAAAGAAAATCGTAACTTCCTAGAAATACATCTGAGGTAACGGCGACTAGCATACGTTGAATTGGAGAGTCTAGACTTGAACGCTCAGAGCAACTTGACAGGCAAAATATAAGAATAATACCGTCTATTTCTCATATTTCTATCATCCTAACCGATCTTCCGATTCATTTCAAGCGGTTGCAGTTTCCGGTGAAAGGATCGTTTGCTCTAACAATACAGTCCCAGGGACAAACTTTCAAACTTGTGGGAATCGATTTGAAACAGGAATGTTTTTCTCATTACCAATTATACGTCGGGTTATCAAGGGTCGAAACTCCAGAAAATCAATATATTTTGCTACCTGAAAATAATAAAACATTAAACATAGTGTACAGAGAAGCTCTAACCAATTAACATAGGTGCCTAAATTTAAAAAAACGTTTGAAAAAATAACGCTTCCGCGCGAGCGAAGTCGCGGGCGGTTGCTAATATATATATATATATATATATATATATATATATATATATATATATATATATATATATATATGTATATATATATATATATATATATATATATATATATATATATATGTATATATATATATATATATATATATATATATATATATATATATATATATATATTATATATATATGTATATATATATATATATATATATATATATATATATATATATATATATATATATATATATATACATATATATATATATATATATATATATATATATATATATATACATACATATATATATATATATATATATATATATATATATATATATATATATATATATATATATATATATATATATATATATATATATATATATATATATATATATATACATATATATATATATATATATATATATATATATATATATATATATATATATATATATATATATATATATATATATATATATATATATATATATATATGTATATATATATATATATATATATATATATATATATATATATGTATATATATATATATATATATATATATATATATATATATATATATATATATATATATATATATACATAAGGCGAAGGCGTTATAATAAATTAACTGTCACTAAAAACCGACTGGTGTCAAATCGAATCTAAAATCATTCAAGCATTACATTTTCATTTTTTTTTAGACAGTTAATTTTCGCTTCAAATTATGTTCATTTATCACAATAATTTAGACCTAGCCATAAACGAAATGAATTGTTTTAATCCAGATATCTCAAAAACGGCTGCTCAAATCAACTCTTACCAGGTATACCTTTTTTAGGTAAAAGACGTTGGAGAATAAGAAATTTTATGTAAAAGTAAAATACAGTGTAGCTCAAAAAAGTTATTTCGTTTTAAATGTGAGCAAAGTACCGCAGGTGGCGCCCTCTAAATTTTACAATGAAAATGAATTTCAATTTTTCACCTCAAGAAACCCCCTTTAGCTGAAAATTGTGACAACACACAACTTATTAAAAAAAATATTTAAGAAAAACTATAACCAAATTGAACTTTTGACACTCTGTATCTCCGAGATTATCCACTTTTGGACTGATTTAAGTTGAGTTAGATCGTCATGTTTTGACCTCAGGAATTTGTGGTAGCATTTTTTCCGCACCTTTTCGAGACGCCCAATATATATATATATATATTTTATATATATATATATATATATATATATATATATATATATATATATATATATATATATATATATATGTATATGTATATATGCAAG
>CM032447.1:54296086-54351397 GCA_019049505.1 Pachyrhynchus sulphureomaculatus
TGATGTTTGTGTATCGGTTATCAACTCCGCAATTACTTAAAGGGTTCAGTATTGTCCCGATTTTTAAAAAGCCTTTTTATAGTCCACCATTGAGATCCAAAGTGTTATGTTATATCCGCTTGCCTTTTCTGCCAATATTTTCATTGTTTGTAAATGATCCATAGTTCCATAACCTCATATAAAACCAGCCTGTTCTCGAGGCTGGTAATTATCTAGTTTGTTTGTTATTCCATGTATAATAATTCTCGTAAACAATTTATATAATACTGCCAGCAAGCTTATAGGTCGATAATTTTCTAGTTTATATTTATTATCCTTCTTGAAAATAGTTATGGCATTTAGCCAGGCAGTTGGAATTTTCGACTCAATTAGATAGTTCTTATATGAAGTTGTGCAATAACAGACTCACCTCCTGGTGCCTTCTTATTAGACATGCTCTGTAGGGCATTTTTTTTTTATTTTGGCAGCTGTGATGTCAGGAATACCCTCAGAGCCCACATTTCTAACTATTATTCTATCATTTTCCTCTTTGCCTGGTGGAGGTGTTTCTTTTGATTCATAAAGGGTTTTATAATATCATCCTTCTGTTTCTGTTATTTCATTTATTTGTATGAATTCCTGTCCTTTATCATTTATTAAGTTGGATACATGTTCTCTCATTCCTATTTTCATTTGTTTTAAGCTCTTTCGATCTTCCAACGTTTCCCTTATTTTAAAATTTTTGCATTTTCTATTATTTTTTTTTCACTTACTCACTTTTTTTTTCTGATAATTTTGCTTAATTCCGATATTTTTGTCTTGTTGCTTGTTCGATCATGTAGTATTTTCCGGTTTGTCCATTATCTTTTGTGTTTCTGGGGCCAGTCTTTGATATTTTGTTGCTTATTTGTATGTTATTTCTAAGTGTAAAGTTTCCAAATCTGAGTGTTGTTCTGTTCCTTACATGTATTCTTGTATACTATCTGCATATTTAGTTTTATGTTGTTTTATTTCTTCCCCTCCTATTTTTGTGTTCTGGGATAGTATTATCTTTCGTCTTTCCTTCTCTGTGTTAATTCGTACTTTCGCCCTCAGCATTCAATCACCGCTTCCTGCCTGTATTGAGTTTAAAACTGTAGTTTTTATTGTTAGTAATGACATAATCGATTTTATTATTTACATTTCCATCTGGACTTTGTCAGGCCCATCTTTTTTCTTTTGGCTTCCTAAAGAAAGTATTCATTAGATATAGCTATATATATATAAATAAATAAATATATATATATATATATATATATATATATATATATATATATATATATATATATATACATATATATATATATATATATATATATATATATATATATATATATATATATATATATATATATATATATATATATATACATATATATATATACATATATATATATATATATATATATATATATATATATATATATATATATATATATATATATATATGTATATATATATATATATATATATATATATATATATATGTATATATATACTTTTTATTCTATTTTTTTTCGGTTTCTTGAACACGTACCAACTATATTTTTTTTCCTTTTTCTTGGGTTTAAATGTTCGCAAATTGAAAGACTTTTTTTATGTCATAGTATATATTTTTTTTGTCAAGACGTCTCAATCAAATATCCTGATCTTTATCAGCTGTTTGCTCTACAATGACCTTTTTTAATGATGTTATATTGTCTCTACATACTATTATTGAATTTCGGCTTAACTTTTATTTATTCCATAAAGCCTTACACATACAATTTAAAACAAATTTAAACTACACATCAGAACATCACATGGACCATTTTACATAGAACATTTATATTTGGAATTGTTATTAGCATTAAGGTGATACAAAATTCTTTATCTGCTACATGCTTCGTTTTTTTTTTTCTTTTCCTTAGTTTTTCTCCTTTTTTTTAATATCATTATTATTATTTTTATTTGGTTTAGATTAGAACCATCACTGTATTTTTAGTAATATAGGTTTATTTTATTTTATTATATGCTGGTGTAGCATCATGTATTTTTGTTTTGAATTAATGTTGCTAGATAATATATTTTACTCAAACCTTTGATATTTTTTTTATTATTTATGGCATTTTTAATATTATTAATAATAATTTCACCACGCAAACAAAATGTTTTGTTTTGTTTGCGTAATATTTTTTTTAGTTTTTCGATTCCGTGATTTGACTATTTTAATAATTAATTTCAAAAGGTAACTGTTTTTAACGAAAGTTTTTTATGTTTTTCTTTTTTTTGCTTTGTTAAAAACAGTTACCCTTTGAAATTATTAATAAAAATATTAAAAATGCCATAAATGATAAAATAGATATCAAAGTTTTGAACAAAATATGTTATATTATCTAATAACATTAATTCAAAACAAAAATAGATGATGCTACACCAGCATATAATAAAATAAAATAAACCCAGAGCTATACTACCAAAATACAGTGATGGTCCTAATCTAAACCAAATAAAAATAATAATAATATTAAAAAAAAAGGAAAAAAACTAAGGAAAAGGAAAAAACGAAACATGTCGCATATAAAGAATTTTGTATCACCTTAGTGCTAATACCAATTGCAAATATAAATGTTCTATGTAAAATGGCCCATGTGATGTTCTCATGTGTAGTTTAATTTGTTTTAATTTGTAAATGTAAGGCTTTGTGGAATATACAAAAGGAATCCGAAATTCAATAATAGTATGTAGGAGAGATAATATAATATCACTAAAAAAGGGAAAAAAAAAAAACAGAATAGCAAAAAAAAAGTGTTTATTCTGGAGCACACAACTGATGAAGACCATGGTACTTCCTACACGGACACCTCCCTTGAACGGACAGTTTCTCATGATCCCGACCGACTCTCATATGTTATAATTGGCATTGTGTCTTGTGTCTTGGACGGACATTCTCTTGAACGGACGCGGATACAAAAATGTTCTCTTAACTGGACAACAAAACAATAAAAAATAAACGGGTTGTCTCATTTTTCTGGAGCGAGTATCGCTGTTGCGTTTTCCAATTGCGCCGAGCGCCAACGTCGCTGCCTGCGGGGATTTATTATTAGTCTGACGTCTCTGCGAAAAAGAGACACAGTGGGCGACACATTCATTGTAGAAATGGCTCCAAATATAAAAATTCTCACGCTTAAACAAAAAATTGAGATTGTTAAGTTCACATAAAGGAAAAGTTAAGTGTAAGGTACTCATCCAAGCATTTTAATATCGGAAAAACACAAGCTGCTAATATAATTAAACATAAAAAAATCCTTCTAAACAAGTGGGTGTTGAACAGCAATTTGATTGAAAAAAGAAAAAGAAGCTTTTTGACTGGTGATGGTACCAAAATTGACAAGTTGCATTATAACTGGTTTATAGCAGCTCGCCATAAGGGGGTTCCTTTGACAGGTATGCACATGAATTATTTTTTTTAGATAAGGTTTTCTGGAATTAGTGCGTCGATTTTCTTTTCATATCAATTCAAAGAATGGATAAAAGGGGTGAGAGTATCAGTAGGCTTGTCGTAACAAAAATGCAAAAAACTTATTGTTAATGTTTTTTTCAGGTCCGCTAATACGATGCAAAGCAAAAGAAATAGCCGAGTCTCTGGGACATTCTACACTTATTGCTTCTTCTGGTTGGCTTAATAAATTTAGAATCCGCCACAACATAAGTTTCAAAGCGATTTCAGGAGAAGGAGCTTCGGTTATTGCTGAAGATGTTTCATCATTCTGGGAAAAATGCCCTTCTTTAATTAAGGATATTCACCGAGAGACATCTATAATGCCGATGAGACAGGTCTGTATTTTAGGGCTTTTCCCAACAAAACGCTGGCGGGAGAAAAAGAAAAACTCTTAGTCATTGGTAAGGCAGCTAAACCTAGAGCATTTAAAAATATTAATATAAACAACCTGCCTTTAACTTGGAAAAATAATAAGAAAGCTTGGATGACAGGAGAAATTATGACAGAGTGGTTGCAAGATCTTGATGACAAAAGAAAAAAGAGACAGTCGGACTGGAAATAGCCGGTATGATTCCATTAAATTCACTTACGAAGTTGAGAACAAAGGACAACTGCCTTTTCTAGATATTTTAATTATTAAAAATAGTAATAGATTAGAATTTGATATCTATAAGAAAGACACAGTAACAGATAGATAGATTAGCGCATTACATTTTTTAGTTCATCGTTTGGTCACATTTCCTCTGAATAAAGTAAACTTCAATAATGAAGGGAATCGTATTAGATATATAACTAGAGTTAATGGTTATGACGATGACTTAGTAAACAAGCTAATAAATAGACATAAGTTCAGATTAAATATTCAGAATTCCATCTTTTTTACACGCGAAGAAAATAACTCCAAGTATGTTTCCATACCATATAATCCGAAATATAACAGGTATATATAAGGTATTTAATAAGGTAGGCCTCACCTTAGTTTATAATAAGACAATCTGAGGAATATCTTAAGAAATCCCAAAGATAAGGTTCCTAATTGTGAGAAAAGTGGAATTTATGAAATTAGTTGTAATGATTGTGGGCAAACTAAAAGGTCAATTAAAACAGGATTTAAAGAACATTTAGCACACTTAAAATATAGTAGAACAGAAAAGTCTAGCATTGCCGAACATGCCCTTGAAGCTAATTATATTGTAACATTAGATAATCTAAGATTAATTAAAAATGTATCTGATAGGAGGTTGTTGAACGCATACGAAAGTATGGAAATTATAAAATGTAAAAGTAGTTTAAATAAAGACAGAGGGCCTATTTCTTATAGTCCCCTCTACGGGTTACTTGACCGGAACTGATGGCCTCGCCCATTCTGTTAGTTCCGCTTGAGTAATCCAAGGGTTAGGCTAAGTATAAACAGGGTAGATTTGTAGTTTAGCTTTAGTCAATCATCGCCTCTGATGAAGCTAGCATGGTTAGCGAAACCGCGTCGAGCGGTGGTGTAGTGGTGATATATACTGAGTAGTCTCTTGGTAAATGTTGCTCCGAGAAACAGTTTCTGAAATAATGAGATGTTTGTTTCCATTTTTTAATTCCATTATCAAATTCGCAAATGTGTTCCTTCACACTTCACCCAGGCTTAGGATAGGTCCAAAAGAATAGTCTTTGAAATTTGGAACATGCTTAAAGGCAAACAGGCAGGCAACAACAATAATAAATTTAAAGACCAACGGGCCAACAACAGTAAGAATGTAAAAACCAACTGGCGAAGGGCATAAAAGATTACCCACAAATTGATAAATTTGAAAAAAGTTTAATTGCTCAACTGAGAAGGTATTGGTTTCACAATAAATGTTCAATATGGCCGCACCTTCGTTAATGCATAAATTACTACGTCGTAGGAAATTTAAATGTTATTTTCTTAAAATGTCTTCAACTCGTAAAGCGTTAGCAGCATTTTGAATCCTATTCCACAATTGCTCAATATTATCGATTTGAACTTGATAAACTTTCGATTTCAATGCACCCCACAGGAAAAAATCGCATGGATTTAAGTCTGGGGAACCAGGTAGCCCGTGGATAGGAGCATCTTCACCTCTTCCGATCTATTTATTTGGGTAACTTTGGTTCAAAAAAATTCTCACATTACGCGCAAAATGGGATGGTGAACCATCGTGCATGAAAAACATGTCGCGACGTAAATTAATGGGTAAGTTTTCCAGTAATTCAGGAATAGTTTGACAGTTTAAATTCAAGTAAATGTCACCATTAAGTCGATTTGGTAATCTAAACGGCTCGATCAAATAGTTCACGACAAGTCTCATCCTGACACTATTTCTGAATTCGCGTTGAAACTGTTTTTGTTACACAGCATATGGGTTTTCTTCAGCGTAAACAAACATACATTATTATGTATATTTGTTATACCACGTCGATTGAAGCGCTCTTCGTCTGTAAACAGGATCTTAGCTGGGACAGTCGCTATGCGTGCTCGAATAATTTGTGAAAAATGAGAACGGGATCCAAGATCTGGAGGTAAGAATTCCTGGACGGACTGTCTATAAAAGGGGTGAATAATTTGTTGTCTAAGGATCCGGTTAGTTGTACTTTTTTATACTTCCGTTTGACGTTTAATTAAATGAGTGCTCCAGGATTATCGTGTACAATTTCAAGGATTTCCTCTTTAACATCGGGTGCTCTGGCTTGTGAAGGCCGCCCAGCATTATTCCTAATCGGCTTAAATAGTCCAATTTCTCGAAGTCGCCTCTCAATATTGGCAAAAGTTTGATGGTTAAGAGTCCGACGATACGGACATCTTTCATGATAAACGCGAGTACTTTTGCAACCGTTGCCGTTACAAAAACCAAACACTAAAATCATATCAGTTTGCTCACCAGAAGTGTAGTCCATAATAATCTAGATTTAAAACACTGTTGAGCTTGGGAATGGATTAATTCTCGTTAATACTCGTAAAACTTGTTTAATATCTGTCAAAAATTACTTTCTGTCAGTATTACTACAGACTAGTTAAGTCATAGAACATATGATTTCTTACATCATTGCCAGAGTGATTTTTGAACGTTGCTAAGTAACTATACAGTGTGAAGAAACGTATGAAGGAGGGCATTTGCGTATTTGACAATTAAGGTAAAAAATGGAAACAAACATCCCACTATCTCAGAAACTGTTGCTCGGAGCAACATTTACCAAGATAGCTTTTTTAGGCAGGAGGAGGCGAAAAATACGAATATTTAATTAAAAATATCATACAGAGTGGTATAAAAAAGTTATAATAATTTAAAAGTATACACAGTGCAATGAGTGGTTCCCCCTACAATTTACAACAAAACTGTGAGACGATTTCGATTTTTCATCTCAGAAAACCCCTTAGCACCGACTCTGGTACAAAGAGTACAATTATTAAGAAAGCTACTTAAGAAAAACTAAAATAAAAGTATAACTGTCCCTCAAAAATTACGCATTTTCGGACTAAGGTAATTTGAGTAGTATATGACCATTTAGGTCATATTTTCATCCCAGAAATCCACAGTAACTCTATGTACACGGAATACTGGTACACCCTGTATATATATATATATATATATATATATATATATATATATATATATATATATACATACACACATATATATATATATATATATATATATATATATATATATATATATATATATATATATATATATATATATATACATACACATATATATATATATATATATATATATATATATATATATATATATATATATATATATATATATACATATATAATACTTGACTTAATAAATGTTTACATCTAAGAGAGTGGTTTGTACATCCTATATAAAATATGCCCATTTAGATATTTGAATGATTAAATTGGGAGCAGCCTTTAACTGCCGGATGATATTAGCGCGGATAGTGTTTTTGATCTGCTCCATTCATAATCAGTAATTATTTATGTACAGGGTGTCCAGAAATGGTTGACGAATTTACTGTTTTGGGTAAAATATTACACAGTTATATACAGGAAAGATAGAGAAAATTAGACTCGCAAATTGCGTGGCGTGGATGTGATGAAGATACAGTCATATCATCTTTGGATAATGAAGTTAATCGAAAAGTAAACCTTTGGAGATATTTATTTATTTATTTATTTATACAAATTTTCCGGGAAACCCCACTGTAGTACAATTTTAAAACAGATACAAAAATATTAAAAATTAAAAAGACAAACACGTGACAAAGACTATGTCTAAATAAAAATATTCAACAAACACATAAACATCCTCAATAACAAAATATATAAAATAGATACAGGTAATGAAAGAACTAACCTCAAAAATATAAAAACAATAATAGTATTAACAATAGTAAACACTGATCAAGTAGAACCTCTACAGAGCCCTCAGCAGCTGGGACCTAAATCCCGAGATGGAGCTGTTAAACATATCGAGCCGGCCATCCAATGAATTCCAAGTCCTCAAAGCTCTATGAATGGGAGAGTGCCTCCCATAATTCGTGCGATGGAAGGGGATGCAGAAGAGATCATGATGGGGAAGATTGCCTCTGGATATATTAAAATTTATTTTAGCGAGTAGCGAGTCAGTGATTCCATTAATAAGTTTGAAGTTAAAACATGCATCATAAAGGGATCTTCTCATTTCCAAAGTATGTAACCCTAAGGTCTTATGATAATTCACAAGTGTACCGTTGCATTTGAGTGCGGAAAATCTCAAAAATTTATTTTGCACTCTTTCGATTGTTCCCTTATGCAACTCATAAAATGGAGACCAATTTACCGTCGCATATTCCAAGTTTGCTCTCACAAGACCACAATACAACACTCTCAAAACAGTCATAGAGAACTGCCCGCAATTTCACAAAACAAAACCCAGCATGCTTAGCGCTTTCTGGCTAACGGCAGATATATGCCTTGTAAAAGTAAGTCTTTCATCGGAAACAACCCCTAAACTCCTGTAAGAAAGTTGAACACCTTCAATCGAGTATGAGGATGGGACAGAAGCCAAACTGGTAGGGATTGATCATTCCCCTACAGGACCAGTTTAACTGGTCGCACCCTAAACTATCGAATAGTTTGGGCATGGCAGACTGTACACACACTCCTCTATAGTTGCTGATATCCTCCCTATCACCCGATTTGAAGATGGGAGATATGAAGCTGTGCTTCCATCTAGATGGAAAAGCACAAGAGTCCAGAGACTTATTGAAAATAATTTGCAGAGGTAAAGTGATTGAATAAACGCACCGCTTAATAAACAAATTGGGAATATTATCTGGACCACATTTAGTTTCATCTGGCAGCCTCTCAACTTTGGAAAAAACTCTCATATAGACTGAACTTCCTTAACAATATGTCATTAAAACAGTGCTGATCGAAGTCAGGCACCCGACAGTCATTGTCAATATACACACTGGAAAAGTGCTTCGCAAATAAGTTGATAATGTCAACACTGGAGTGCGCCATAATTCCATCCAGGTGCATGCTATTCGGGAGATCAACCGCATTTCTCTTACTATTGACAAACCTCTAGAAGTATTTAGGGTTGTCAATAAGAGAATTTTCCACTCGAATACGATGTGCCTCATGACACTCTCTAGACTCACCCTTACAGAGAGAACGGAAGTGCCTGAAAGCTACATAATCATCATATGCTCTGGTTGACATGTATTTTTTGTGGGCAGCCTTCTTTTTACAAATTAGATCCTCTAATGTTGGGGTGAACCATTTAGGAAAGCTTGAGTTCTTTACCCGCCTGACCGGAACAAGGCAGTCAACGTAGTAATACAGACTCTCATAGAATTTATCCACTGCATCATCCAAGGCCAAACCGCATAAATATTCCCCCAGTCCTGCGAGATCAAAAAATCATTAATGGCAGGGTAATTAGCATTATGAAAATCGAGATATAGCTCATCGAACTCGGAGGTATTAAAAGACAGCCCGATCCTCAAGCAGTATGCTCTATGATGTAGAGATTCAGGTAATAGTATATCTTCAGCCTGACAAGCCTCAGCATCTGGTGAGAAACAGAAAAATAAATCTAATATATATTTCTAAAATTAGGCACTTTAATCACTTCATATAAGTTTAAGAAACATAAAGTTTCTGCTAGCATTAAGGTAGGTGAATTTTCTGCGCACTCCACAGTAACGCCATAAGTCTCATTTTTCCAGATGGCATTGGGTAAGTTGAAGTCTCCAAATATCGCAAATTCAGCAACTGGGATGGACTCCGCTAGCTCTTGAACAGACAAACAATGTTGCTCATATTTATCATGCGGGGAATTAGGCGGAATATAAACCCATAATACACTTAGACCTTGTTTTGATTTCCACAAAAATCTGCTCCGTCATATCATAGGATACAGCTAATTTCCTGGACTGAAGCTTATTTGACATTGCAATCAAAACACCTCCCCCCTTACTTTTATCACTAGTTGTTGGTCCCCTGTCCAGTCGATAATCATTGTAGCCATCAAAAGAGACTTCACCATCGGGAATGCCCTTATGAAGCCAGGTCTCCACAAGAATTATTACGGAATAATCACACATATACAAAGCTTCTCTGAGATCAAGCAGCTTTGAGCACATCCCACCTACATTCTGGCAATAAAAGGTTAAGTCATTGCACTCCGCCCGCTGGGTGTCCCATTTTTTGGAGGTCGATTCTTCTCTCGATTAATGAGTCCAGCTATGAATGGAACCCCGTTGCGATATCTTATACCGAGATTCGTCTCACCCTCATTCTTCCTTCTTTCCAATTCTTTGTATAATCCCTTTAAGTGATTCCTCTGAATCTTAGTAAGGTCATTTCTAATGTCAATGCCTAAGGCCTTCAGTTTGGTTCTCTGCTTCAAGCAATGAGAAGCAGTAGTAGGATCTGGGAAGATAACTTTCATTGGCCTATTTGAGTCCAACGTACGTCCAATCCTAGAAACCTTGAAGTTGGTAGACTCGCCAATATCAATTTTATTCAGCAAATGGACTATTTGCGCCTTATCATGGTCAATTCTTTCTGATGAAACTCTGGATGCACTCTCTTCCATGTTAAAGACGATGATGTTTTTGGCACGGTCATTGCGCTCCTGTAACTCGAGGTATGGATCGATAATAAATGTTCCATCAGTCGGATTATCAGGCTGCTGAGTCTGGCGCAAGCCTTCATGATTATATGATTCCTTGCTTTCTAAAAAAAATGTACTGAAACTGAATGAGATTACAAACTTCCAAACCACGAATAGTTATAAATCACATACATGGGAAGATAGGGACGGAAGGTAATCGAGCGGGGTAACAGCAGTTGCGGGGAAGGCGGTGACGTAAGTGGTGTCTGGTTACTATTGGCTGCCGATATTGCTCGAGTGCAGTACGCGCGTTTTCGGCGAGATAGTTTTTGTTGTGAATGAAAGCGAAGGTCAGGTTGCAAATGACGACGATTTTCATGAATTACTTATGTTAAAGTTCTCGGCATTGAAACTACTGATTCAGACGCTGGATTTTCGCAATCCGATGATCCTCTATTTATAAAATAAAGGTTTTTTTTCTAATAAAAAACAGTGATTATTCGAGAATATTACACATGAACTATGACGTTGTTCAAATTTTGCGGAACTGAGCATGCGCAGAGTCCCAGCCAAACACAAGTGGGCGCCAGTTCCTTCCCCGGAAAAGTGAGCACCTTCCCCCTAACGTAAGGGCTTTCCTTCCGTCCTTATATTGCTATGTCTATGTTATATATAAACATATAATATGAAATATTAAGAGCTTGCAAGAGCGGAGTCCAGGAAACCTAATGTAAAAATTTCTATATTATGTATAAAGTATTTTTAATGTCATCTGACCAGCTATCAATGGAAACTGGCAGAGCAAATATTTTCTACATAACTACCGTCTAAACCCCAGACACAAAAAAGAATAGTACAGAGTATATCTTTCATAACTTCGTTTTCTGCCAGATTATTGATCCATATAAAACTTCAACACTATCTTTTAGGAAAAAAAAAACGGCCAAGTGCAGGTGCGGACTTGCCCAATTAGTGTTTCGTACGGTGATTACTTTTAAAAATAAAATAAAGTCCTTACCTAGGAAGTTACGTAGGTTCGTGACATGTATATATCTAAAGGTCCAATATATATTTTCACGTTTGTTCTAAGTCAGTAAAGTATGATAGTTATAGCATTTTAGCTACATATAGTAATAAAAGTGTAAAAAAAATATTTACTGCCTAAATATTTGTTTAATTATAGACAAATAAAATAAAACTATTTTCTCTCGGTATCCGTCTGTGTGAGTACTGAAAAGTTTATTAACAAAACTTCCACTATAATGTCAAGGAACATAGTTTTCATAGTTTTTTTATCCCAGATAAATTATCAAATGTAATGCACTCGTGATAATTTTCGCTCAATCTATACTTTATGAAGAATATTCCAGAATTTTTTCAAAATTTTTTAATCAGTACTTTTTGAGATAGGGTGGACAGGGATTTTTAGCCATTTTTTAAAAATAATACAAAGAAAAGTGTGCGCAAGTACTACATCATACATATTTTTGAACCCGTGTTTTCACAAGCTTTCAAATTTAACCTTCAAAACTATACGGCTCTGATTGGGTTATTAGTTCCTATATTTGTGTCAAACTTCAACTTTCTGTGTCAAATAGTTTCGGAGAAAATCGCGTGTGACAGACGAACCCCGTAATCCCATAAGTGTTCCTTTTTTACAGGGAGGAACCCGCCTTATGGATAATGCAGCAGTCTGCGTTACCTTAAGGGTACCCCAGAATCCTCCAGTTATATGATGGTTCTCCAGTCGGAGTGGCTGGCATATCCACTAAACTTCTTTGTCAGCTGGGTCTGCGACCCCTCACTCCTCTTACAATGTGACGATTATTCTTTATATAGGGGGTCTGAGTTTTAAAACTTGTGGGTTAGTTTCTAACGTGTACATCTATGCTACCTTAAACTAACTAAGTCTAATTAATAATAAAAGCTATATTCCCAGCTATTGTGTGATGTTTACATATTTAGCTTATTTCTTTGGAGAGGAGTAGCTCAACTACACTACGATCTTATCCCTATATACTAAGTACGTAATACAGTCTGTCTTATTAGTATTTGCAGTATGTCTGAGGGTTGCAAGTAGCGATAACCGATGTTTGCGTTGTGTCTGAAGGCATTAGCTATCTCAGGGTTAGGGTGAGCTGTCGCTTTCTCAAGAAAGTGAACCTAGGTATTTCGGATGAATTCTTTTATTTTAGGCATTTGAAACTCCCTGTGCAACTGGGTGTTGCGGACAAACCAAGGAACTCCTGCTATGATACGTAGGGTTTCGTTTCGAACTGTCTGAACTTTGGCTCGATGCTTTCCAGACATCTGGCACCATGTCTGGTGGCCGTATTTAAGCCCGGGCAGCATAGTTTTGTAAATTAGCAACTTGTTATAAGTTAATAATATACCTCGATGGTTCAGAAGCTGATACAGCTTCCCTAGGAGCTGATTTGCCTTACGCACGGCCGCTGTCACTTCGTCCTTCCATACGACCGGTTTGTCGTACAGAAGGCCCAGGTACCCAATGCTGTTCGTTCATCTGAGCCTAGTTCCATTGAATGAAAGTTGAGGAGGGTCTCTGGTACGGGTCTGAAAGGCGCGCTAGATGACGTTGAAGTCGGGCTGTGATATGGTCGATCCTGTTAGAGATGGCCGTGTTATTAGCGTAAAGTTGAAGGGTAGTGAAACGATCTTTTGGAATATCAGATACATAGATGTTGATTGGGTGTGGTGATAAAGCAGAGTCCTGGAGAACTCCGGCTCTTATTCTCTTAATAACAGAAAAGGATTGCTCTACACGGATCCTTTCAAAGAGGAATGATTGGATCAGAGCATTTAACTAATGAAGGTTAAGTGTTCCATACGAAACCTTAAAAACTACCGTATCTCACGATGGTGCAGCGCTGCTAAAAAACCGGAACGATTGCACATGTTCTGCTAATAAACCTCGCTGTGGATACGTACTGATGTTGTCACTTATATTTATCAATTTTAATAGCAGGTTATATGTGGTCACATATCACTTATTAAAGCATAAATTTAGGAAATATTCTGTTATTTCCTATAAATATAATGTTATTTACTTTCTTCTCTATTAGCTAAAATTATGCACCATAATTTGACTTCATTAGATTACACTTTTAACAATATAGCGAAAACCGGTGAATCATCGAATATTCTGAATTTTGGAAATTTGATATTTACATTCAACCAAATCGTAAATCAACGTTTCCAATTGCTCTTTATTGAGTCCAATGTTAATCATGGGTCGCGTTTAGATATAAACAAGCGGAGCCCTGGTCTAAACCTAGAATTAATTTGCACGTCTAATAAATTCGCTATTCCTCCATTAGACAGCGTATAAGTCAAACAATTCCAATAAGGGACAGCTGAGTACTAGCAGCATAAAAAAGAATACCAAATCTAAACTAACATTTCATTCATAAGATTCTTAATAAAGGATACTATTGAACAATTAATTTAGAATTAATACCTAATAATTGGGTTATTAAATTTTAAAAGAAAAACCTGTCGAAAGGAAACAATTAAACCCAACGTTCTTCAATCAATTAATTAATTCAGTCATAGTTTCATTTAGATTTATATGAACAAGAAATAAGTTTGGTAATATGTATTTTGACTAAACATGTACAAAAATTAGTTCGGATAATCCTAATATAAACTTAAATTTAACTAATTCTATATCCTTATCTGGGCCAACCTCTACCCGTGACTGGCCACGATCCACGAATTACCCCCAAAAAATTAGCTTAAAACTAAGGTTAGTGCCAGTGGTGGTTTAAGACAGTCAAGAAAGTGGACTGACACTTAATGTAAAAAAACAAATTTATGTTAATATCGAAAAATCAAAGAGTAAATGGAAGACTTCTCATTCAGAATGATCCCTTTGAACGGGTACGTCTGTCAAGTAAGAACATGACCGCTAGTATTCTTGAAAAAATGTGTTTCTAGAACATTTTTTGCCGTCAATGTATTCTTTGGTGTGCTAACAATGGAGCAATTACCTTAGTAAATTGTCCTATCGCCTCCTGCATCAATAATCGCCTGGCATCTTCGAGGCACGCCGTCGACGAGATTTTTTGCATACTCTGCAAATTTTTCGAATCTCGCGAAACAACTGAGTCAAAGTCCTCAGGGTCTTTCCTCTGAACTTTCTCTTTACAAGGGATCAAACGTTTTCAATAGGGTTGGCATCCGGCGATTGTGAGGGCCACTCTAGTATCTTATTGTGAGCCCTAGCCAGCGGCCTCGTGACGTAATTTTCGCCCAGCAAAGGTTTCTTCAACGGGCTTCGGAATTTGACATCATGAGCACGAAGATGTTGTCGAATGGTCTCATGGGACACACATTCAAACCCGATTTTCTTAATTTTGCCGCTCCTTGACGCAGCGTCAATTTAGCGTCCCGTGAAAACAAAGACACGATTCGTTTTTCGACTTTCGGAGTGACTTTGTCTACCGAGCCACGTTTTGGCAAGTCGTCGACATTTTTCGTCTCGTTAAATCGATTTACCCACTTCTTCACAAACGATACCGACTTTTTAATATATTTGGCGGCAGCGGAATGTGTCATTTTAGGCCCCACGCGCAATAAGTGGTTTCGACGAAAGCTTGAAATCCACTGATACTTTTACTAAAATATCTCGTAGACAAAGGTTCCCTATACCGATTTTTTGTTAAATCGCTAGAATCGCACCTACCAAAAATGAATTATCGCGGACACGTTCTTACTTGACAAACTATAAATATGATTATTCGACAAGTGTCATAACAATAACGATATCTCAGAGGAAATTCGAACGAAAACTGGGAAAGCACATGCTACGTTTGTGAAGATGAAAAACTTTTTCTCAAGCTACAATATAAACCTAAACCTAACAACGAGATTAGTTAGATGCTACGTTTTCTCGGATCTGCTCTACGCGGTAGAGGTGTGGACGCTACAACTACAAAATAACACCAGTAACCTGGACACATTCGAAATGTGGGTATATAAAAGGATACTTGGAATACCTTGGGTCGATAAAGTCACGAACGTTGAAGTGTTACAAAGAATGAACAAAGGTCGAGAAATTCTAGTTATTATGTTAAACAGCGAAAAATCGAATATCTGGGTCATATGATGAAAGGGAAAAAATACCAACTATTGAAGTGGATCATGCAAGGAAAGGTTCAGGGCAGAAGGAGTATTAGACGATGGCGTATCTCTTGGCTTCGTAACCTGGGAGAATGGTTTGGGTTCAAAAATACGAGTAGATATGATCAACGGCGTAGATAGAACCTGGAGAAGAAGGTTAGTGCGGTTAAATCTAACTTAAACTACTATTGAATGAATTAATTATTTATGTAAATAATTAATTTGTTCAGTTTATACTTACCTGAATTAATCTGAGCAAACTTCAAAAATTATTTTTAAAAGAAAAACCGTAGTTTGTTATTGTTATTTATGATTCAGTCTAAACGTATTTAAAATAGTTTCTCTGTGAGATGCTATTAATTTTTATATTGATTAAGGACGTTTTGGTTAGTCGTGGATAGAGGTTAGGTCGGTAATCATAACATAAAGTCCAATTTAATTAATGTATTACATGGGGTAAAAAGTCCGGAGCTTTTTGAAGAAAAAACAATGTTTTTGGCAAAAACCGATTTTAGTTAGTTTCCTCCGAGAGCGGTACACTTACTCCAGCGATCTTCCAACGTTTGGATACCTGTCTTATAGTACGATTTGCCGAGCTCTCTAAAATAGGCCTCAGAAATTCGACTTCCTCATTTGAGCCAAATCATCCTTTTCAAATTTGGAAAGAGGTAATAATCGGTGGGGGCCAGATCTGGTGAATACGGTGAATGAGCAAGCAATTCATAGCCCAATTGGTCCAATTTCTCCAGCGATTTTATGAAGTTGTGAGCTGGTGCATTATCTTGGTGAAACAATACTTTTTCTTCGCTAAATGCAGCCTTCTTTGTTGATCTCACCATTCAAACGATCCAATAAACCAACGTAATAGTTGCTCGGTGATTGTTCGCTCCTTCTCAAGATAGTCGATTAATATGACTTCATGCACATCCCAAAAAATACTTTCTAGCTGATGTTTGTGTTTTTTGACGTTTCGGTCGGTTCCAGCCATTCTGCGGAGTGCTTGTTAGACTCAAGCATATAGTGGTAGATGCATATTTCGTCCATTATTAACGAATCGATGCAAAAACCCCTTTCGATTACGCCGAAACAGAGCCAAATACCGTTCTGAATCTTTGACACGTTGCTGTTCTTGATCAATCGTGCGAGTGCGGGTTACCCACCAGGCACGTTTTTAATATGCCAATATTCATGCAAAATATGCCTTACACGTTCTGTTGATATCTTCATGAAGTCAGCTATCTTTCTAACTTAACAATATGGTGGATTTTTTTGTGTTTTTGGAGTGACTGCCTCATTTGAACGTCCGGAACGTGGTGCAACATCGGGGTTTGTACGATCGCATTAAAGTTCACTAAACCATCGGCATATAGGTGCTTTTGACGGAGCAAATGTGCCATAGCACTTCAACACACGAACACAAGAATCTTCTGAAAGTTGACACTAACCGAAAAATCATAAGGTTGTTTGTTTGTGTTGCCATGTCTCGGAAAGTCTCAGGACTTTTTACCCCATGATTTTGGTCAGACGTGGATAGAGGTTAGGTCGGTAATTATAAAATTAAGTCCAATTTAATTAATGTATTATAATTTCAACTAGCTTGAGCTAATTTCTGTTCGTGATTAGTCAAGATCCATCTAACTATACTGAAAAATTAGCTTCTTTTTTCCGTGTCTTTAGTTTTTTTTTTCGAAAATGTTACCATTCGAGCCGTACAAGCTTCCTCGCTAAATATTCTTAACGAATAAAACGGCGAACCTTAGCGAAAGTGTGAACATGATCGTTAGAATTACTTTTGTTTGTAGGGGTAGGGTAAAAAAAAATCAAAATACCAGGGCATATTGATAAGTTTCTAGACTGGCATAGAAAAACAAGTAAATCTTAAAAACAAAAATTGTTTATTCAACCTAATCTTCGTTTTGGGATTAGGCAATAGACTCAGAGACCTAAATCAGCGGAATATCAACTGGTGGTTGGTCAATCAGTTCAAAGCCTAATTCATCTATTTTTTTAATACTAACAGCGATTTGTGAGCAGGTGAATTGTCTCGCAAAAACCAATCCCTTGAGATGCGTTTCCTAGGCGTTTTTCCACAATTTTTTGGCAAAGTTTGAAGTCTGAAATAACGACGAATAATATTCTCCAGTCACTGTTTTGCCGTGCTTCCAGTAAACTGTAAGAAGTATCTCATCCTTTACCAAATAAACGGAAGCAAAAACTTTCCTACTGATTTCGGGAAGTGAAACTTCTTGAGGTGAGCTGAACCAGCATGTTTCCACTATTCCTTTGTCTCTGGATCGTAATGATGGACTCACGTTTCATCCATAGTTATTCTTCGATCCAAAAAGATAGATCAATCCGCTGCAAAACGGCTACAAGTGGACGTTCATACATTCAAGGATCCATTTCTCTCATAATTTTCTCATACTCAAATTAGAATCGTCAGTAAGAAAGACACGCTCGTATGAAATATTCAGAGACTCTGCTATACGTTTCAACGCAATTAATTCGTCAATTCTCCAAAATCATTTTAGACACAGAAATGGGTTTTCTAGTTTTAAAATCCGCAATCCGCAATTTTTAATAGTGGCGTAGGAAGCACATTGTACCAGCAACGTACGGTTGTATGAAAAGTACCTGGCCTCGGCCAGAGATGCCGCTAAAAATTATATTTTTCGTAAACCAGTCACAAGAATCCTGTCAAATTTTCACGTAGCTGCATGATTTAGTTTGTGAGTGGCAGCCATTTAAATAGAACTGTGACTTTACAATAATGGAAAAAATTGAATATCGAGCAGTGATAAAGTATATATATATATATATATATATATATATATATATATATATATATATATAACAAGGATTTTCTACAGCTAACACTGTCTTCCTTCTCTCAGCCTTTGATTCCATCCGTTTCTATCTTCCCAGTCTCCATCTGTTAGACCCCTGTCCTCCATAGCCTCGTCCACATCGTCTCTCTACGATCGTCTGGGTCTTCCTCTTTTTCTTCTCCCTATAGGGCTCCACTCCGTTATTTTCTTTATCCACCTATTATCGTTTTTCTTCAATGGTGTTTATTACGTTCTCTTTGATGTTCATTCTGCTTCTTATTTCTTCATTTGTTATTTTCTCCATACGTGTCACTCTACAACATCTTCTCCAATACTCCATCTCTACCGCGTTAATTTTGGATTTATTTCTTTTGTTGATCGTCCATGTTTCTGATCCGTATGTCATTATGCTTTGTATTATTGATTTGTATATGCGTGTTTTGTTTCTCTTTGTAATGTGCTCGTCCCACAGGATCGAATTTAATTGTCTTATGCATGTTCGTGTTTGTCCTAATCTAGCTTTAATCTCTTCTTCTGATGTTGCGTTTTTTGAAATGATGGTTCCTAGATATTTAAATCTATCGGTTCCTTTGATTATTGTTTCGTTATCTACTTCTAGATTCTCCACGTTTCCCTCCTTTGTTGTTAGATATTCCGTTTTATCAAAGTTTATTGCTAATCCTGCTCTAGTGTATTCTTCTTTCAGTTTTCTTACCATATAACTGAGGTCTTCCTCATCTTGCGCTATGATTACTTGGTCGTCTGCGAAACTTAGAGTATATAAGTAATCTTCTCCTATTGGGACTCCCATTCCACTACATTTTTGCTTCCATTTTTTTAATGTTTGTTCGAGGTATATTTTGAATAGTGTTGGGAATGTAGAGCATCCTTGCCTTTTGATGTTTGGAGTCTCTTCCCTATTTTACGTCCTATTTTTATGTTCACTGTGTTGTTTTCGTAGAGAGCTTTTACTGCGTATATTAGTTCTTTGTCAATGCCTATTTCTTTCATTGCGTTCCATAATCTTTGTCTTGGTACTGAGTCATAGGCCTTTCTTATATCTATGAAGACTAGATGAACTTCTCTATTCTTGGCCAGTTTTTTTTCCATTGTTTGTTTTATAGTGTATATGTGGTCTATACATGATTTTCCGGCTGTAAAGCCTGCTTGGTCTTCTCCAATTTTTCCTTTTATATTTTCCTCCATGATATTTTTAATAATTTTTCCATACAAACGTCCCATACTCGATATTATGCTTAGGCCTCTATAGTTCTGCGGTCTCCCTTTTTAAATATAGATACTATATAACCTTTGGGCATTCCTCTGGTATTTTTTCGCTCTGTGGAACATGTTTCTCAGCATTCGATGTAATTTATTAGACCCGTACTTACTCGTAATCATTTCATTTACCACACCCCCAGGCCCTGCAGATTTATTATTTTTGAGTGTTTTTATTGTCTTCTTTACTTCTTCATAGCTTAGTTCTATCTCTTTTATTTCCTTATTCCGTTCTTCTTCAGGGTTCTCTTCTTGGAATTCTTGTCTATCTTCTGTTAGCAGCTTCTTATAATATTCTTCCCACTCGCTTTCTGGGATGTACTCTATATACGTCTTCTCTCTATTGTTAGTCCTTAATGCTTTAATTATTCTCCATGACTCTGTACTACTAGTTCCTCTTATATACTGTTCTACATGTTCGCGCGATTTTTCCCATCTCTCGTTCTTTTCTTTGTTTATCATCCTCCTCGTTTCTGCATTTTTCTCTTTATATTTCTGTAGATCTTCTTCTGATTTTGTATTCAGCCATTTTTCGTATAGCCTTTTTTTTCTCCTTTATAGATTTTTTGGTTTTTTCACAGATCCTAATTTTATGTTTCTCATTCTCGTTGTCTTCTTTACCTAATGCTTCTAGGGACGCCTGTTTGATGCATTCTTTTATGTAGTCATACATCTGTTGGAGGTTGTCGGAGTTAAATTCATTTAATTTTTGATCTAATCGTCGTCTATATAGGTCTCTTATCGTTTCGTCTTGCAGTAAGTGTATTTTGTATTTTATTTCTTTGTCTGCTTTTTCTGTTATCTCATTAGTATTTCTGTTTTCTTTATCTATTGTTTCTTTTTGCTTTATTGTCTTGTACCACGGTACTTTTATATTTGCTATTAATAGTCTATGGTCTGTTCCACATTCTGCCCCTCTCTTTACTCTTACGTCTTTTATTTTGATAGTGATATCGTTTTTCATTATAATGTAGTCTATTATTGATTTTAAGTTTCGTGTTTCTTGCATCCAAGTATATTTATGGATGTCTTTGTGTTTGTAGAATCCATTTGTTATTTTGAGGCCGTTTAGTTCACGCAGCTTTATTAGTCTCTCTCCATTGTCGTTAGTAATGTCTTCTCCGAATGGTCCTACGGTATTGTCCTTTGTTTTCTTTCCTGTTCTCCCATTCAGATCTTCCATTATTATTAATTCTTGGTTTTTCTTTACTTTTTGTGTTTCTGTTTCTAGTGTTTCCATGAAATTATCTTTTTCTCTTATAGTGCTGTCTTCTGTTGGGCCGTATACTCCTAATATTACCATGTCTTTTCCTAGCATTGTTATATTTAGTTTTATGATTCTTTTATTGATGGGTTCCCAAGATATTATTTTCTTTTTCCACTTCTTTTTTACTAATATTCCAACTCCGGCCTTTGCTCTTTCTTGCTTCTTTACTCCACTCCAACAATGCATCACTTCATCTATTTTTCTCTTCCACTTCCCTTTTTCTTCGTCTCGCTTATTACTAAAATGTCTATGTTCATCTTCTTAAACACTTGTATGACTTCGATGTTCTTTGTCCTCCATCCCTGTATATTCCAGGTGCCGAGAATAGCTATTCTGTTTCGGGATTTCCTCGTTTGGCTGAGTTTTAAGCTTGGGTTAACTATTCGCTTTGAAGTAAAATTGCCCCCCCTTCGTATCCGATGGGACTCCCTTCTTCGAAGGTGTGGATTGCCACCCGGAGATTTTTGCTTATCTTGTGATTTTTCATCCTACTTTTCAAAAACAACTAGCATTTCCCAGTTTAGGTTTTACGTGTGTTAGGGTGCTAACTCCTAACGCCACAATCCTCCTCCTTTATCCGGGCTTGGGACCGGCAACAGTGTTGATGAACTACTCAATCCATCCATCAACACTGCAGGCGGAGTTTGATACAATATTTGTTTTTGAAAATGAAAACGAATGATGAGATAAAAGAGGAACTCAGTGAAGTTTTATGGAGACTCTGCACCTTCGTTATCGACCATAAAATATTGGACAACTGAATTCAAACGCGGCTGTACAAACATTTTTGATGACGAACGTCCAGGTCGTCTATATGCAGTAACCACATCAGAAATGATTGAAAAAATCCACAATATAGTGATAAATGATCGGAGAGTGCGTGAGTTTGCTGAGACTGAGGGCATCTCAATCGAATAGGTGCAGAACCTTTTAGCAATTCATTTGGATATGAGAAAACTTTTCGCACGATGGATGCCGCGATTGCTCATAACTGATAATAAACACGCACGTGTATCAACTTTACGAGAATGTTTGGCGATGTTAAAGCGCAGTCGGAATGATTTTTGGCGTCGATTCATAACTGTTGACGAAACATGGATTCATTACAGCACACCAGAGACCAAAGAATAGTCCAAACAGTGGGTTTCCCGTCGCGAACCGGCGCCAAACAAGGCCAATGCGACTTTATTGGCCAACAGTCGTGGCCGCAGTGTTTTGGGATATAGGCGGCATAATTCACGCCGATTACGTTGAAAAGGGCAAAACGATTAATAGAGAGTATTATGTCAACTTATTGGATCATTTCAACAATGCTGTGAAAGAAAAACGTCCGCATTTGGCGAGGAAAAAATTTTTTTTTCATCAAGACAATGCACGCGTGCACACACACACATATGGCAAAATTTCATGAATTAAGATACGAATTGCTTCCGCATCCAGCTCAACTTCAAGCAGTGCAGAACAAGGCCCTGAGGATGATCACGGGAGCCCCGTGGTTCATGAGGAACCGTCAAATTCACAGGGACCTCGGTGTGCCTACCGTAAAGGCACACATGAGACAAACTCAACAGAAGTTCCTCGAGAAGGCGTCCCAGCACCCCAACCCGTGCATCAGGGACGCCTTCCGACTCCCTCCTCAAGCTAGCCGCCAGTTCTCTAGACCGTCGGACCCGCTGCTGCTCTCGGACGAAGACGATGACCCCCTCAACCGCCGTGACAAGAAGAATGTCATTCTAGGTTAAGTTTAAACTAGTCCTAATTTAAGTCTTGTTACTTCCTAGTTTAAGTTAGCGTAAGTCTTAATCTAAGGTAGTTTTAGTCTTAGTTCTAAGTCCTAGCTTTAAGAAACTTCATGTACATACCAAACACACATTTCCTAGGCTAAGTTAGTATAGGATTCCTATTATAAGAACTTGGGTTAAGATAGAATAAGTTTACATTTAGTATTAGAAATTATATATTTATACTTTCAAAATTATAAGAAAGAGGCTTTGCCTAGCTTAGAAATCAATAAAGACAGTGACACGCTTCCGCATCCACCATATTCACCAGATTTAGCCCTATCCTATTTCCGAATATGAAAAAAATGGCTCGGTGAAAAAAAAATTGGCTCAAACGATGAAGTGATTACTGAAACAAACGCCTATTTTGAAGGGTTGAAGAAATCGTATTTTTTAGATGGGATACAAAAGATAGGAAAACATTGGACTAAGTGTATCGAACTAAAAGGAGACTATGTTGAAAAATAAAATAAATTTTACACAATATAAAAATGTTTTTTTCCTGTCAATGCCAGGTATTTATCATACAACCCTCGTATAATTAAGCATGTCATCGTAAATTTCTTTAGCGGACGGACCATTTTTGTCGATCATATTTTCTTCAAAAATTCACTATAAACAGCACAATAAAATCTGCACTGTTAAACTTTGTGCATGTATTTATTAAATGTCAAACTACTATCCATAGCAGTTCCATTTATTTTTCACGATGGGAAGTGGTTTAGGCTAACTAGTTATCGGTAATCATAGTCTGTAAGTTTAATCCAATGACTCGGAAACACTTTATTATCAGGTTTATTTTTTGGTCAATATTAACGACTAAAATTGAACAGAGCCCATATTTCAGCAATTGCTTGCTGTTCTCACATCTATCGAAGCATCTCCAAATGCATTTCGTCGTATCACGACTCATCAGCCTAGCTTGGATCTACAGGGGAGAGAACAGAACACAAAATACTTATCACCAGATTAGCGTAATATGACTGTATCATACAAACGCACCGGCAAAGAAATTCTTGACAAAGTCACAGTTCGTCAACAATCTTTGCAAGGTAGTTCAGTCTTTAAAGGTCTGTAACTTGAACGATCCCTGGCAAAGGGCAAATATGTTTTCAATATTGGGCTCACATCACCCAGAGATACTAATTGTCGTATCTTATTTTTATATTGCTCTAGTACGGCATAAGTACTTGGTGTTCTCTTCTCTCTCCCGTCGTTTCTAGCTTGACTGAAGAGTCCTGATACGACGAGCAGTAAATAATTTCTGAAATATAGATTTTGTTCAATTTTAGCGATTAATATATATGAGTGGACCGATCCTTAGAGATTGCGCTGCCTCGTGGTTTTTGTTGCCTAAGATCTTGTATTTGTCACAAATTCCACTGCCAGAAGCTGTTGAATCTTTCCAGAACCATGTTTTTGAGGTACCAACTTCAGAGTAGAAAAAATATTTCGGGTAATGTTTCGAACGCATGCAAAATAAATAAATTTTAAAGGCGAATATTTTAAGAAACAATAAAACGATTTGTACTACAATTTTTTTTTCTTTCATTGTTTTTGTAAAAACTTAACGCTCGTATTATCTAATAGTTAATAATTTCTCAATTTTAAGCCGTAGTGAGATGTCAAATGCTAAACTTAATTCTAACTTAACATACATATTGATTCAGGATCATTTATAATTACAAAATATTTCGGGTAATGATTCGAACGCATGCAAAATAAATAAATCTTAATGGCGAATATTTTGAAAAAAAAAATAAAACGATTTGTAACAATTTTTTTTTTCTTTCATTGTTTTTTAAAAAATTAGCCCTCGTATTATCTAATAGTTAATAATTTCTCAATTTTAAGTCGTAGTGAGATGTCAAATGCTAAACTTGATTTTAACTTACATATTGATTCAGGATCATTTATAATTACAAAATATTTCGGGTAATGATTCGAGCGCATGCAAAATAAATAAATCTTAAAGGCGAATATTTTGAGAAATAGTAAAACGATTTGTACTAAAAATTTTTTTTTCTTTCATTGTTTTGTAAAAAATTAGCCCTCGTATTATCTAACAGTTAATAATTTCTGAATTTTAAGCCGTAGTGAGATGTCAAATGCTAAACTTGATTCTAACTTACATATTGATTCAGGATCATTTATAATTACAAAATAAATAAACAATGAAAATCGATTACATCTAAACTGACATTTTTAATCCTAAATTAAGTCTACCAATCCATATATAGTTATAATTTTTTATTGAAAAGTCAATTTAATATTATATTTGATATTTATAAACAATGTTTGTTATAAATTATTTACAAAGTCATTCAAATAATTAACTAAATTTAGTAAACAATCAACTATACCAATTAATACAAAAACAATATTTTTGATATATCATTGTTATTTTTCGTTCAATCTATTAATAATCCCATTTTTATCCTCAGTAGTATTTCAAACATTCCTAGCGGTTGAATTCGGATTCTGAAAAAGTATGGGAAGCTTTACTCTCATTAAATGTACTGGTCCAGCGTTATAAAGATATGAATATAGATGTATATGCAGCTTTTATAGATTACAATAAAGCTTTCGACTGTGTGATGCACGAGAAACAGCAAATATAGACAAAAGAGATCCAAATATTATTAAAAATCTGTTCTGGAATCAATCAGTGGAAGTTAAAATTGGGCTGGAAAAGTCCGAAAACCTAAAAATAACCGAAAGTTTAAGACAAAAGAACAAAAGAGATGCATTCTCTCATCACTTTTGTTCAATCTTTATTGTGATACTGTGTGTAATACGGCCATCTATGAATCCATGGAGGAATAACAATTAATGGGAGTACACTGAACAACATATGGTATGCTGATGATATTGTTCTATTAGCAAATAATATCAAAGATCTCCAGCAACTGATCAATCGACTTGTAATAGCTAGCGAAAGATTTGGATTAACTATGAATATAAGAAAAACCAAGTGGATGATAATAATAAAGAAAAATCTACCAGCAGAATCCCTCGAAATCAGTGAGAACACCGTAGAACAGGTCTCCACATTTAAATATTTAAGGAAAGGATATATATTCCCTGTCCAATTTCCACTAACCAATTGGTTCAGCGCAACGTGAAACACCCTGTCAAGATCCATGTTTGGGGATAAATTTCGGAAATAGGTTTTAGGAGACTTTTTATCTTTACCTACAATACTCTATTTATTTGAAAATGATAGCAATAAGTCATCTAGAATTATGCAAATTAGCATCAAGCAGTAGTAAGGGCCCCAGAGTTTTACCTACACTTTATCTGTAATGTAGCAGTTCAACAACTTCACTGGAATACCATCTGGCATCGGTCTACTATTCGCAATCTCTTATGTTTGAATACAATAGGAAAATGACTCTTTTTTTGTTGTTTGGGGCTAAATATTCTGAAGTAGTTCTGGCCAGTCTTATGGTAGGGGGTATATGCTCCTCTGCCATCCCGGTAGAGGACAGATATACTTCAGAGACGCGATCCTGCCAACGCTAACCTTAGTCGCCTCCTACCTCCTAATATGGGGAGGACATCAGATCCTAAGAACATTAATCCTTCACCACAAACCATCCCTTCAACTTCCTTACCCCTTGTCAACACGTTTGGCCGGCGCAACAAGAAAATGGCTAGAAACCCCAAATTAAAAATGAATATGTCGAATTTCCAATATGTAGTACCCCAGGCGAGTAGAGGAAACTCAGAATCTCGCACTGCTCTTGTAGTCAGTCCCATGGATTCTGGGGTGGACAAAAATTCAAAAATAAAAGATAGTTGTATACCCGCAGTACATAGGCAACCCAAAAGAACAGAATTGTATATAGCAACTTATAACGTAAAAACTTTAGGATCCGAAGAAAAAATGATCGAATTGGAAGAACTGAAAAATATAAAATGGACAGTGTTGGGTTTAGCGGAAGTAAGAAGAATAGGAGAGTCTTGTATCACCCTAAAAAGTGGCCATAAATTTCTCTTTAAAGGCAATGAAAGTAAGAAGATTGTAGGAGTCGGTCTATTTATATATAAAAAAAAATAGCAAAAAATGTTGTTCAGTTCAAAGCCATATCGGAGAGAATGATTTTAGTAGACATACAGATGAACAGAAGATGAAAATGTAAGATCATTCAGGTATATGCACCGACATCAGATAGCGAAGAAGAAGAGATTGATCAATTCTACGAAGATATAAACAAAGCATTGCTACATCATAAAACAAGATATGTCATAATAATCGGCGACTTCAATGCCAAAACAGAGAAACAAATGAATACAAATGAGAAGAGTGTCGGGAAGTTTGATTTGGGTACGAGGAACAGCAGAGGAGAAATGTTATCAAATTTTGTAAAACGAAAATAACTTGTACGTTATGAACATATTTTTCAAAAACCCAGAACATAGACGATGGTATAACAAGAAACGAAATTGATTATGTGTTATCAAATGACAAGAATATTGTAATAAGAATAAATCTGAAGCAGGAGAGACGTAGATTGATACCGCATACGAAGATAAAGACACCAACAGGAATAATAAAGCAAAAAACAGACGAATATCGACAAGTACTATAAAATTATATAAAACACATAAACTACCAAACAGAACTTGATGAACTAAACGCACAAATAACCAACAGCCTACTCAAGAATACAAAACAAATAGCAACATTGAAAAAAGAGAAAACACAAAAATTAAGTCAATAGACATAAAATCTCATGAAACAGAGACGACTATTAAGAAATGATCCTACAAACTGCAGATTAGAATTGGCAGAAATAAACAAAAAAATAAAGAAGAAGATCAAAGAAGACGTCACACAATACCGAAACTCGAAAATAGAAGAAGCTTTGAAAGCGGAGAAAAACACCTAAACAAACAAACGAATGAAAGGAGACGTCAAATAATAAAACTTATAAATAACGATAACCAAGAGATCGCACAAATCAAAGAAATAAAGGAAGCTACAGAGAAATATTATCAAACACTACTTGACACGAAAATATCGCCACCGCCCGGGAAAGAAGAAGGAAATAGAGTGATAGTAAGAAATGTGGGATCTGAAGAAATTCCCGATGTAACAACGGATGAAATAACGAACGCCCTACAATATATGCACAACAACAAAGAGCTAGGGGACGATGAACTGTAGAAATGATAGAGTACGAAGGGGGATCGAAATACAATCTCTTCAAGCTCTATTTAACAGGTGCCTCACAGAAAGTAAAATACAAACACCTTGGGTAAACGCCTTGTTTGTGCTTATGTTTAAAAATGGAAACAAATTTAAATTGGAGAATTATAGACCTATCAGCCTATTATCGGTACTGTATTAATTTCTCACTAAAATCATAGCGTATAGAGTATAGAGCAACGAACAAATTAGACAGTTATCAACCACGTGAACAAGCGGGATTTAGACGGGGATACAGCACTTTGAACCATCTTCAAACAATCAAATTACTAGTGGAAAAAGCAAATGAATCACCTTATGAATAGCAAAGGTTGACTACGAAAAAGCATTTGAATCGGTAGAGATATGGGCAGTCCTTAACGCCTTAAATAACAGCAGAGTCGATGAAAGGTACACAATTCTTCTTGAATACATATATAAAAATGCCATATTACAAATAATGCTTGAAGAAAAAACAAATAAAATGAAAATTAAAAGAGGAATTAGACAAGGCGACTCGATATTCCCAAAGCTGTTCACTTTGACTCCAGAAGACATGTTCAAATCGCTAAAGTGGGAAAATAAAGGAATAGACGGTGAACGATTAAATCACTTAAGGTTAGCAGATGATGTCACTCTGATCACTAGCACAAAAGAAGAATTACAAGAAATGCTGATGGAATTAAATAACAAGTCACGAGAAATAGGTCTAAAAATAAACTTCACCAAAACCAAATATCTGATTAGCGAAAGTGAAGATAACAGCCACGAATTATTAACAAAAGGTGAAAGAACAGGAAAGGTACCAACATTCATATATGTAGGACAAAAAATTGAAATATCAAAAAAAATTTAAAGGCTGAATTGGATAGTCTTGTTGGCTTGGTCTGCGTTCGGAAAGTTACAATCTACATTTAAATTGGACATCCTAAATACAATAAAAGCCAGAGTATTCGAACAATATGTACTGCAGGTATTAACATATGGCACTGAAACGTGGGCTTTAAATAAAAGTATAATAAATAAACTCCAAGAAAGCCAAAGAGCAATGGTAAATATTAGACCCCAAGATCGTATTTCTAACATCGAGATACGAAGAAGATCAAAAGTGACAGATATAATACAAGGAATATGTATATTAAGGTGGAATTGGGCGGAGCATATAGCAAGACTGAATGATAACAGATGGACACTCCGTATAGTTGAATGGAGACCTAGAGAATACAAAAGATACAGAACTAGACCACAGACAAGATGGACGTACAACATAAAAGGATTAGCAGGACACGATTGGATGCAAAAAGCAAACAACAAAGTTCATTGGAGACAACTTGGGGAGGCTTACTATGGATGGAATAAGCCAATGATGATGATGATGATGAGGAGTTCTGGCCAGGGGGGTGCGCTTTTGCGTTTACGTATTATTTACGAATAGTATGAATGAAACAGTTTCATAATGTTTAAACATTTATTAGAAAAAAAATAACATTTTATAATGAAACATTATTAATTAAAAAATGTACAAATGAAGAAGTCAATCAACAGTGAAAAAAGTATTACCAATCTTCTATCTCCGATATGTATAATTATAGGTTCAACAATGGCATCCACTGCCATGTCCGTAGTCCACATTTTATCTTCCACCCTCAATACATGCTCGAAACATTAGATATGGCATTCTGAAAAAAGTTTTGTACGTCTGCCAATTTATAGGTCGTATTGTTCCTGGCGACTTCACCTTTAATCTGTGCCCATATAAGTTTTATCGGACTGAGCTCGCAACGATATGGTGGCAGGTGATAAACAGTAATATTACGTTTTTTGCCATTTCGTCAGTGACGACACTTGTGTACTTGTCTTTATTTCTGAGAACTTCAACCTTCACAAGTTCTAATAATTCTCTCTTAATGCTATATTTTGCAAATGAAATGTTTTCTCGGTCATTCAAGATTGGATGTCCTAATTTTTTGAAATGATAGCTTGCGTTATTCATTACAATAATAGAACCGTCTAGTATTAAGTCTATCATCTGCGAAAACCAATCTTCAAATACATCGGAACTCATATCTTCATGATAATCTCCTGTTTATGATACGAATTTTAAAAGACCTCCGACCACTTTTGCTTCTAATAAGCGTAATAATTAACCTACGTCCCTTACCAGATGGCGAGCATTTTTTATATTCCCATCTTGCCAAAATTTCTTGACTTGTACCCTTCATTTATCCACGTCTCATCTAAGTAATATATCTTTTTTTCCTTTAGAGCGAGTTTTTCTAACTAGTGCTTTACTGCTTGTTTTGTGTTGTCTGTCGGCTGAAGTTCTTTTCTGCCTGGTCTCTTTTTTGGAGAGTCTATATTTCCCTCCTTTTCTACTCTTAAAATTCTGTGTGGCTTTATCAACTCCGGTCAATAAGAAACATTTTGTCACACAATTGTCCACACTTAAATCATATCGTCTTTAACGTAGTCAAATACATATACAGTAACTGTTTTGGTTTCCTTAATCTGTTTCAAACCATATACATTCCAAACAACAATAATGTGTTTCTAGATTTATGTTTTTCTCATTGCCACGATGTAAATGTTTATGCCACTTTGAGTCCACTGCTGGATAATAATAATCACCATATTGCTTATACCTGTGATGTACCTCTTCGCACTGTGAACGATGCTCTAGGGTTTGACGTTGAATACTTTGATTTTAGGACGGCTAATTTTTTGTCTATGAATGATTTTTTTGCCTCAATTGATTGGAATACTCTTCTCGATAATTAAGATATAAATGAGGCAATTAATCAATTTTATAATGTTTTATATCAAGGTATGTTGATGTTTGTGCCTATCAAGCTGTTTAAAAGTTCGAACTTTCCAGTATGGTTTTCTTCTCGTCTAAAAAGCCTTATTGTTAAAAAAAAAATAGCCCATAGGTATTACAAACAGACTATGCTATTTGCCGATTATGAGTTATTCTCACAACTCAGGGAAGAATCTAAAACTCTTGAGCGCTCATGTTATCAATATTACATAAATAGAATAAAATTCAATCTCAACAGAAGTCCGTCAGAATTTTGGAAACATGTAAATAACTGCAAAAGATCGAATGGGTATCCTAACTCCATGCATTTAGGGGGTAGGACGAGCAGTAGTAGTGATCTTACAGTCAATTTGTTTGCTGAATATTTCTCGAGTGTGTATGAGGATGCCCTTTTGGAAATACCGGACTACTACTCGACCCTTACTGAATTGACAACATTAAATAACGTGATTATTAGTTTGATTGATTTTTTTAGTGAACTGATGTCGCTCAGGCCTAAAACCTCAAGTGGGCCTGATGGTGTCCCGCCCCTATTATTAAAGAAATGTGTGCGCACCTTAAGCAGACCACTTCGCTTCCTGTTCAATCTATCATTGGATTTGGAAGTATTTCCTGATTATTGAAAAACTTCCTGTATAACCCCAATTTTTAAATCTGGTGATCATAGCGATCTGACCAATTATAGGGGCATCTGCATACAGTCGACCATACCAAAGCTTTTGGACTCACTGGTCACTTCTTGTCTTTCTTGGCACTGTAGGCGGGTGATCATGGATGAACAATATGGCTTTCAGCGTTCTCGTTCCTGTGTATCTAATCTTCTGACATATGAGGATTACCTGTTGGGCGCATTTGAGAGGGGAGTCAGCTTGATACCATATATATTGATTTTTCCAAGGCGTTCGACAAAGTAAACCATCGGTTATTGTTGAGCAAACTTGGGTCGCTTGGGTTCGGCATTCACATTCTTCGTTGGCTGGAGAGTTTTTTAATGGGCCGTCAGCAAAGTGTAAGAATAAATAATTCTAATCTCTAACCTAAATATAGTGCCCTCGGGCGTTCCTCAGGGCTCTCACTGCGGCCCCCTATTGTTTCTCTTATTTGTAAATGACTTGAGAGATTTCCTGACCAATACTTCTTTTCTCATGTTTGCCGATGATCTGAAATTATTCAAAATTATTTCTAGTCCTGTGGACAGTCTTGTTTTGCAAGCGGATGTTGACATATTTTTCCATTGGGCAACTTTAAACGGCTTAAGTCTGATACTGATAAATGCTCCTGTATATCATTTTTCAGATTAAAAAGTCCTATGCAGTTCGACTATAGTATAAATACAACCATTTTAAAACGGGTATATGAGATTAGGGATCTTGGTGTGATGTTTGATTGTTCTTTATCTTTCATCGGCCATCAAATGAGTGTGGTGCAGCGAGCCGGTAGGTGTTTGGGTTTTATTGATAGATTTAGTGCCGATTTTTCTTGTAATGTGTTTAAATTATTATATTGCTCGTACGTTCGACCGATTTTGGAGTATGCAAGCCCGGTGTGGTCTCCTTTTTATAATGTCCATATTAATCAGCTGGAGAGTGTCCAAAAAAAATTCTTACGTATCTGTTCTTTTAAACTGAAAATTCCTTTAACTGAGGGACATACCAACTATGACCTGGTACAAAGATTTTTAAATATGTGCAGTCTTCAGGACAGACGAATGCAAGCTGATCTATATTTCTTATTTAAACTATTAAATGGTTATATTGACTGTGAGTACTTACTTAGTAAATTATCTTTTCATACCGTACATCGTACCCGCGCCAGGTCGTTATTTTACCCAGCCAGTGTCACCAGAAACTATGGCTTGCATAATCCAATCTTTAGAATGCAGGGTAATTTTGATAAATACAATTTGCCAATTGATGGCCCAGTACACCAACTCAAAAATATGATCAAGCAACTGACCTCGCTATAGAGTTTCTTTAATTTTCGGGTAGTTTCCCAATGGTATTATATGTCAAGTACTGTTTACCTTTAAAGTGATTAATTTAGATTGTAATACCCGGCATTCTGACCTATTAGTTTTAGATTTAGCTTTAATTATATTGTTCGTTCACGTTATTTTTTTTTCTCTTGCATATTGTCGATGTTTTTTGTAGAAATGGTGTTACCGTTGTTAATAAATAAACAAATAAATACATTTTTAACTATACAGTTTTCATTATGGGTTAGCCGGCCGAACTTTTGGCATTTCGCTGGAGAAGACATTTTGTTAATACACTAACTGATTTGACACTAACTGGCTTCACACTTGAGCATGCTGCTCTAAATATGTATTTACAGTTGGGGCAACAAGAAAGTATGTAAATAAAATGATTTGATCGGCAATAAAACTTCATTACAAAAGAGCATTGTTACCTGAAAAATACCTGGAAGATAGTAAGCCTGTGTTGTAGAGCTGCCGGTCAGTCCACTAGCATTTTTATTACTCTCCGTTTCAAATAAATAGAGTATAGGTTGGTTTAGAGCCGAGGTTCCCAACCTTTTTTTTCTCGTAGACCACTTTCAAAATTTTACTGGTTTCGGTAGACCCCCTGCTGTTACATTTCTACCATATTCCCAAAACTCGTCAAAAAATGTGGAGATTAGATCTAACCATGGAAATTTGCGTCGTGGCTGAGTTCCAACCCTAAATTCGGAGTGGTAAAAATAAAAAGAAAAATAATATATTTTCTTGTGTTCTATTTATTAAAATAATATGATTACAGACTTAATAGAATTAAAATTAAACATTAATAACGTAGCGTAACTCAACAATGCAAATCAACAATTAAAAAAAAAAATAGTCATAATTTTAATGGGAGGGATGTACTTGATGGATTGACAGCAAATTATCAATATTTGGCTTCAGTTTTGTAAGGAATAACCGCAAATCTCCCCGTTCTGTGATGTTCAATCTGCTCCTTTTTTTTGTTAATGGGTTTGTAATGACACTCGACAAGGTATGACGAGGGAAATGCTATCAAAAGTTTGCTCGCAATTTCCCACAGCCCAGGATATTTTTCGGGTATTTCTGCCTGCAGCCAAAATGTTTGATAGCCTTTTTTAAATTTCACCTTCAGCTCCTCATTGGTGCTAAGCTCGAGTAGCTCCTCTTGTAATACCATATTCGCCACTTCTGTTTCATCAAATGGATTTATGATCCATGGTGGTATTTCCATCGTCGGAATATCTTCAAATCTATTTTTGAAGTCATTATGCAGGGTATTTAAATGTTGAACGTATGTCTGAATATCCTCATCAAGATATTCTGCCTGTGACAAGTTTGGAAACTGAGAGAATTCGCGCCGACTAATATTTTGCTTCATAAATTTCAATTTTCCAAGAAAAGCCGAAATTACACCCCTTTGTTTTTAATAAATTTAGGCTGTCCTCTTGTAACTGCAAGTTAATGTCATTAAATTTTTTGAACAAATCTGTCAAATATGCGATGTCTGCTTTCAATTTGATCAGGTTTTCTTTTAAATCTGGATCTTTACTTTCCAGAAACTCTAAAACTGATTCAAAAAGTGAGTAAAATCTTGTTAAACATTCACCTTTCGACAACCAGCGTACTTCAGTATGTAAGAGCAATCGTTGGAAGTCATCATTTTCGTCGCACAATTGTGCAAATAAACGGGTATTCAACGCATTGTTTCTTATTTTGTTAACTACTTTAATCACAAATTGAAGCGATTGGTGCAATCTATCACTCAAATTTTTCGCTACCAGGTGTTGTCGGTGGATGACACAGTGAATTGCAGTTACTCTTGATATAATTCTTTTAAGATGGCTTATAAACCCACGATATCGCCCGAAGATGGCAGGAGCTCCATCTGCTGCCACCGAAATAATGTTTGTAAATGGAATCGATTTTTCCTTAAAAAAAATCACTCAGGACATTAAATATTGACTCGCCTTTAGTGTCCGTCTCCAAAGTTTTCGCGAATAGCAGCTCTTCATGGATTTCTTCGTCCATAACAAATCGAACATATGCCAATAATAATGCTTCATTACCAGGTAAAGTTGACTCGTCCAGTTGAATAGAAACATGAGTTGTTTGCAGATAATCATACAAGAAGCTTTCAATATCAGAGCTCATATCATCAATACGTCTGTGTACAGTGTTGTTACTCAAAGGAATTCTTTTGAGTACGACGAATAGAGGTTTGTGCAGAACAGTTTTTAAAACCTCTTCAACAGCGGGTAAAATTAACTGTTCTCCGATGGTGTGCGGTTTTCCAGATTTCGCTATAAGCAATGAGATATTGTAAGATGCCCGCAAGCCATCATCGTTACTTGGAGACGTTGAAGCGAACATACTGTGCACGGTGGGTCTCTTTTCATATTTTTCCTTCAATGTTTGAAAATATTTTAAATAATGATGACACCTTCTTAGATGATCTTCGAGCTTCGATGGTTTCATAGAGTCATTGCTCAAAACTTTGTTGCATAAAAGGCATATGGGCAATCGTTTGTCTGCCTTTGATGAGAAAACCAATTTTCAAATAATCAACACTGTACTGTCGACATTTCTTCTTAGATTCAGCCATGTTTCGTATCAGTTACCTACCTGTAAATGTTTGTTTTAGTAATCATAAGGCGACTTTAACAGGATATGGCTATTTTAACAGAATAAAATAAGATTAATTAATTATTGCAATAAAAAAAAACCAAAATGCCGGCGGCAAAACTGATTTTAATTATTAAAAGCAATAAACTGCTAAGACCCATATAGAGGTTTTCACAAAACGGCTGAACCTATTTTAATCTAATATAAAGTATTTTTTGATTAATTATATTTTTGATACATTTTTGTAAATTCGAGAGAAAATACTTTTAAAGAATATTTTGACATCAAAACTCCGCGATTTTAATGATTTATTTGGTGGTACATAAAGACACGTACAATTTATGAAAATATTCTTAGTCATTTAGCATTAGCAACTACGAGGGCACTGAAATATGTACAAACATGCAGGTCAATCATATATCTCTCCTTTAGTGAATCACCACAGTAGGGTAAATAAATAATTTTATAATAAAAATTACTAAAAGTTCAATTTTTCTCGGCTTTCGGTTCTTTTATAGAAGTATCGAATAATGGCCCTGTTCAGTATTTAATTTTTATTACGTACCTACTACACGCAAACATAACAAATATAATATTATTACAATATAAAATAAAAGTATGAATAACAAATAGGTAGGTACTTACTTTTTCCGGCACTGGCAAACACTGACATCGATTCACTCACACTTTTCTTTTGAAAATTCCGGAAACAAATGAGTAACGTTTGTCCTTGGCATTCGTATTTATATTGGTGAAGAATCAAACAAGTTCATGCAAGATTGCAAGCACAGCACAAGTCGTATTTCGTCCCTTTGCGCGACTGAACGGGTTGCGTAGCGGGCGGGCGGGCGGCGCTTTGCAAGTCTCGACGCGCGTTGTACTGAATATCGAATATGCAAGTTTTTACAAGTAACAGTCGCTGACCTTAAAATACACTACTCAAAAAAATTAAGGGAGGTTTTAAAACAAGGAAATTAATGCTAAATAAACAGGCTATCTGATCCATATGCGGGCCTAACTGAAAACATTTTTTTTCAAGCCCGTGGACCGAAAAAAAAGCAAAATATTTGAAATATTATTTTTTCGAGCTATCTGTTAGGATTGCATGAGAACCGTAGCTCCTAAAAAATTTTAGCCAAAAAATCTGAATATTAGAATCTTAAAGCTTCAAAATGCTTTTTTTTAAAGGCTCAATACGACCATTTTTCACCGAAATACAGCCTGTCAAAAATCACCGAAAAATTTGGAATTTTTTTTTGCTCCCTTAATTTTTTTGAGTAGTGTATTATCTGCCTACATTGATAGGTAAAGCCAAGCCAACATTTTTGTTCTTTACTATCGAAACCAGATAAATTTTCGTGGACCCCCACTTACAACTTGTGAACCCCCATTTTTTTTTCACGCCAACGTAGACCCCCGTCAAGTCTCTCGTGGACCCCTGGTGGTCCACCTGAACCACTTTGGGAATCACTGGTTTAGAGCTTTAAAGAATATAAAATACATTGAGTAATTACAAGTAATATTTATTATAAATAACTTACAAAACAGGACAGTTAAATAAATAACAAAATTTACTAAATAATCTAGTGTGCCAGCTATTACAAAAACAGTATTTTTGTAATCTGTCATTATGAATACAGCCAGCGTACGCTCCATATCTATTCAGTCTGCTTATATCGCCCAACAGTTCATAATTTCCGTTGTTATCCTTAAGAGTAGCTTCAAACATTGCATAAGGGTACGTTTCTATTAGAATTAAATATGTGTCAGTCTCATTTATGTCATGATTAAACTTTCTGGCCGATTTGCCTACAGTTTGTATGGATGTAAGTTCATACTTAGCACACTTATAGCCTTCTTCTGAAAATCCTTGAATTAGTTGATTCACGTAGTCCACGAGGTAGTTTCCTACCTTTAGTACTGTTTTGTCTGTAGGGCTTACGGTGTTATAACCTTCACAAGTACACCAGTGTTGTGGGATGCCTCCATCGCTGCAAGAACGATTTTCTTGAACTTCTTCAAATAACGATTTACATTTTGAACATCCTAAACTGGGTTTAATTTCGTAACTACTGTTAGAGAGCTTTAGCAGATGTTGTAAGGTCATATGAAAATCATAAGGGGTAGTTAACCGTTTATGTGCATTGAATACAAAATTTTCATAAAATTTCGAATGAGATTCTTTAAATGACTTTGGAAATTTAAAATAAAGGAATGGCAACCGTTCTTCCAACCAACCGGAATAAGTAAATCTTATATTTCCGAATCGAAATCCATGGTCACTGAAAACCACAACGATTGAATCGGCTAAGGCATCTTTGACATACGAATCTTGAGTAAAAAATTCAAGTACTTTATCGTCCATGCTGGATGGGAGATTGACGTCATCGTGACTAAAGCTATTTAACCAAAATAATGAAAATGTAGGAGCATCTTTAAAAGTCGTGAGGAAATTCTTAGCAGCCCTCAAAATCCTTTCGGCTGTATTTTCAGGGCCCGTGCACACTCCCATCAAATGCTTGTAAGTCATTGGTAATAAATAGGCCGATAAAAAATACGGTCTTAAGTAAAACTCCGTTGGTGGTTCAACAAACCCTTCTTTATAATAATTAAATGTATTAAGAAACGGTTCATCTTCACCATAAGCAGTTAAGTAGCCATTTTCTCTAAATGTTTTCCAAATAATATCACAGTTATCAAAGCTTATATTTCGCATACATGATGGATACAAGGTATCCATATCCCTACCTGTTAAAACAGCCATTAAATTTGGAAACGTATTATCGGCGATTTTATTGTAGCCTCTAAAACCGACAAAATTTTGTTCTAAATATGAAAAAAAATTAGGCATCGTGCGTTGTAAGTTTAATCTAGATATGCTATCAATACCAAGCATGAAAATTTTTATCGAATTTGTGCTGTTATTGTGCCCTGTTGATGTTTTATTTTTGTAAGCGTCGGGTATGATGATGGCATGGACGTTTCTATAAAAAAATCCCAAAAAAATTCTTGCAAGTGACTCGAATGTATTGGTGGGAAATTCTTATTTCGTTTTCGAACCATTCGCAATCAGAGTGGCTAAAAAGAAAAAATATAGTATTAATCTAAGCATCAAGGATGTCCAGTATGGCTATTGGATTTATTTTAAATAAACTTATTTTTTGAATATCCACTATAATACTTTATAATTGAGAAAATGAGCTGTATGTGATGCGATCTAAAGGTTCCCGGAATAACGCTACATAGCAAGAACGACGAGTTTTAATTTACCAGCTGTTTAAATTTGTTCTGTATACACGTTTGAATAAAGGTCTAATTACACAGATATACAAAAAAAAAATTCTCTGTCTTTTAAGTAAGACACGTGTTTTCTTGAGTATTTTTTTATGCTGAATCCAAAAAAATTATAAAAAAGACGTCCACTGTGAAGTTTTTTCAGAAAACACACTTGAAAATGCCAGAAAACTATTAAATTGAAAAAATACATTTTAATAAATAAGGTAAAACTGTATAATCATTAAAAATTATGGAATAAACCTATTATATCGGACATTTTTAAATGTTCTGAATCTACATTTATCATAAACACTTAAAAATATTATGTTTTAGTGTTCATGTATAACCAACAATACGCATACACCACCTTTAACTAAGCTACGTAGCAAAATGCTGTTTAAAATAAATATGTGCTAAATTAAATAACCGGTCAAGCACAATTAGTGTTTCGTACGTTGATTGCTTTTAAAATAAAAAATTTTGTTACGGAGGTATAAAATGATCAGTGACGTCACAAAACACATCCCAAATGAGTTTTCAACAAAGCTTGTTTCCGATCTTTACTGAAAACCGACTTAAAATTTTTTTTTATATACTAGATAAATTATTAAAGGTAATGCACTCGTGATAATTTTCGTTCAATCTACACCCCGTGGAGAATATTCCAGAATTTTTTCAAAATTTTTTGATTAGTACTTTTCGAGACAAAGGGGGGGACAGTGATTTTTCGCGATTGTTTTTTAAAAAATACAAAGAAAAGTGTGTGCAAGTATTACATTACATATATTTTTGAACTCGTTTTTACAAGCTTTCATTTGACACCCCACTCGATGACCTAGATAATTTTGTTTTTCACTTCCGATTTCACCCCCCAAAATTCACCCCTTAAGTCAAAATTTAACTTTCAAAACTACACAGCTCTGATGATGCATCAATTCCTATATTAGCACCAAATTTAAACTTTCTATATCAAATAGTTTCGGAGAAAAAATCGGGCGTGATAGACAGACAGACGGACAGAAAGACGGACAGACGGACGGACAAACACCGAAGTGATCTTATAAGTGTTCCGTACGGAACACCAAAAATTGTTTTTAATTTTTATTAATATTGAACAAAACTATTATTTTCAATGTTTTTTGAAGTTCTTAATCCTGACTTACATTAAAAAATAATTTTAGGTTCAGTTTCAACAAAAAACTTGCTTTTAACACTTACAAGGGTGCTATGCGGTTGGTAAAATGCTTTTTTATGGTCCTTTTACACGGTCATTTCAGTTCTCAGTTCCGTTTCAGTTTCCGTTTTCGTTTGGAAGGGGGTTTGTTTTTACACCGTCCGTTTAGTTCTCAGCCACGCGTTCAAACGCGTGTTGTCATACTGTCCCAAAGTGTATATGTGTAACCTAGCTCAGGCATCAAGACTATCTCACTGCAGTAGCGTTAGCTGTGGCGTTGAAGAAATGGTGAAGAAAAGAACCCCATACCGTCAGGTGTCAGTCTTCGTTTCAGTTCTGTTTTCAGTTTTTCCTTTTTACACATAGGAAAAACGGACAGTTCGACTGAAACTGAACTGAGGACTGATATGATGGCCCTTTTACACGATTATATCAGTCCTCAGTTCAGTTTCAGTCGAACTGTCCGTTTTTCCTATGTGTAAAAAGGAAAAACTGAAAGCAGAACTGAAACGGGAACTGAGATCTGACGGGATGGGGTAGACCTATTTGTTTCATTTCAGTTCTTAAGGACCTTTTACACGGTCATATCAGTTCTCAGTTTCGTTTCCGTTTCAGTTCGCGTTTCATTTCAGTCCGGAAGAAGGTTTGTTTTTTATACTGTCCGTTCAGTTCTCAGTCCAGGTTACGCTTTCCAAGTGAATGTGTGTTTTGCGTTTAAACACGTGTTGTCATACTATTCAGAAGTATTGTATAATAGCTCATGGATGAAGACTGCCTCATTGCAATAGCCTTAGCTGTGGAGCTGAAAAAATGGACGAAGAGAAGAAGCCAATGGAGTAAAGCTTGATACAGTGGAATTCATTGTCGCATGTAAATTTAATGAAAGAACTTTACTTAGAAGCATATGATCGTGAATTATTTACGTATAAATGAGGATGTGTATCTCCTGTTATTACGCCTTGTGACACCTATTATACAAAAGCAGGATACCAACATGAGGGAGGCTCTTACTTCCCATAATATTGACACTTCTTAGAATGGGCTGTTGGTCGTTGACGAACGACAGGAGGTCATAATACCATAGTGATGGTTTGTATGCTTCTCCATTTCCTACTCCACTTCTTTCACTATATTTAATTTTTCTAAGTTCTTTGTTATAATTTGAGCGTAGGCAATTAATTTTGGATTTTATCATCGCCTTTGTTACTTTTTCGTCGCATTCTTGATATTTATTCAATAAAAGAGTGTAAGCAACCTCCCTGACGTTTAGATTGTGATAGTTTGGGTCCATTTTATTCCACAAACACACATCTTATAAGTTTCAGTGAGTTCTACAACTTGTGATACTTCTTGGATATAGCGACAATTACAATTCATATGTACACTGAGAGAGTTTCAAAAGAACTGACTTGAGCGAACGGACCGAGGCATGACGCATTTTTTTACACATAGGAATTCTAAGAACTGAAATGACACAAATAGGTCTACCCCATCCCGTCAGATCTTGGTCTCCATTTCAATTCTGCTTTCAGTTTTTCCTTTTTACACATAGGAAAAACGGATAGTTCGACTGAAACTGAACTGAGAACTGATATGACCGTGTAAAAGGGCCTTTAGAATTGTTATGTGTAAACAAACGCGTCATGCCTCGATCCGTTCGCTCAGGTCAGTTCTTTTAAAAGTCTGGCTCAGTGTACATATGAATTGAAATTGTCGCTATGTCCAAGAAGGATCACAAGTTTGTAGTAGAATTCATTGAGATTTATAAAATGTCTGCGTGCTTGTGGAATAAAATGGACCTAAACTATCAAAAACGTTAGGAAGGCTGCCTATACTCTCTAAATTGATAGATGTAGCCGGCTTAATTACTCCCAGAGCGGTGCATGCTGGAAATACACGTCGCGCTAATACTTCACATCCGTATGAGGTTCAGCTTGTTACTCCTCGCACAACTCCTTTCAAGCAGTCTTTTATATGGAGAACCTCATCCCTTTGGAATAATTTACCCAAAACTGTGTTTCTCACCGAGTACAATTTACAGCGATTGAAGGCCAACGTGAATCGATTTTTCCGCACACGTGTCGCTCCTGTAGCGCTTTAGGGATTTCCCTGTAGCACGTGTACTAGATCCATAAAAAAAAATATGAGGAAAGCGACGAAAAGGCAACAAAGGCGATGATAAAATCCACGATTAATAGCCTACGCTCAACTTATAACAAACAAATATAGTGAAAGAAGTGGAGTAGGAAATGGAGAAGTATACAAACAAAAAGTATACAAACCATCACTATGGTATGGCCTTTCGTTCGTCAGCGACCAACAGCCCATTCTAAGAAGTGTCAATATTATGGGAAGTAATAGCCTTCCTCATGTTGATATCCTGCTTTTATATAATAGGTATCAACAGGAGATACACATCCTCATTCATCCGTAAATAGTTCACAATCATATGGTTCTAAGTAAAGTTCTTTCATCAAATTTACATGCGGCAATGAATTCCACGATCCCAAGCTTTACTCCATCGACTTCTTTTCTTCCGTCGTTTTTTCAGCTCCAAAGCTAAGGCTACTGAAATGAGGCAGTCTGCATCCATGAGCTATTTTACATATGTACACTTTTGAACAGTATGACAACACGTGTTTGAACGTGAAACACACATTACCTTGAAATCGTAACTCGGACTGAGAACTGAACGGACAGTGTAAAAAATAAATCTTCTTCCGGACTGCAATAAAACGAGAACTGAAATTGAAATGGACCTGAGAACTAATATGACCGTGTAAAAAGTCCTTAAGTAAATAAATGCAACAGCTAAACCAGATTTTTTTTTTCGAACTAAACTAACATTTTGAGTAGTTTCTTAAGTCACAAATTCGACTTTGATGTCAAAAGACGAGGAACAGTGTATAGTGTTGAAAAAAAAAAAAAAAACCGTTTACTATTTAGGAACAAAAGGTTGCAGAATGCAGTTTAATGTATATCCCTCGACAGTTTTAGAAGTCAATTTTGTGGATAGATTAATTGAGTAAATATGGAGGAATGTAAGTGGGTGAGTGAGGTAATCAGTGAGTGAGCGAGCGAGTGAGTGAGTGAATGAGCGAGTCAGTAAGTGAGTGTAGAAGTGAGGGCGTGACTGAGTATGGGGGTATTTGAATGAGTGAGTGTGTAAGTGACTGAGTGACTGAGCGAGCATTTTACCAACCATAAAGCACACTTGTAAGTATTAAAAAGCGAGTTTTTTTTGTTGAAACTGAACATAAAACTTTATGTTTTGATGTTAAGTCAGGATTAAGTCAGGATTGAACAGTTTTGTTCAATATTAATAAAAATTAAAAACATTTTTGTAATTTAGCAGTTGTTACGTAGCTTAGATAAAGGTGGTGTGTGTGTGTGTTTTTTTGTTAAACTTGAACATTAAAACCTAATATTTTTAAGTTTTTATGTTAAATGTAGATTCAGAACATTTAAAGATGTCCGAAATAATAGTTTTACATTATTTATTAAAATGTATTTTTATCAATTTAATAGTTCTCTGACAACTTTAAGTGTGTTTTCCGAAAAAAACTCACGGTGGATGTCTTTTTTTATGATTTTTTAGATTCAGCATAAAAAAATACTTAAGAAAATACGTGAATCACCTAAAAGACAGAAATGTTTTTTGTATACCTGCGTAATTATATCTCCGAACTTCGGTGGAAAACGATGATCGTTCTGGAAAATCTTCGACTGTAACCAAGCCTGAAATGGTAGCTAACAAATCATTCATGAAAACCGTTGTCCATCGGTTGGAAAATGGCCAAAGCAAGAAGAGTTTCCTCCTGCATTAAGACAATGCACCTGTTCACAGTTCGTTCTGTACGCAACAGTTTATAGCGAAGAATTTCATGACTGTCATCCCCCAATCCTTTATTTCGGGTGAAAGGGAACTATTTTAAGAGTAACGAGAGTCACGAAACCTATAAGCAAATACTTCAGATTTGATAGTGTTAATCCGGGAGCTATAATTTTTTTGGACGACTTTGATCACTTTGGCTGCTTTGGAGCTGAACAACTGGGCTCAGTCTACTGTGCGGTTTGTTGTCGCAGTTCAGGATGATACTGGTAAACCCAAGTCTCATCCATAGTTACCAATCGACACACAAAATCAGTTTTATACTTTATGAAATAAGTCAAATATTTTTTTTAGAAAGTTTCTGAGCGTTTTTGTTTTGATGTTAGCAAATCCGGCACTCATCTTGTGAATAGCTTTCTCATACCCAAAACATCATGTAGTGATCCATGTGAGATGCCTATAGCGTCAGCTAAATCATCCGCGGTTAATCCATTACCATATCTTGTACTTGCACAACAGTTTCTTTAGTTGTTGCAGGTTTTGGACGTCCTGAACGTGGATCATCATTGAGGCTTGTAGGACCACGTTCTATCTAGTCCATCTATGAACAGCCTGGAACTGAAGGAGCAGACTCCTTTAACATTTTCACTAACTTTGCATGAATTTCAGTTGCTGCTAAACCTTCCAAAGTAAAGAATTTTATCACTGCACGATATTCGATTTTTTTAATTTTTAAAAAATACTCAAACAGCTGATAAATAATGAATGACGTGACAGATCGACTTGAAATTTTAGGGTGTGTTCATATGACAGATGAAGCTTCAAAATGGTGTTCAATATTTGGTTCAAGTGATGCTCCATAAGTGTCGCTTTCAAAACTTATTGATTGACCTGATAAAAGTATTGAGAATTGCTTGAGGAACTAGTTCTTGATAAAATGGTGATTAATTTTAAAGAATTGCTACACGGTTTGCACCAAAAGCGAGGGGCTTCTTTATAATAAATATTCTTGTGAATATGATAATATACTATAAAATATAAATAATTTCATTATATGTAACTATTTTTCGGTGTCTGTAGCTCTTTTTAATAAGGTCCTAAAATTGTATTTATAGAGACGATCAGAGCCACAACTAGAAGGTGGGAGCTTGTTCCAGCGTATAAAGAGGCGCCATATAAGGTAATAGACGGATTAAGTGCAATTACAAAGAAAAAAAGAACAAAAGTGTTCTAAAATATTGGGTTGTCGAAAAATAATTGGGCCTTTTTAAAGCAAATCTAATAAAAAATGATGGAAACACACAATAATAACGTACCCTAAACTATCATAAAATCTCAGATCTGTAAAAAGATAAAATTATAATTATTATCAGGAGTCTACAGTATTCCATGTAGCTGTGGTAAAACTTCTTCTTCTTCTTCCTACGTTAGGACCATGTCCTGTGTTCACTTCAAAGGTTTCCCAGAAACAATTGCGATGATAAAGAACAGCTCTCATACCATCTTATTGGTGGTCTTCCAAGCGGTCGAGGTGTGTTTGGTCACTTCTCTTTTGCAACCTTAGCCAACCGGTCATTTGGCATTCTGTCCACATGATCTCTCCATTCTCTTCTCCTATTCCTTGCCCATCTTACCACATCCTGTATTTCACACATTTCCCTTATTTCTTCACATCTCTTCCGGTCAAATAAGGTATGTCCTGTTATCGATCTAAGTGTTCGCATTTCTGTTGTTCTTAGGAGTCGTTTTGTTATTGTGTTCTCCGCTCTGGTTTCTATCGCGTACGTCATGATCGGTCTTACGCATGTTTTGTATATTCTTACTTTGCTCCTGGTGCTCATATATTTGTTTCTCCAAATTATATCTCTTAAGTATCCTGATATTAATGATGCCTTTGTTGTTTGAGTTTTTTTTACTTCCTCCTTAAGGTTCCTGGTACTTGTTATGTTTGCCCCTAGATATCTGAAGGACATCACTTGTTCTACACTCTGATCATAAATCGCGAGTTTGCATCTTTTCGGTTCTTTAGATATTGTAAGGGATTTTGTTTTCTTTACAGATATTTGCATATTAAACACTTTTGCTGTTTGTTAGAACTTATGTAGGAGTCTCTGTAAGTTATCTTCGTCTTCTGATATGATTACTGCATCGTCGGCGTAGCATATTATTTTTATTTCTTTGTCTCCCAATCGATTTCCTCTCCCAGTTTTCTTTACTTCGTTTATTATTTCATCCATTATGATGTTAAATAAGATTGGGCTTAGGCTATCTCCTTGTCTGATTCCGGTTGTCATAGGTATTTTATTGCTTAATTTATTTGCCACTCTTACATATGTGTAGTTGTTGATGTTCAACTCTTCAATAGTTTTTATTATATTCGGGTGAATTCCCCTTTTTTGTAGTAGGGTTATGACATCAGTTAACCGTACCCTATCGAATGCCTGGGTAAGATCAATGAAACACATGGTAAAACTTATATTGACGAAATGAGTAGGAAATATGTACTAAAATTAAAGGACATTAAAGGGCAATACGCCTTTGTAATATTTCTACTTCAACACGAGCATGGAATAGAACACCAAATTCTCTTTGACTGATCAATGATTCTTGCAACAAATTTCCATTTCTATCATAGGAAAAATTGTCAGTCCATCGAAATATTTAAACAATCCAACAATTACGACATTGGTCTTTACTTCTCACCAATCTGGGAACAAATTATCCATGAAGCCCCGCCCCATCCCCACCCGGTCCGCTAATATAAAAGGCCTGTGCAAAAGGACATAAATCAGTTTCTTTCTTGATTCCAAAGAAGTCAGTTATCGGAAAAAAGCTCTGAAGAAGCTTCAGTTGGCAGAGGAGAAATTTAGAAGAAATTTAAAAATAAAAAAAATCTTCTGAAGAATTATGTCTATTACTATTATTTAGTATATTTAGTTGCAGTAGTAATTTAGTAAAAATCATCTATACTTACTCTATTGTACGGTCCCCTTGTTTCCGTAAAATTTTTGAATAACAACAACTAATACTCAATCTACTGTACAAAGGGATCACAGACTGATTAATTTTTAACCTAACTATGTTATCTTTGGTTTCTATATAGCTCAATAACGGCTTGTCTGAACATGCCTCATATTTTTTTTCGTTTTCCAATTTGACAAACGGTAAAACTTCATTGTTAAAAGGATCTAAGTCTGGAATCTTGCATTTTGTTGTGTTTATTAAAAAGGAAGGTGCTTTTCGTGGTATTGCTAAAAAAATAATATTATAAAATAGTTAATGAGATACGAAATATTGCATTCATGAAAATAAACATGTTTTCACAAACTATTATTTGTCAACCTACTCACCTTGCAAAAAAATTTTTTTTTCTCTTCCGATTTCACCCGCCAAAACTAACCCCTTAAAATTTAACTTTTAAACCAAACGGCTTTGATTGGGACGTCAATTCCTATATTTGTGACAAATTTCAACTTTCTATGTAAAATAGTTTCGTAGAAAATCGGGTGTGACAAACAAATAGACATCGAAATGATTCCATAAGTGTTCCATACGAAACACCTACGTCTAATATCAATAGTTATATATATATATATATATATATATATATATATATATATATATATATATATATATATATATATATATATATAAGTAAAAAGTGGAGTTAGTGGTTCAGCAGTTTTAGAGTCCAGTCATATGCATCATTAGAGCGTAGGGGTAGTTTCTACCACCCTCTAAGGATAGTTTATAGTCGTGTACCTGTGGAAACCCACGAATTAGTAAGAAGAACAAAAACGGAATACTGGGAAAGATACACAAAAAAATTAGAATCAGACTTCTATGGTCAACAAAAACAAAATTGGAGATTCATAAGACAGCAGAGAACTGAGACGAAAGAACTGATAGAGTATACACACGTGAAGAAAGGAACGTGGGTAACATATCTTACATAATTATATAAAAGGGAGCAGAGTATCACACTACTACAAACACCAGAGATAACGATAAACGAAGAAACATAAATAAGAAGACGTAATAGAAGCAGAATTAAAAAACCGTAACCTTCCGGCGAAGACCAAATAGTCAATGAACTACTAAAATATGGGGGACACTCTCTGGTTAAGCAACTCCAGACACTTATACAGAGGATTATAGGATCGAATAGGATCCCAGATGAACGGAAAACAGCGACAGTTATACTAATGCACAAAAAGTGAGAAAAAGAAGATCCAGAAAAGACAAGAAAAATCCACAGAATACAACATCCAGCCCACTTGTGCCTGATAGACTTAAAAGCAGCTTTCGATAATGTGCAAATAGAAGACGTTATTGATCTATTATATAAGAGGAACTTCCCATTAGACCTAATTAAAACTATCGAGAATATAAATAAAGACAATAAAGTAGTCAGAAGATTAGCAGAAGGAATGACAGAACCAATCAACTATAAATCTGGAATCAGGCAGGGAGACTCTTTAAGATCTCTTCTATTTAATATTGTCATGGATGAAATTATAAACATGTCAAAAGAAAGGCGGGATATAGAATGGGTAACAGTGAACTTAAAATTATATGTTATGCAGATGACGCGATAATAATGGCTGAAACCGAGAACGATCTACAAAGAATGCTATATGAATTCTACATAACAGCAATACAATATAATGAGTCAGTTTAACTGAAAAAACCAAGACAATAGTAATAGCAAAAGAGCTTATTAGGTGCAAGCTGGTAGTGGAAGATATACCAATAGAACAGGTGATGGAGGTCGATTACCTGGGTATCAAAATATCTAGTATCAGAAAAATCGAGGAAGAAGTAAAACCACAAGTCAACAAGGGTAATAGGATAGCCGGATGCCTCAATGATACCATATTTAGCAATAAATTCCTCTCCGTGGAGACTAAAACAAGAATATACAAGATCGTAATACGACCAGTAATGACTTACACATCTGAAACAAAACCCAATACAAGTATAACACAAAGGGTGTTGGAATCAACTGAAATGATAATACTTAGGAAATGTACAAACAAGATACTGAGGTATAGAGAAAGCAGTGAAGACATAAGACGCACATGTAATATAAAAAATGTCAACCAGTGGATAAGAGGAAGAAAAGTGGAATGGGATCAACACATAGAAAGAATCGCAAACAACAGGATAGTACGGATAGCAAGAGACAAGTCACCGAGTGGAAGAACATCAACGGGACGTCCAAGCAAGAGATGGAGTGATGGTCTCTAGAGCAGAGAACAAAGAAAACAGGCAATAGTGCCTAGCTATAAGTCAGAAGAAGAAGAAGAACTATCGGTGGTTCAAGCGAATCTACTCCATATTTGTTCACCCTGCCTAAAACTACAAAAGCCTGAACTTTTTTCGTCGTTATTGAAACTTATGAGATACCTCCGTAGGTGGGGGTGGTTTTTACACCCTATAGGAGTGAGTCTTAACCCTTTAAGAGTAATGTCTGGTTCTCACACCAGAATCAGATATTTTGTCCTAAGAGCTACAAGAATTGGTCCTTTGTACATGTTATTTAAAGTCACGTGCTTCTCACCCCTATAAGGGTGGATTTTGGTTTAATTAGTAGAACTAGCTTGCTGTAGTATTCGGTTCTCTAGACTATAAAATATCTACCATTTTTCACACTTCATTAAGAGTCATTACGTTATTACTATAGTTTTACTTTAGTAAAGGCCTTATTCAATAGCAATCCCTCTAATTGCTTCGTTGCACTTTTGGTAATGAATCACCACCAGAAGAGACTGTTTACATTTGCTGCACTGACTTAGCAGTTACTTGATGGAGATCCACAATAACTAGGAATAAAAATTTAAACAAATGTTTAAGATCACCACTTATGTTTATTATTGCTGATAATTGTTTCGACACACTGTGTCTTCTTCTGGAGCACGATGTAAATTAACTAACAAAGTATGTTACAGAATATATAGTTTACCTAATTACAAGTACTAACTTCATTAACAATATTTACCTTAATACCTAGAACCTAATTGATCGTTGAGTAATCGACCTGAGGAATTTTTCTGATTAATTTCTACCTGTTCTAAATAGCGAGTATAGTTATATCTGAGTATGTTGGTTTATGGAAGATTTCAAAATCGTGTTTATTCATTTTGTTTGATATTTTTAAATCTAGGAAATTAATCGATTTATTTGTTTCTATTTCTGTTGTAAAAGTAATATTATTATGAAGTTGGTTAATATAATCTAGAAAAAGTTTTAATTGTCGATCTGTGCCTGTAAAGCAAGTCAATATATCATCTACATACCGGTACCAATAAAAGAAATTTTTAAAAAGATGAGAATTACTGATTTGTTCTTCTAAATGGTCCATGAAAATTTCAGATAAAATTGGACTAAGAGGGTTTCCCATTATTAAACCTTTCTTACTTATATAAATGTTATCGTTAAATTCGAAATAATTCTGGTCTAAGCACTATATATTCTGTAACATACTTTGTTAGTTAATTTACATCGTGTTCCAGAAGAAGACACAGTGTGTCGAAACAATTGTCAGCAATAATACGAGTAAACATAAGTGGTGATCTTAAACATTTGTTTAAATTTTTATTCCTAGTGTTTACAATTGGTTTGCAGAATTTTATCTTCGTCGTACTTTCGTCAGCGACGAATTTCGTGAAGGTCGACCAACATCGGTTGTTGTTCCGAAAAATATCGATGCTGTGAGCACCCTGATTGAAGAAGAATGCCATGTGACCTACCGTGAGATAGAGGTATCCTTGGCCTATTAAAAACTACAGTACATTCGATTTTTCATGAACATTTTCTGTGAAAAAGATCTGTTCCCGATGGATTCCACATAATTTAACCGAAACTCAAAAACAGGCTTGTGTCAATTGGTGTAAGAAAATGCTCAAAAAATCCGAACGACGACATGCAAAATCCGTATACAACATCATAACAGTGTGCCGGAAACTAAGCAACAATCAACTGTTTGGGTGTTCCGAGATGAACTGAATCCAACAAAAGTGGTTCGTTCACGAAGCACTTCCAAGAAAATTATCGTTTGTTTCTTTGGTTATGGTGGACATGTTGCAACCACTGCGTTAGAAGATCGAAGAACAGTTAATACTGAATGATATACAACAGGTTGTTTACCAGAAGTCATCGATGAAATCAGGAAAAACAACCGTAAACGTCGCATCGTTCTTCATCATGACAATGCCAGCTGTCACACAGCACGTCAAACAGTTGATTGGAAGCAAAACGTGGAATTAATGTCTTATTGCCCGTATTCACCTGACATATCGCCCAATGACTTCCTTTGGTTCCCGAATGTCAAAAAAATGCGTAAACTCCGATTTTCATCACCTAAGGAAGCTGTTGAATCCCTCCAAAACCATGTTTTTGAGGTACCAATTTCAGAGTGAAAAACATGTTTCGAACCCATGCAAAAGTATATAATCCTTAAAAACGAATATTTTGGGAAATAAAAGGGTGATTCATTTAGAGGTACTTTTTTTTAAATAAAAAAAAATGAATAAAAACAATTTTATTTTATAATCTTTATTATCCTCTAAAAGAACCATTCTTTACAATTATTTCTTAAAGATAATTTTCTTTCAAATGTTGTCCTCGACTACGGTTAACAACGTCCATTCTGAAGTTGCAATTTTCAATGACGCGTGTGAGTATTTCGAGTGGTATTTGGCCAATGACTCGAGTAATATTGGCTTCCAATGCCTTAATTGTAGCTGGCTTATCCATGTAGACTTGGACTTTACATAGCCCCAAAGGAAAAAGTCAAGAGGTGTGATGTCACACTGGTCCAAAGCGTGAAATGATCTGTTCGCCGAATTGCTCTCGCAGTAAAGCCATGGTTTCACGGGCTGTATGGCAAGTGGCGCCATCTTGTTGGAACCAAATTTCGTCGAGACCACGGGCTTCAATTTCTGGCATCAAATAGTCTGTTATCATGGCGCGATAACGGTCACCATTCACAGTAACATTCCGGCCGGCCTCTGTTTTAAAGAAATATGGACCGATTATTCCACCCGGCCCATAAACCACACAAGTTGTTTTTTCTGGATTTAATGGCAGCTCTTGAACCTCTTCAAGTTGTTCATCACCCCAAATATGGGCATTTTGTTTATTCGCGAACCCATTAAGCCAAAAATGGGCCTCATCGGTGAACAAAATTTTTCTCGAAAACAGTGGATCTTCTGCAAGCTTGTCAAGAGCCCAACGACTAAAACGGAAACGATTCGGAAGGTCGGTCGGCTTCAGTTGTTGCACTAGTTGAATTTTGTATGCTTTTAAAGAAAGATCCTTACGTAAAATACGCCAAGTTGTTGAATATGACAGGCCAAGCTGTTGAGAACGACGACGAATCGACACTTCACGGTCTTCGCGTTCACTCTCCGCTACCGCCCCTATATTTTCTTCACTACGTGCTGGATGTGGTCTATTCAGTCGAGCATTATCCAATAATGAAAATTGGGTCTCAAACTTATTGATGGTAGAGCGAATTGTGCGTTCGGTAGGCCGATTATGTGAACCATAAGTTGCTCTAAGCGCCCGATACACATTCCTCGTAGAACGCCCATTTTCGTAATAAAGTTGAACAATTTGTAGACGCTGTGCCGGGCTAAGTCTTTCCATTATGAATTGTCAAACACTACTGAACAGGAATGCCACTTCAGTTGACACGACGCATGCGCAATCTGCAATTAAATCCCCATCACAAAAAGTACCTTTAAATGAATCACCCGTTAATAAAACGATTTGTACCAAATTTTTTTTTTTTAATTGTTTTTGTAAAAACTTAAAAGGCAGCCCTCGTATAAGTTAACACTTTATGGCGGGACCTAAGCACTGAAAGACAAATTTAAACGTACTAAGATATACGGACTATGTGATGCCAATTATAAAAGAGAGCTAGAAACTTTGACAGATCAAAGAGCTCAAAGAAAAATCAGAGGATATATGAAAACAAATAAATTAAATCGATATAGTCATGCCATATATGAAAGAAAACAATGAGTAAGCTGTTAATCTCTCACTGTCATATATATTGAGTAATCCTAAAAAAAGGATGGAAATTGTCAACTAAAGGCAAAATGGAAATGATGAGTACATGTAGCAAGAATTGATGGGACAAGATGGACAAGAAAAATGGAGGAATGGAATCTAAGGGAAGTAAAAAAAAAAAACATCCAAAACGGCTTAAACTAAGATGAAATGATGACAATAAGAACGCGACTGAAAAGGGATGGACGAAATAAAGGAATACTGTAATTATATTAACATTTCTTCTTCTTCTTCTTCCACGTACTGTAGGCCTCAGGCCTAGGCCTGTCGTTTCCAACTCATCAGTTTTCTTGAGATGTTGATGTCCATGATCCGAGCCATCTCTTTGGAGGTCTTCGCAGGGGTCGTCGTGTCTGTGGTTTAGCATCTCGCGCGATTCTCGCTAGTCTGTCCTCAGTCATTCTCTTCACGTGATCTCTCCAAGCTCTTCTACGTTTACGTCCCCATCTGATTATGGCTTCCACTTCGCATTTATGTCTTATGTCTGTGTTTCTTTTCCTATGTCTTAGTGTGTATCCTGGAATGTGTCTAAGCATTTTCATCTCTGTTGTTCGAAGAATGCTTTTTGTTCTTTTATTGTCTGCTCTTGTTTCCATAGCGTATGTTTTGTATATCCTTACTTTTGCCTTTTTATTCATAAAGGCATTGTTCTAGATGATGTCCCAAAGTGCGCCTGATATTCGGCTGGCTTTGTTTGCTTGGTCCTTCACTTCATTTGTTCTATTTTGGCATGAGGTGATTTGTATGCCTAGGTAGTTAAATGACATGACTTGTTCTATTGTTTTGTTTTCCAGAGCAAGTTTGCATCTTATTGGCTCTTTAGATATAACGAAGGTTTTGGTTTTTGTGTTGGATACCTGCATATTGAGGGCTTCAGCTTTTGTGTAGAATGAGTGCAGAAGCCTCTGTAAGTCGTCTTTGTTCTCTGCCACGATCACAGCGTCGTCTGTATAACAGACAATGTTGATTTTACTCGTTGAAAGTGAATATCCTTCCTCCATGTCTCTGATATGGGTTATTATCTCGTCCATTATTAAGTTGAACAGTTGCGGGCTTAAAGAGTACCCCTGTCGGATTCCGGTTAGCGTTTGTATTTCCTCTGTCAGTCTTTGATTAACTAAGGTGTGATGCCTGTATTGTGGTTTAGTTGTTATATGATGTCTATTATGTTTTTTGGCACATGTTTTCTTTTTAGGATATCAACTACGTGTTTTAGTCTTACTCTGTCAAATGCTTTAGTGAGGTCTATAAAGCACATAAATGCGGGTTTTCCGTATTCTATGGCCTTCTCTAGTACTTGTCTGACTATGAAGAAGGCATCTACGGTTGACCTATTTTTTCTGAAGCTGAAGTTAACATTTCATTATTTCTAATTTCAACTGATATATTCAATAGAGGAAAGAAAGTTTATATTTTTAGTGCTCCGTACGGAAGACTTATAAGATCACTTCAGTTTGTGTCTGTCTATCCGTCTGTCACACCCGACTTTCTCCGAAACTATTGGACATAGAAAGTTAAAATTCAGAAGAAATGTAGGAATTGAAGACCCCAATCAAAGCCGTGTAGTTTTGAGAGATAATTTGTGACTTAAGGGGTTAATTCAGGTTAGTTTAGGGGGGGAAATCGGAAGTGAAAAAAATTTTTTGTACCAGGTTATCGAGTGGAGCATTAAATGAAAGCTTGTAAAAACAGGCATATTCTCTTAAAGTTTCAAGCCGATCGGTTCACTTAGTGCAGATGTAACGAGGATTTGTTGAAAATTTGATTACGAAGAGTTTGGTTTTTTTGGTTCTATCCGACTTATATAACCGGAGTTATTCACATTTTAAGCTAAAAAAACGCGTTTTGAAAACTTAAATTGTTTATAAACAAAAGAGCACAAGTTTTTCGAAGTCCAAAACTCCTGCTGATTCCCCAGAGAGGATAAAATCATAATACTGCTGTATCTAAACTATCTAGTCATGATTTTGACCTTTTTTAAATGTAAATAACACCTTATGGTAAAATAATTCTTTGATCCTCAATATTTACTGTGCAATTTTTATTCGTTATAGATATGATGGGTCAATAAGTTTACCATTTCTTTTTTATTAGTACAAATAAAATATCTAATCTAATCACCTTTAGCACGATTAATGCATTATGAATTCCAAAAAAAAATAAGTCATGGGAAATTGCCAAATTAAAAATTTAGGTTAAAAACAACATGATTGTGTGCTGCCGATAGATTTTATTATTACTGATTTTTTTACATTTTTTCATTTTTTTTTTAAAGATTTTCTTGATGTAGTTTTAGGTTTTTTCGTCCATTACTTTTTTTTTTCTGTTTCATACGGAACACTTATAAAAAGACTTCAGTGTCCATCTGTCCGTCTGTCTGTCGGCCTGTCACATCTGATTTTCTCCGAAACTATTTGACATAGAAAGTTGAAATTTGGTACTAATATAGAAAT
>CM032447.1:54351497-54384073 GCA_019049505.1 Pachyrhynchus sulphureomaculatus
GTGATCAGCAATATGGCTTTCGTAAAAATAGATCAACAGGAGATCTTCTGACTTATGTAACACATGTTTGGAACAACGCAATTGAACACTTTGGAGAATCTCGAGCGGTTGCTCTTGACATATCCAAGGCATTTGACCGTGTTTGGCACGATGGGCTGTTGGCTAAGCTACGTTCTTATGGTATGTCTGAAAAGTTCTGTTTGTGGCTCTCATGTTTCCTCAGAGAGCGTTCTTTACGAGTGGCAGTTGACGGATTTCTTTCTAGCACCTTCACTGTCAACGCCGGTGTGCCCCAAGGTTCCATACTGTCTCCTACTCTCTTCCTCATTTATATTAACGATCTGCTGGAAAAGACCAAGAATCCAATCTACAGCTTTGCAGATGACAGTACACTTATCTCTTCATTCACTTTGAACGCTCGGACATCGACTACTCAGACGAATATCCGCAGACAGCAGGAAGTCATTCAACTTAACAAAGACCTGGAAGAAATTCTATCTTGGGATGACAGTAACCAAGTGGAATTTAACGCTACAAAAACCCAGGCGGCAGTTTTTTCTAAAAAAGTTAACGTTGCAGAACCCGACATAGTTATGTCGGGGCACTCCATCCCTCTAACATCGTCACTCAATCTGTTAGGCGTTAATTTGGGAGCAAATATGTCCTGGCATGAACATGTTGCAGGCATAGCAAGAAGAGCTTCTCAAAAGTTGGGAATATTGTTTCGAACCAGAAAGCTTTACACTCCACAACAACTGTTAATTCTTTACAAAGCGCAAATTCGACCAACTATGGAATACTGCTCCCATGTTTGGAGCTCCGCTCCCAAACATACACTGCATTTGTTGGATTCTATCCAGAGAAGAGCTGTTCGTCTGATTGGACACCCGGAACTGACCGACGGCCTTGATTCGCTGGAGCATCGAAAGAACGGTTGGCGACTTGAGCCTATTCTACAAGTACTTTCATGGAAAGTGTTCGAAAGATGTGGCCCGTTTAATTCCTCCCAGAGCGGTGCATATCAGAAGTACACGTCGCGCTAATTCTTCACATCCGTATGAGGTTCAGCTTGTTACTCCTCGTACAACGCTTTTCAAGCAGTCTTTTATATGGAGAACATCATACCTTTGGAATGGTTTACCCAGGACTGTGTTTCCCACCGAGTACAATCTACAGCGATTCAAGAACAACGTGAATCGCTTTCTCCGCACACGTGTCGCTCCTGTAGCGCTTTAGGGACTTCCCTGTAGCACGTGTGCTAGACCCATAAAAAAAAAAAAAAAAAAAAAAAAAAAAAAAAATAAGATACCCTAATTTAGTATTTATTTCTAAACTGCATATTTGCCAGGGAAAATATTGGATAAAGCACTTTACCGGTTTTTCGAACGGTAATTATAGGTAAATACAATTTTAAATATCAAATAACCGGTCAAGTGCAAGTTGAACTTGCGCAATTAGTGTTCCGTACGTTGATTGCTTCTAAAATAATTTTTTTTTACGGTAGTATATAATGATCAGTGACTTCACAAAATACATCTCAAATGAGTTTTCAACAAAGGTTTTTTCCGATCTTTACTAAAAACTGATGACCTTAAAATTTTTGTTTTTTTTATATACCAGATACATTACATTGGTCAACAAAATTTCAACTTTTTTTTGTTACACGGATTCTACTGTCATATTTTAAATGTAGTATACTAGATCTTATAAGATGGATACAATAAAATAAAAGTAGAATTTGTAACACATCAGGTTTTATTGTAATATTTTTTTGAAAAAATGTATCAAATATTAATATTTTATAGTGATAATATAGAAAAAAAAAATATTTTTATGACTTTCCAACAATAATCTGCCAACATGTTTGGACTTCATTTGCCTTGATATCGCTTCTCCATGGCTGAAATATCCTGATGGAACCGTTCACCATGCTCATCGCTTACTGCTCCCAGATTTTCGGGGAAAAAGTCCAAATGAGAATCCAAAAAATGAATTTTGAGTGACATGTTACATCCTAGTGCTTTATAGGTCGTCAAAAGTTCACTGATCAAGTCTTTGTAGTTTTCAGCTTTATTGTTTCCAAGAAAATTTTTAACCACATTTTTGAAATATATCCAGGCGGGGTTTTCCAGTGAATTTAATTTTTATTCAAAGATAGGGTCTTTAATTAATTCTCTAATTTGTGGTCCAACCAATATTCCCTCTTTAATTTTAGCATCACTAATTTTAGAGAACTTTTTTTTCAAATGTAAATATCCTTCGCCAGCTTTGTCCATTGCTTTGATAAGACCCAGTTTTATGTGTAGTGGTGGCAACAGTACATCTTCTGGTTTCACCAAAGGTGGAAACAAAACGTTTTTTTTTGTCTAGGAGTAAGTGAGCTACGTTTTGGCCAATCTTTTTTAGTATAATGATTTTTTCCATCTCTACTGTCCCATTCACAAAGGAATCAGCAATATTTTGTGTAACCAAGTTGTAGCCGTAATAAAATAGTAATCACTTTCAAATCTCCACATATTTTCCAAGAATGCATGCAATATTTTATTTTCTTTAAAAGTAGCTTCATGTTATTATATAACTCTTTCATATTAGTGGCATGGGCTACTGGGACAGACGGAATTTTCTTTCCATTATACAAAAGAACAGCCTTTAGACTTACTTTTGAACAGTTTATAAATAGTCGCCAGTCTGTATTGGTATAGTTGGTGTTCCCTAATAAATTCATTACAGAATTAATGTTATTACAGTAAACAAGGTCACCTTCCTGAGAGAAATAACTCATCATCACGATTGCGGAAATAGCAAATTCTCGGTTCCTGAATGAAGTAGATTCCAGCCTTTCGATCTAGATGATGAAACTTCAGCTTGCTTTTTGGATAAACTTAAATCACGCACCAAGTCGTTTAGGTCACCTTGTGTTATTAAATGTGGTGTAAAAGAAGTGCTAGATTCGTAAATGTAATCTCTCATGTCCTCTTGAGTAGGAGGTAAGTTCAACGATACGTTGATTCATCTGATTGTATACTTGGTGGAGGTGTTGGTACAGGCATCACTTCACTGTGGGGGGCCGGTCTCCTTGCAGATGGTAAGTTTGGATACTTGATTCCTTGTTTAGTTTTACTACTAAAGCCCTTAATTGCAGTCAAGCAAAAATAACAGTCTGATGTGTGATCTCTTGGTTTGGCCTATATCATTGGAATTGCCAAGTTCATGTGACGTGTTCCGTTAGCCCATCCAGTCAAAAGAGTAACACAGGATGCACAACATGTATGGGGAACCCACAATTTATCTTGTTGGCTTACTGGAAATCCGAAATATTCAAAATAACACTTCTTGACCAAGTCTATAAAATTTATTCGCTGATTAGTGAATGTAAGTTCACCACACACGTAACAGAATCGATCAGGATTATTTATACAAGTTCTCGGCATGTTAATGAACGTAGATTACTCAAATGAAAACAAAAAATAATTATTATTTCCAAGATTGCTTAAGTTTAAAACAATGTTCTCAACGATCTCCTCTTATAACATAATTTAAGTGACTGTCACTATTACAAAAAAACTGAGGATGATCGAACAAAAATTTTTACCGGTTTTTAATTGGGGTAGGTAGGTAAGCATACATCACATACTAGCTTACGTATAACAAAAATCATGTTGATCAGTGTTATTAAAGGTAATGCACTCGTGATAATTTTCGTTCAATTTACATCCTGTAGAGAATATTCCAGATTTTTTCAAAATTTTACTTTTCGAGATAAGGGGAAGACAGCGATTTTTCTCACTTTTTAAAAAATAATACAAAGAAAAGTGTGTGCAAGTTTTACATTATATATATTTTGTCTTTTCACAAGTTTTCATTTGACACTCGATGACCTGGTAATTTTTTTTTTCACTTCCCATTTCACTCCCCAAAATTAACCCCTTAAGTCAAAATTTATCTTTCAAAACTACACGGCTCTGATGAGGCCATCAGTTTCTATATTAGTACCAAATTTCAACTTTCTATGTCAAATAGTTTCGGAGAAAATCGGATGTGACAGACAGACAGGCCGACAGACAGACGGACAGATGGACACTGAAGTCATTTTATAAGTGTTCTGTATGAAACAGTAAAAAAAAACTAATGGAGGAAAAAAACCTAAAACTACATCAAGAAAATCTTAAAAAAAAAATGAAAAAATGTAACAAAATCAGTAATAATAAAATCTATCGGCAGCACACAATCATGTTGTTTTTAACCTAAATTTTTAATTTGACAAATTCCCCATGACTTATTTTTTTTTGGAATTCATAATGCATGAATCGTGCCAAAGGTGATTAGATTAGATATATTTATTTGTACTAATAAAAAAGAAATGGTAAACTTATTGACCCATCATATCTATAACGAATAAAAATTACACAGTAAATATTGAGGATCAAAGAATTATTTTACCATAAGGTGTTATTTACATATGTAAAAAAAATTTATAGTACAGTAAAAAAGGTCAAAGTAATGATTAGATAGGCATAGTTTAGATACAGCAATATTATGATTTTATCCTCTCTGGGGAATCAGCAGGAGTTTTGGACCTCGAAAAACTTGTGCTCCTTTGCTTACAAACAATTTAAGTTTTCAAAACGCGTTTTTTTAGCTTAAAATGTGAATAACTCCGGTTATATAAGTCGGATAGAACCAAAAAAAAACCAAACTCTTCGTAATGAAATTTTCAACAAACCCTCGTTACATCTGGACTAAGTGAACCGATCGGCTTGAAACTTTAAGAAAATATGCCTGTTTTTTACAAGCTTTCATTTATGCTCCACTCGATAACCTGGTAAAAAAAAATATTTTCACTTCCGATTTCCCCCCTGAACTAATCTGAATTAACCCCTTAAGTCACAAATTATCTCTCAAAACTACACGGCTTTGATTGGGTCTTCAATTCCTACATTTCTTCCGAATTTTAACTTTTTATGTTAAATAGTTTCGGAGAAAGTCGGGTGTGACAGACGGATAGACAGACACATACTGGAGTGATCTTATAAGTCTTCCGTACGGAACACTAAAAATATAAACTTTCTTTCCTCTATTGAATATATCAGTTGAAATTAGAAATAATGAAATGTTAATATAATTACAGTATTCCTTTATTTCGTTCATCCCTTTTCAGTCGCGTTGTTATTGTCATCATTTCATCTTAGTTTAAGCCGTTTTGGATGTTTTTTTTTTACTTCCCTTAGATTCCATCCCTCTATTTTTCTTGTCCATCCTGTCCCACCAATTCTTGCTACATGTACTCGTCATTTCCATTTTGCCTTTAGTTGACATTTTCCATCCTTTTATTAGGATTGCTCAATATATATGACAGTGGGAGATTAACAGCTTACTCCTTGTTTTCTTTCATATATGGCATGACTATATTGATTTAATTTATTTGTTTTCATATAATCTCTGATTTTTCTTTGAGCTCTTTGATCTGTCAAAAGTTTCTAGCTCTCTGGGGTATCACCAGGAGTTTTTGACTTCGAAAAACTTGTGCTCTTTTGTTTATAAACATTTTAAGTTTTCAAAACGCGTTTTTTTAGCTTAAAACATAACTAACTCAAGTTATATAAGTCGGGTGTGACAGAGGGATAGACAGACACATCCACCCTTATAGGGGGTGAAAAGTACCTCTAAAACTCAAATAACGCACGTGAGTTTAAATAACATGTACAAAGGTCAAATTCTTGTAGCTCTTAGAACAAAATATCTGAATCTGGTGTGAGAACCACACATTACTATTAAAGAGTTGAGATTCACTCCTATAGGGTGTAAAAACCACCCCCACCTACGGAGGTTTTCATAAGTTTCAATAACGACGAAAAAAGTTCAGGCTTTTGTTGTTTTAGGCAGGGTGAACAAATATGGAGTAGATTCGCTTGAACCACCGATTCTTCTTTTTCTGACTTATAGCTAGGCACTATTGCCTGTTTTCTTTGCTTCCTGCTCTAGAGATCGTCACTCCATCTCCTTCTTGGACGTCCCATTGATCTTTTTCCATTCGGTGACTTGTCTCTTGCTGTCCGTACTATCCTGTTGTTTGCCATTCTTCCTATGTGTTGATCCCATTCCACTTTTCTTTCAGATGTGTAAGTCATTACTGGTCGTATTACGATCTTGTATATTCTTGTTTTAGTCTCCACGGAGAGGAATTTATTGCTAAATATGGTATCATTAAGGCATCTGGCTATCCTATTACCCTTTTTGACTTGATGTTCTCTCTTATATAATAGATTAATAACGTCATCTATTTGCACATTATCGGATGCTTCTTTTAAGTCTATCAGGCATAAGTGTGCTGGAATGTTGTATTCTATGGATTTTTCTTGTCTTGTCTCACAGGGAATACGGTATAGGTGCATGAGCGCCCACTTTTGAATCCTTGCTGCTCTTCTTCCATTTGTATTCTCCCGTTTATTTTTGTTGTAATAATCTTTGGTGTTAATTTCAGTGTACAGTTTAGTAGATTTATGCCTCTGTAGTTATTTGGATCTTCTTTTTCTCCCTTCTTGTGCATTAGTATAACTGTCGCTGTTCTCCATTCGTCTGGGATTCTATTCAATCTTATAATCCTCTGTATAAGTGTCTGGAGTTGCTTAACCAGAGAGTGTCCCCCATATTTTAGTAGTTCATTAACTATTTGGTCTTCGCCGGGAGATTTACGGTTTTTAAATTTTTCCAGTGCTTCTATTACGTCTTCTTCGGTTATATATGTTTCATCGTTTTTCGTTATCTCTAGTGTTTGTAGCAGTGTGAAACTCTGTAAGATATGTTACCCACGTCCCTTTCTTCACGCGTGTATACTCATCTCAGTTCTCTGCTGTCTTATGAATCTTCAATTTTGTTTTTGTTGACCATAGAAGTCTGATTATAATTTTTTTTTTTGTATCTTTCCAAGTATTCTGTTTTTCTTCTTCTTACTAATTTGTGGGTTTCCACGGATACACGACTATAATCTATCCTTAGAGAGTGGTAGAAACTACTCCTACGCTTTAATGATGCACATGACTGGACTCTAAAAACTGCTGAACCACGTAACAGCTTCTTCGTTAAGCTTTTTACTTATTATGTATATATATGTATATATATATATATATATATATATATATATATATATATATATATATATATACTCGTAAATATATAACAAGTATGAAATGCGGATTTCAGACACTGCAGATGGTACAGTTTGTGCTATAAAAATTTGATACTGCGCCATTTTTTTTTTGTGTCATTAACCACTGTCAGACGCGCACGATTGATAAATTGGAAAAGTGTTGTGTTCAATATGTCGAAATTTATACCGAAAAAAGAGCATTCGCGGACAGCATTAATTTTTTGTTTTCATTTGCAAAAAACTGCTGTTGAATCATACGGATTAGTTCGAGAAGCTTATGGTGAACATGCTCCATCGCAAGATACGTGTGGACGATGGTTTCGGCATTTGAAAAGTTGTGACTTCGATGTTGCAGACAAGGAACGTGGAAAACTGCCAAAAAAATACGAAGATGTGGAATTGCAAGCATTGTTGGACGAACAGGATTCGCAAACACAAAAACAACTCGCCGAGTAATTGGGCGTTCCTCAACAAGCTGTTTCCAATCGGCTACGAGTGATGGGATAGATTCAGAAGCCGGTAGATGGGTACCACATGAGTTGAACGATAGGCAAATGGAAAAGCGCAAAAACACGTGTGAGATTTTGCTCGCTCGGTACAAAAGGAAGTCGTTTTTGCATCGTATAGTTACAGGGGATGAAAAGTGAATTTATTTTGAGAATCCTAAGCGCAAAAAATCATGGGTAGACCCAGGCGCACCATCCACATCGACCGCAAGACCGAATCGCTTTGGCAGAAAGACGATGCTCTGTGTTTGGTGGGACCAGAGGGGCGTGGTCTATTATGAGCTGTTAAAAACTGGGGAAACGGTTAATACTAAACGCACTTGCTGAGCAGCACATTGGTTCGTACGAAGATGTGAAAAAATGGCTCGATGAATGGTTCGCAGCAAAAGGGAAGATTTTTATTGGCGTGGTATTCACAAATTGCCCGAAAGATGGGAAAAATGTATAACAAGCGATGGAGCATACTTTGAATAAAGCCCTTTTTATCATTCTTCCGAATTTAACATGTTTTTTTAGAAAAAAAATCCGCATTTCATACTTGTACACCTGGCACATTATATATATATATATATATATATATATATATATATATATATATATATATATATATATAATTTAGTGATAGTAGACGTAGGGAATGATCCACGAAAATTTTCTTAAATTGAAAAATATATAAATGAAAAAGTCTGAGACGCTTCCTCTGAAACCAGAAGCGACTCTTTTTTATTTTTTTAGTGTTCCCTACGGAACACTTATGGGATCACTTCGACGTCTGTCTGTTTGTCAGTGACACGCGATTTTCTACGAAACTATTTTGCATAGAAAGTTGAAATTTGTCACAAATATAGGAATTGACGTCTCAATCAAAGCCGTTTGGTTTACAAGTTAAATCTTGAGGGGTTAGTTTTGGGGGGTGAAATCGGAAGAGAAAAAAAATATTTTTTTGTAAGGTGAATTGGTTGACAAATGAAAGTTTGTAAAAAAACGAGTTCAAAAATATATATGACTTAATACTTAAACTTTTATTTATGTCATTTTTAAAAAATTGCCAAAAATCCCCCACCCTATCTCTAAAAATACTAATCAAAATATTTTGAAAAATTCTAGAATATTCTCCATAAGGTGGTAGAGGTGAGCGAAAATTATCACGATTGCATTACCTTTAATAATTTAAATATATAATAATAAAAAAAAATACATTTTGCTTGGTGAAGATTCTTTTCGTAGAAAGGCATTACTGCTTTAATGGACGTCTGCTAAACGGACGTCTATAACAAAACTACTAAACTAAATTTCAATTTACTATCTAAAGCATTGGTTTAATTACTGGGCCGTATGTCATATATATATATATATATATATATATATATATATATATATATATATATATATATATATATATATATATATTCATTTTTATGAATACAATACTTCCTGTCTCATTAACTATTTTATAATATTATTTTTTTAGCAATACCACGAAAAGCACCTTCCTTTTTAATAAACACAACAAAATGCAAGATTCCAGACTTAGATCCTTTTAACAATGAAGTTTTACCATTTGTTAAATTGGAAAAATATGAGGCATGCTCAGACAAGCCGTTATTGAGCTATATAGAAACCAAAGATAACATAGTTAGGTTAAAAATTAATCAGTCTGTGATCCCTTTGTACAGTAGATTGAGTATTAGCTGTTGTTATTCAAAAATTTTGCGGAAACAAGGGGACCGTACAATAGAGTAAGTATAGATGATTTTTACTAAATTACTATTGTAACTAAATATAGTAAATAATAGTAATAGGCATAATTTTTCAGAAGATTTTTTTTTATTTTTAAATTTCTTCTAAATTTCTCATGTGTCAACTCAAGCTTCTTCGGAGCTTATTCCGATAACTGACTTCTTCGGAATCTAGCACGAAACTGATTTATATCCTCTTGCCCAGGTCTTTTATATTAGCGGATCGGGGTGGGGATGAAGCGGGGCTTCACGGATAATTTGTTCCCAGATTGGTGAGAAGTAAAGACCAATGTCGCAATTGTTGGATTGTTTAGATATTTCGATGGACTGGCAATTTTTCCTAGGATAGGAATGGAAATTTGTTTCCAAGAATCATTGATCAGCCAAAGAGAATTTGGTCTTTTAATTTTAGTACATATTTTCCTACTCATTTCGTCGATATAAGTTTTACCACAGCTACATGGAATACTGTAGACTCCTGAATTTTCCAAGATAATTTTATCTTTTTATAGATCTGAGATTTTATGAGAGTTTAGGGTACGTTATTATTGTGTGTTTCCATCATTTTTTTTTGAAATTTGCTTTAAAAAGGCCCAATTATTTTTCGACAACCCAATATTTTAGAACATTATTGTTCTTTTTTTCTTTGTAATTGCACTTAATCCGTCTGTTACTTTATATGGCGCCTCTTTATACGCTTAATGGTGAAACAAGCTCCCACCTTCTAGTTGTGGCTCTGATCGTCTCTATAAATACAATTTTAGGACCTTATTAAAAAGAGCTACAGACACTGAAAAATATTTACATATAATGAAATTATTTATATTTTATAGTATATTATCATATTAACAAGAATATTTATTATAAAGAAGCCCCTCGCTTTTGGTACGAACCGGGTAGCAATTCTTTAAAATGAATCACCATTTTATCAAGAACTAGTTTTCCAAGCAATTCTCAATACTTTTATCAGGTCAGTCAATAAGTTTTAAAAGCGACACTTATGGAGCATCACTTCAACCAAATATTGAACACCATTTTAAAGCTTAATCTGTCATATGAACACACCCTAAATTTCAAGTCGATCTGTCACGTCATTCATTATTTATCAGCTGGTTAAAGTAGACGTAACACATGGGCTGAAAAGTCCCGGGCCTAACACATAGATGGCGCTAGTTTTATTGCAGTCACCTTTTTTTCAGTTAATACTAACCTTCAAAAGACAGCTGTTAAAATTTCATGATATTCTATTCATTAGTTTGTGAGTTATTGTGCTAAGAGTGACGCTACTTTTGTTATTTTCAAAACAATGGATCAAAAACAATTTCGTGTTTTAATTTTACACTGCTTCTTGATGGGAAAAAATACCGTTCAAGCGAAGCAATGGCTTGAAAAGTGTTATGGGGACTCCGCTCCATCAGAAACAACAATAAAACGTTGGTTTGCTGACTTCAAAACGTGGTCGTAGAGACACCGATGATGCAGAACGCAGTGGACGTCCAAATGAGGCGGTAACACCAGAAAACATCAAAAAAATCCATAAAATCGTTTTGAATGATCGAAAAGTGAAGTTGCGTGAGTTAGCTGACATCGTAAAGATATCAAAAGAACGTGTTGGCTTTATATTGCATGAGCATTTGACTATGAGAAAGCTCTGTTCAAAGTGGGTGCCGCGTTTCCCCACTGTTGATCAAAAACAAGATCGTGTTGATGATTCTGAGCAGTGTTTGGCCATGTTTAAAACGTAACAAACCGGAATTTTTGCGTCGATATGTGACAATGGATGAAACATGGATCCATCACTTCACTCCGGAATCAAAACGATCGTCATCTGAGTGGACAGCAACTGGTGAACCTCGTCCAAAGCGCCCGAAAGCACAACAATCGGCTGGAAAGGTTATGGCCTCGGTATTTTGGGATGTGCGTGGTGTAATATTCATCGACTATCTTGAGAAAGGAAATACCATCAACAGTGAATATTATATAGCGTTATTGGAGCGTTTGAAGGCCGAAATTGCAAAGAAAACGACCGCATATGGCAAAGAAAAAAATTTTGTTTCATCAAGACAACGCACCGTGTCACAAGTCAATCAAAACAATGGCAAAACTACATGAATTGAACTTCGAATTGCTCCCACATCCACCGTATTCGCCAGATTTGGCTCCCAGCGACTACTGGCTGTTCGCAGACCTGAAAAAAAATGCTCGCCGGTAAGAAATTTCGCACGAATGAAGAGGTTATCGCTGAAACTGAGGCCTATTTTGAGGCAAAAGATAAATCGTTCTACAAAAGTGGTATTGAAATGTTAGAGCGGCGCTGGAATGATTGCGTTGCTCTTGATGGAGATTACGTTGATGAATAAAGCTAATTTTGAACCAAAAAAACCGTGTTTTCTTTGTTAGGCCCGGGACTTTTCAGCCCATGTGTTATTTGAGTATTTTTAAAAAATAAAAAAAATCGAATATCGTGCAGTGATAAAATTCTTTACTTTGGAAGGTTTATCGGCAACTGAAGTCCATGCAAAGTTAGTGAAAATGTTAAAGGAGTCTGCTCCTTCATTTCCAGGCTGTTCATAGATGGACTGGATGAAACGTGGTCATACAAGCCCCAATGATGATCCACGTTCAGGACGTCCAAAAACTGCAACAACTAAAGAAATTGTTGTACAAGATATGGTAATGGAAGACCGTCGATTAACCGCGGATGATTTAGCTGACGCTATAGGCATCCCACATGGATCAGTACATGAAATCTTCACTAATGTTTTGGGTATGAGAAAGCTATTCACAAGATGGGTGCCGGATTTGCTAACATCAAAGCAAAAACGCTCAGAAACTTTCTAAAAAAAATATTTGGCTCATTTCATAAAGTATAAAACTGATTTTATGCGTCGGTTTGTAACTATAGATGAGACTTGGGTTTACCAGTATGATCCTGAACTGCGACAACAAACCGCACAGTGGACTGAGCCCAGTTGTTCAGCTCCAAAGCAGTCAAAGTGATCAAAGTCGTCCAAAAAAATTACAGCTCCCAGATTAACGCTGAAGTATTTGCTTATAGGTTTCATGACTCTCGTTACTCTTAAAGTAGTCCCCTTTCACCCGAAATAAAGGGTTGAGGGATGACAGTCATGAAATTCTTCGCTATAAACTGTTGCGTGCAGAACGAACTGTGAACAGGTGCATTGTCTTAATGCAGGAGGAAACTCTTCTTGCTTTGGCCATTTTCCAACCGATAGACAACGGTCTTCATGAATGATTTGTTGGCTACCATTTCAAGCTTGGTTACAATCGAGGATTTCCAAAACGCTCATCGTCTTCCACCGAAATTCGGAGATATAATTACGCAGGTATACAAAAAAAATTTCTGTCTTTTAAGTGACACGTGTTTTCTTAATATTTTTTATGCTGAATTTGAAAAAATCAAAAAAAAAAACATTCACCGTGAGGTTTTTTTCAGAAAACACACTTAAATTTGTCAGAAAACTATTAAATTGAAAAAATACATTTTAATAAATAATGTAAAACTGTATAATCATTAAAATTGTGGAATAAAACTATTATTTCGAACATCTTTAAATGTTCTGAATCTACATTTATCATAAAAACTTAAAAATATTAGATATTAGTGTTCATGTTTAACAAAAACACGCATGCAATACCTTCAACTAAGCTACATAACAAAATGCTGTTTAAAATAAATATGTGCAACTGTTAAATTAAAAAAAGACGTTTTTAATTTTTATTAATATTGAACAAAACTATTATTTTCAGTGTTTTTTGAAGTTCTTAATCATGACTTAACATCAAAACATAAAATTGTATGTTCAGTTTCAACAAAAAACTCGCTTTTAATACTTACAAGGGTGCTTTATGGTTGGTAAAATGCTCACTCAGTCACTCACACACTCACTCATTTAAATACTCCCATACTCACTCACACACTCACTTCTACACTCACTTACTGACTCGCTCATTTACATTCCTCCATATTTACTCTTCTAAACTTCTAAAACTGTCAAGGGATATACATTAAAACTGCATTCTGCAACCTTTTGTTCCTAAATAGTAAACGGATATTTTTTTTCAACACTAAACACTATTCTTCATCTTTTGATATCAAATTTGTAACTTAAGAAACTACTCAAAATGATAGTTTAGTTCGAAAAAAAAAATCTGGCTTAGTTGTTGCATCAGAATCTTTTACACGGTCATATCAGTTCTCAGTTCCGTTTTGGTTTCAGTTCGGAAGGAGGTTTGTTTTTTACACTGTCCGTTCAGTTCTCAGTCCGAGTTACGCTTTCAAAGTGTATGTGTGTTTAGCGTTTAAAACACGTGTTGTCATACTGTTCAAGAGTGTACATGTGTAAAATACCTCATGGATGAAGACTGCCTCATTGCTGTAGCCTTAACTTTGGAGCTAAAGAAACGGCGGAAGAAAAGAAGCCGATAGAGTAAAGCTTGGGACCGTGGAATTCATTGTCGCGTGTAAATTTAATGAAAGAACTTTACTTAGAACCATAGGATTGTGAACTATTTACGGATGAATGAGGATGTGTATCTCCTGTTGACACCTATTATACAAAAGCAGGATATCAACATCACTACCACAATCGGATGTTGATGCATAAGTAAAGCATTGTTTTAAATCTGACTCTCTCTTATACGTGAGTGGAAAAAGCTTGTTGAATCCTGTCTGTGGTGCTGGCGCGGGCGCATCTCACAATTTACGTATAGAAATACCCAGAACTCCTGGGTATTTCTATAGACACGAATAGATAGGCTTCTAGCAGAAGCCTGTCTATTCCTGTTGTATCTGATTTTACTACTCATTTATTTTCATAATCAAAATATATTTTGTGGGTTGTGTTTATTTTTTTGCGCTCTAGTAGTTCAGTTTTCAGCAAGAGGTGTCAGAAAAGTTACCACAGGGATAACTGGCTTGTGGCGGCCAAGCGTTCATAGCGACGTCGCTTTTTGATCCTTCGATATCGGCTCTTCCTATTATTGCGAAGCCTAGAGCCAGCCCTGCCAAGGCTAACCATTGAGGGTAAGATTGAAGGTAAAAAATCAATTCGAAGACGCCCAAATTCTTGACCCTATGACATAAAAAGATGGTTTAATCGAACATCCATTGACATGTTCAGAACAGCAGCTTCCAAGATAACATTAGCCATTTTGATCGCCAACCTCCATCAGGAAACAGCGCGCTAAGAAGAAGAAGAAAAGTAGTACAAATAAGAACAGAGAATCTGTTCCTTAAAGCCCTCTTTACATGTTGCGTGACCGAAATAAAGCCGACGTCTATAATTTGTCGGTTTCAGTTGAGTAGGCATACAGTTTTACATTATTTATTAAAATGTATTCTTTTCAATTTAATAGTTTTCTGGCAACTTCAAGTATGTTTTCTGAAGAAGTGGATGTCTTTTTTATAATTTTTTTGGATTCAGCATAAAAAAAACTTAAGAAAACACGTGTCTTATATTACTTAAAAGACAGAGAATTTTTTTTGTATATCTGTGTAATTAGACCTTTATTCAAACGTGTATACAGAACAAATTTAAACAGCTAGTAAGTTAAAACTCGTCGTTCTTGCTATGTAGCGTTATTCCGGGAACCTTTAGATCGCTCATTTTCTCAATTATAAAGTATTATAGTGGATATTCAAAAAAATAAGTTTATTTAAAATAAATCCAATAGCCATACTGGACATCCTTGATGCTTAGATTAATACTATAATTTCTTTCTTTTTAGCCACTCTGATTGCGAATGGTTCGAAAACGAAATAAGAATTTCCCACCAATACATTCGAGTCACTTGCAAGAATTTTTTTGGGATTTTTTTATAGAAACGTCCATGCCATCATCATACCCGACGCTTACAAAAATAAAACATCAACAGGGCACAATAACAGCACAAATTCGATAAAAATTTTCATGCTTGGTATTGATAGCATATCTAGATTAAACTTACAACGCACGATGCCTAATTTTTTTTCATATTTAGAACAAAATTTTGTCGGTTTTAGAGGCTACAATAAAATCGCCGATAATACGTTTCCAAATTTAATGGCTGTTTTAACTGGTAGGGATATGGATACCTTGTATCCATCATGTATGCGAAATATAAGCTTTGATAACTGTGATATTATTTGGAAAACATTTAGAGAAAATGGCTACTTAACTGCTTATGGTGAAGATGAACCGTTTCTTAATACATTTAATTATTATAAAGAAGGGTTTGTTGAACCACCAACGGAGTTTTACTTAAGACCCTATTTTTTATCGGCCTATTTATTACCAATGACTTACAAGCATTTGATGGGAGTGTGCACGGGCCCTGAAAATACAGCCGAAAGGATTTTGAGGGCTGCTAAGAATTTCCTCACGACTTTTAAAGATGCTCCTACATTTTCATTATTTTGGTTAAATAGCTTTAGTCACGATGACGTCAATCTCCCATCCAGCATGGACGATAAAATACTTGAATTTTTTACTCAAGATTCGTATGTCAAAGATGCCTTAGCCGATTCAATCGTTGTGGTTTTCAGTGACCATGGATTTCGATTCGGAAATATAAGATTTACTTATTCCGGTTGGTTGGAAGAACGGTTGCCATTCCTTTATTTTAAATTTCCAAAGTCATTTAAAGAATCTCATTCGAAATTTTATGAAAAATTTTGTATTCAATGCACATAAACGGTTAACTACCCCTTATGATTTTCATATGACCTTACAACATCTGCTAAAGCTCTCTAACAGTAGTTACGAAATTAAACCCAGTTTAGGATGTTCAAAATGTAAATCGTTATTTGAAGAAGTTCAAGAAAATCGTTCTTGCAGCGATGGAGGCATCCCACAACACTGGTGTACTTGTGAAGGTTATAACACCGTAAGCCCTACAGACAAAACAGTACTAAAGGTAGGAAACTACCTCGTGGACTACGTGAATCAACTAATTCAAGGATTTTCAGAAGAAGGCTATAAGTGTGCTAAGTATGAACTTACATCCATACAAACTGTAGGCAAATCGGCCAGAAAGTTTAATCATGACATAAATGAGACTGACACATATTTAATTCTAATAGAAACGTACCCTTATGCAATGTTTGAAGCTACTCTTAAGGATAACAACGGAAATTATGAACTGTTGGGCGATATAAGCAGACTGAATAGATATGGAGCGTACGCTGGCTGTATTCATAATGACAGATTACAAAAATACTGTTTTTGTAATAGCTGGCACACTAGATTATTTAGTAAATTTTGTTATTTATTTAACTGTCCTGTTTTGTAAGTTATTTATAATAAATATTACTTGTAATTACTCAATGTATTTTATATTCTTTAAAGCTCTAAACCAGTGATTCCCAAAGTGGTTCAGGTGGACCCCCAGGGGTCCACGAGAGACTTGACGGGGGTCTACGTTGGCGTGAAAAAAAAAATGGGGGTTCACAAGTTGTAAGTGGGGGTCCACGAAAATTTATCTGGTTTCGATAGTAAAGAACAAAAATGTTAGCTTGGCTTTACCTATCAATGTAGGCAGATAATACACTACTCAAAAAAATTAAGGGAGCAAAAAAAAATTCCAAATTTTTCGGTGATTTTTGACAGGCTGTATTTCGGTGAAAAATGGTCGTATTGAGCCTTTAAAAAAAAGCATTTTGAAGCTTTAAGATTCTAATATTCAGATTTTTTGGCTAACATTTTTTAGGAGCTACGGTTCTCATGCAATCCTAACAGATAGCGCGAAAAAATAATATTGCAAATATTTTGCTTTTTTTTTGGTCCACGGGCTTGAAAAAAAATGTTTTCAGTTAGGCCCGCATATGGATCAGATAGCCTGTTTATTTAGCATTAATTTCCTTGTTTTAAAACCTCCCTTAATTTTTTTGAGTAGTGTATTTTAAGGTCAGCGACTGTTACTTGTAAAAACTTGCATATTCGATATTCAGTACAACGCGCGTCGAGACTTGCAAAGCGCCGCCCGCCCGCCCGCTACGCAACCCGTTCAGTCGTGCAAAGGGACGAAATACGACTTGTGCTGTGCTTGCAATCTTGCATGAACTTGTTTGATTCTTCACCAATATAAATACGAATGCCAAGGACAAACGTTACTCATTTGTTTCCGGAATTTTCAAAAGAAAAGTGTGAGTGAATCGATGTCAGTGTTTGCCAGTGCCGGAAAAAGTAAGTACCTACCTATTTGTTATTCATACTTTTATTTTATATTGTAATAATATTATATTTGTTTATGTTTGCGAGTAGTAGGTATGTTACGTAATAAAAATTAAATACTGAACAGGGCCATTATTCGATACTTCTATAAAAGAACCGAAAGCCGAGAAAAATTGAACTTTTAGTAATTTTTATTATAAAATTATTTATTTACCCTACTGTGGTGATTCACTAAAGGAGAGATATATGATTGACCTGCATGTTTGTACATATTTCAGTGCCCTCGTAGTTGCTAATGCTAAATGACTAAGAATATTTTCATAAATTGTACGTGTCTTTATGTACCACCAAATAAATCATTAAAATCGCGGAGTTTTGATGTCAAAATATTCTTTAAAAGTATTTTCTCTCGAATTTACAGAAATGTATCAAAAATATAATTAATCAAAAAATACTTTATATTAGATTAAAATAGGTTCAGCCGTTTTGTGAAAACCTCTATATGGGTCTTAGCAGTTTATTGCTTTTAATAATTAAAATCAGTTTTGCCGCCGGCATTTTGGTTTTTTTTCATTGCAATAATTAATTAATCTTATTTTATTCTGTTAAAATAGCCATATCCTGTTAAAGTCGCCTTATGATTACTAAAACAAACATTTACAGGTAGGTAACTGATACGAAACATGGCTGAATCTAAGAAGAAATGTCGACAGTACAGTGTTGATTATTTGAAAATTGGTTTTCTCATCAAAGGCAGACAAACGATTGCCCATATGCCTTTTATGCAACAAAGTTTTGAGCAATGACTCTATGAAACCATCGAAGCTCGAAGATCATCTAAGAAGGTGTCATCATTATTTAAAATATTTTCAAACATTGAAGGAAAAATATGAAAAGAGACCCACCGTGCACAGTATGTTCACTTCAACGTCTCAAAGTAACGATGATGGCTTGCGGGCATCTTACAATATCTCATTGCTTATAGCGAAATCTGGAAAACCGCACACCATCGGAGAACAGTTAATTTTATCCGCTGTTGAAGAGGTTTTAAAAACTGTTCTGCACAAACCTCCATTTGACGTACTCAAAAGAATTCCTTTGAGTAACAACATTGTACAAAGACGTATTGATGAAATGAGCTCTGATATTGAAAGCTTCTTGTATGATTATCTGCAAACAACTCATTTTTCTATTCAACTGGACGAGTCAACTTTACCTGGTAATGAAGCATTATTATTGGCATATGTTCGATTTGTTATGGACGAAGAAATCCATGAAGAGCTGCTATTTGCGAAAACTTTGGAGACGGACACTAAAGGCGAATCAATATTTAATGTCCTGAGTGATTTTTTTAAGGAAAAATCGATTCCATTTACAAACATTCGGTGGCAGCAGATGAAGCTCCTGCCATCTTCGGGCGATATCGTGGGTTTATAAGCCATCTTAAAAGAATTATATCAAGAGTAACTGCAATTCACTGTGTCATCCACCGACAACACCTGGTAGCGAAAAATTTGAGTGATAGATTGCACCCAATCGCTTCAATTTGTGATTAAAGTAGTTAACAAAATAAGAAACAATGCGTTGAATACCCGTTGATTTGCACAATTGTGCGACGAAAATGATGACTTCCAACGATTGCTCTTACATACTGAAGTACGCTGGTTGTCGAAAGGTGAATGTTTAACAAGATTTTACTCACTTTTTGAATCAGTTTTTAGAGTTTCTGGAAAGTAAAGATCCAGATTTAAAAGAAAACCTGATCAAATTGAAAGCAGACATCGCGTATTTGACAGATTTGTTCAAAAAATTTAATGACATTAACTTGCAGTTACAAGGGGACCGCCTAAATTTAATAAAAACAAAGGGTGTAATTTCGGCTTTTCTTGGAAAATTGAAATTTATGAAGCAAAATATTAGTCTGCGCGAATTCTCTCAGTTTCCAAACTTGTCACAGGCAGAATGTCTTGATGAGGATATTCAGACATACATTCAACATTTAAATGCCCTGCATAATGACTTCAAAAATAGATTTGAAGATATTCTGACGATGGAAATACCACCATGGATCATAAATCCATTTGATGAAACGAAAGTGGCGAATATGGTATTACAAGAGGAGCTACTCGAGCTTAGCACCAATGAGGAGCTGAAAGTGAAATTTAAAAAAGGCTATCAAACATTTTGGCTGCAGGCAGAAATACCCGAAAAATATCCTGGGCTGTGGGAAATTGCGAGAAAACTTTTGATAGCGTTTCCCTCGTCATACCTTGTCGAGTGTCATTACAAACCCATTAACAAAAAAAAGGAGCAGATTGAACATCACAGAACGGGGAGATTTGCGGTTATTCCTTACAAAACTGAAGCCAAATATTGATAATTTGCTGTCAATCCATCAAGTACATCCCTCCCATTAAAATTATGACTATTTTTTTTAAATTGTTGATTTGCATTGTTGAGTTACGCTACGTTATTAATGTTTAATTTTAATTCTATTAAGTCTGTAATCATATTATTTTAATAAATAGAACACAAGAAAATATATTATTTTTCTTTTTATTTTTACCACTCCGAATTTAGGGTTGAACTCAGCCACGACGCAAATTTCCATGGTTAGATCTAATCTTCACATTTTTTGACGAGTTTTGGGAATATGGTAGAAATGTAACAGCAGGGGGTCTACCGAAACCAGTAAAATTTTGAAAGTGGTCTACGAGAAAAAAAAGGTTGGGAACCTCGGCTCTAAACCAACCTATACTCTATTTATTTGAAACGGAGAGTAATAAAAATGCTAGTGGACTGACCGGCAGCTCTACAACACAGGCTTACTATCTTCCAGGTATTTTTCAGGTAACAATGCTCTTTTGTAACGAAGTTTTATTGCCGATCAAATCATTTTATTTACATACTTTCTTGTTGCCCCAACTGTAAATACATATTTAGAGCAGCATGCTCAAGTGTGAAGCCAGTTAGTGTCAAATCAGTTAGTGTATTAACAAAATGTCTTCTCCAGCGAAATGCCAAAAGTTCGACCGGCTAACCCATAATGAAAACTGTATAGTTAAAAATGTATTTATTTATTTATTTATTAACAACGGTAACACCATTTCTACAAAAAACATCGACAATATGCAAGAGAAAAAATATAACGTGAACGAACAATATAATTAAAGCTAAATCTAAAACTAAAACTAATAGGTCAGAATGCCGGGTATTACAATCTAAATTAATCACTTTAAAGGTAAACAGTACTTGACATATAATACCATTGGGAAACTACCCGAAAATTAAAGAAACTCTATAGCGAGGTCAGTTGCTTGACCATATTTTTGAGTTGGTGTACTGGGCCATCAATTGGCAAATTGTATTTATCAAAATTACCCTGCATTCTAAAGATTGGATTATGCAAGCCATAGTTTCTGGTGACATTGGCTGGGTAAAATAACGACCTGGCGCGGGTACGATGTACGGTATGAAAAAATAATTTACTAAGTAAGTACTCACAGTCAATATAACCATTTAATAGCTTAAATAAGAAATGTAGATCAGCTTGCATTCGTCTGTCCTGAAGACTGCACATATTTAAAAATCTTTGTACCAGGTCATAGTTGGTATGTCCCTCAGTTAAAGGAATTTTCAGTTTAAAAGAACAGATACGTAAGAATTTTTTTTGGACACTCTCCAGCTGATTAATATGGACATTATAAAAAGGAGACCACACCGGGCTTGCATACTCCAAAATCGGTCGAACGTACGAGCAATATAATAATTTAAACACATTACAAGAAAAATCGGCACTAAATCTATCAATAAAACCCAAACACCTACCGGCTCGCTGCACCACACTCATTTGATGGCCGATGAAAGATAAAGAACAATCAAACATCACACCAAGATCCCTAATCTCATATACCCGTTTTAAAATGGTTGTATTTATACTATAGTCGAACTGCATAGGACTTTTTAATCTGAAAAATGATATACAGGAGCATTTATCAGTATCAGACTTAAGCCGTTTAAAGTTGCCCAATGGAAAAATATGTCAACATCCGCTTGCAAAACAAGACTGTCCACAGGACTAGAAATAATTTTGAATAATTTCAGATCATCGGCAAACATGAGAAAAGAAGTATTGGTCAGGAAATCTCTCAAGTCATTTACAAATAAGAGAAACAATAGGGGGCCGCAGTGAGAGCCCTGGGGAACGCCCGAGGGCACTATATTTAGGTTAGAGATTAGAATTATTTATTCTTACACTTTGCTGACGGCCCATTAAAAAACTCTCCAGCCAACGAAGAATGTGAATGCCGAACCCAAGCGACCCAAGTTTGCTCAACAATAACCGATGGTTTACTTTGTCGAACGCCTTGGAAAAATCAATATATATGGTATCAACCTGACGGCCCCTCTCAAATGCGCCCAACAGGTAATCCTCATATGTCAGAAGATTAGATACACAGGAACGAGAACGCTGAAAGCCATATTGTTCATCCATGATCATCCGCCTACAGTGCCAAGAAAGATAAGAAGTGACTAGTGAGTCCAAAAGCTTTGGTATGGCCGACTGTATGCAGATGTCCCTATAATTGGTCACATCGCTACGATCACCAGATTTAAAAATTGGGGTTATATAGGAAGTTTTCCAATAATTAGGAAATACTTCCAAATCCAATGAGAGATTGAACAGGAAACGAAGTGGTCTGCTTAAGGTGCGCACACATTTCTTTAATAATAGAGGCCCACTTGAGGTTTTCGGCCTGAGCGACATCAGTTCATTAAAAACATCAATCAAACTAATAATCACGTTATTTAATGTTGTCAATTCAGTAAGGCTCGAGTAGTAGTCCGGTATTTCCAAAAGGGCATCCTCATACACACTCGAGAAATATTCAGCAAACAAATCGACTGTAAGATCACCACTACTGCTCGTCCTACCCCCTAAATGCATGGAGTTAGGATACCCATTCGATCTTTTGCAGATATTTACATGGTTCCAAAATTCTGACGGACTTCTGTTGAGATTGAATTCTATTCTATTTATGTAATCCTGATAACATGAGCGCTCAAGAGTTTTACACTCTTCCCTGAGTTGTGAGAATAACTCATAATTGACAAATAGAATAGTCTGTTTGTAATGCCTATGGACTATTTTTTTTAACAATAAGGCGTTTTAGACGAGAAGAAAACCATACTGGAAAATTCGAACTTTTAAACACCTTGATAGGCACAAACATCAACATACCTTGATATAAAATATTATAAAATTGATTAATTGCCGCATTTATATCTTTATTATCGAGAAGAGTATTTCAATCAATTCATAGACACAAAAAATTAGCAGTTCTAAAATCAAAGTATTCAACATCAAACCCTAGAGCATAGTTCACAGTGCGAAGAGGTACATCACAGGTATAAGCAATATGGTGATTATTACTTATTATCCAGCAGTGGATCCAAAGTGGCATAAACATTTACATCGTGGCAATGAGAAAAACATAAATCTAGAAACACGTTATTGTTGTTTGGAATGTATATGGTTTGAAACAGATTAAGGAAACCAAAACAGTTACTGTATATATATTTGACTACGTTAAAGACGATATAATTTAAGTGTGGACAATTGTGTGACAAAATGTTTCTTATTGACCGGAGTTGATAAAGTCACGCAGAATTTTAAGAGTAGAAAAGGAGGGAGATATAGACTCTCCAAAAAAGAGACCAGGCAGAAAAGAACTTCAGCTGACAGACAACACAAAACAAGCAGTAAAGCACTAGTTAGAAAAACTCGCTCTAAAGGAAAAAATATATATATTACTTAGATGAGACATGGATAAATGAAGGGTACAAGTCAAGAAATTTTGGCAAGATGGGAATATAAAAAATGCTCGCCATCTGGTAAGGGACGTAGGTTAATTATTACCCTTATTAGAAGCAAAAGTGGTCGGAGGTCCTTTAAAATTCGTATCGTAAACAGGAGATTATCACGAAGATATGAGTTCCGATGTATTTGAAGATTGGTTTTCGCAGATGATAGACTTAATGCTAGACGGTTCTATTATTGTAATGAATAACGCAACCTATCATTTCAAAAAATTAGGATATCCAGTCTTGGATGACCGAGAAAACATTTCATTTGCAAAATATACGAGGCTGGTTTGAAAAGTCCCTGCAAAAATAAAAACTACTTATGTGTTTGGGGTAAACCTTTTTTATTTTTCGACATAGTCTCCTTTTAGGCTTATACACTTCGTCCAACGATGTTCTAGTTTGTTGATCCCTTCCGAATAATAGGATTTGTCCAAGTCTGCAAAATATCCATTAGTGTCTGCAATCATCTCCTCGTTTGAATAAAATCTTTATCCCGCCAGCCATTTCTTCAAATTGGGGAACAAATAGTAGTCCAAGGGAGCCAAGTCTGGAGAATAGGGGGATGTGAAACGAGTTGGAATCCTATTTCCATTAATTTTGCGACCACAACTGCTGAGGTGTGTGCTGGTACGTTGTCGTGATGGAAAAGGACTTTCTTGTGGGCCAATCGCGGGCGTTTTTCTTGCAGCTCGGTTTTCAAACGGTCCAATAACGATGAATAATATTCACCTGTAATAGTTTTACCCTTTTCCAGATAGTCGATGAGGATTATCCCTTGCGAATCCCAAAAGACAGTCGCCATAACCTTTCCGGCCGAAGGAACGGTCTTCGCCTTTTTTGGTGCAGATTCCCCCTTGGTAACCCATTGTTTAGATTGTTGTTTGGTCTCAGGAGTATAGTAATGTATCCATGTTTCATCCACAGTGACGAAACGACGCTTAAAGTCCTCCGGATTCTTCTGGAACAGCTGCAAACCATCCTTGCAACACTTCACACGATTCCGTTTTTGGTCAAGCGTGAGCAATCGCGGCACCCATCTTGCGGATAGCTTTCTCATGTCCAAATGTTTATGCAAAATATTATGTACCCGTTCAGTCGAGATGCCCACAGCACTAGCAATCTCACGCACCTTAACTCTTCTGTCATCCATCACCATATCATGGATTTGACCAATGATTTCTGGAGTCGTAACCTCCACAGGCCGTCCAGAACGTTCAGCGTCACTTGTGCCCATATGGCCAGTCCGAAAATTTTGAAACCACTTATAAACTGTTCTAATCGAAGGTGCAGAGTCACCATAATGTTTATCAAGCTTCTCTTTAGTCTCCTGAGGCTTTTTGCCTTTCATAAAGTAATGTTTAATCACCACACGAAATTCTTTTTCGTCCATTTCTGGAAAATCACTCGAGTTCCTTGATTCACACGAATGCCAAACACAAGGAAATAGACCAATATGGCTGAAACTTGGTGTGCGTTCATTCAAGAGATGCTACTAACTAAGCATGACCTCGATACGCGCCGGTGGTGCCATCTCTCGGACTTTGCACGGACTTTTCAAACCAGCCTCGTAGCATTAAGAGAGAATTATTAGAACTTGTGAAGGTTGAAGTTCTCAGAAATAAAGACAAGTACACAAGTGTCGTCATTGACAAAATGGCAAAAAACGTAATATTACTGTTTATCACCTGCCACCATATCGTTGCGAGCTCAGTCCGATAAAACTTATATGGGCACAGATTAAAGGTGAAGTCGCCAGGAACAATACGACCTATAAATTGGCAGACGTACAAAACTTTTTTCAGAATGCCATATCTAATGTTTCGAGCATGTATTGAGGGTGGAAGATAAAATGTGGACTGCGGACAAGGCAGTGGATGCCATTGTTGAACCTTTAACTATACATGTAAGTTCAAATGAGTCAGACAATGATAGTTATTCTAGCATGTCGGAGATAGAAGATTGATAATACTTTTTTCACTGTTGATTGACTTCTTCATTTGTATATTTTTTAATTAATAATGTTTCATTATAAAATGTTATTTTTTTCTAATAAATGTTTAAACATTAAAAAACTGTTTCATTCACACTATTCGTAAGTAATACGTATACGCCCAAGCGCACCATCCCTGGCCAGAACTCCTCATCATCATCATCATCATTAGCTTATTCCATCCATAGTAAGCCTCCCCAAGTTGTCTCCAATGAACTTTGTCGTTTGCTTTTTGCATCCTGCTAATCTTTTTATGTTGTCCGTCCATCTTGTCTGTGGTCTACTTCTGCATCTTTTGTGTCCTCTAGGCCTCCATTCAACTATACGGAGTGTCCATCTGTTATCATTCGGCCTTGCGATATGCCCCGCCCAATTCCACCTTAATATGCATATTCGTTGTATTACATCTGTCACTTTTGATCTCCTTCGTATCTCGATGTTAGGAATACGATTTTGGAGTCTAATATTTAGCATCCTCCTCTCCATTGCTCTTTGGGTTTCCTGGAGTTTATTTATTATACTTTTATTTAAAGCCTACGTTTCAGTACCATATATTAATACCGGCGGTACATATTAATCGAATACTCAGGCTTTTATTGTATTTGGGATGTCCAATTTAAATGTAGATGGTAACCTGCCGAACGCAGAAGTTTTGATATTTCGATTTTTTGTCCTAAATATATGAATGTTTGTACCTTTCCTATTCTTTCACCTTCTATTAATAGTTCCTGGCTGTTATCTTCACTTTCGTTGTTTAAATATTTGGTTTTGATGAAATTGATTCTCAGACCCATCTCACGAGATTTGTTATTCAATTTCATCAGCATTTCTTGTAATTCCTCTTTTGTGTTGGCGATCAGAGTGATATCATCTGCGAACCTTAAGTGATTTAATCGTTCACCGTCTATTAGTATTCCTTTATTTTCCCACTTTAGCAATTTGCACATGTCTTCTAGAGTCAAAGTGAACAGTTTTGGAGATATCGAGTCGCCTTGTCTAATCCCTCTTTTAATTTTGATTTTATTTGCTTTTTCTTCAAGCATTATTTGTGATATGGTATTTTTATATATGTATTCAAGAAGAGTTGTGTACCTTTCATCGACTCTGCTGTTACTTAAGGCGTTAAGGACTGTCAATATCTCTACTGATTCAAATGCTTTTTCATAGTCAACCATAGCTATCTACAAGGCGGGTTATATTCATTTGCTTTTTCCACTACTAATCTAATTGTTTGAAGATGGTCCAAAGTGGTGTATCCCCGTCTAAATCCCGCTTGTTCACGTGGTTGATAACTGTCTAATTTGTTCGTTAAAATATACGTTTTAATTTTGGTGAGGATTTTGTACAGTACCGATAACAGGCTGATGGGTCTGTAATTCTCCAATTTAAATTTGTTTCCCTTTTGAAACATAAGCAGAAACAAGGCGTTTACCCAAGGTGTTTGTATTTTACTTTCTACTAGCCGGGCCCGCGGCTCCACTCGCGTGGACTTGAGTCACTACTATCGTCACTGCTTATTCCTTATGTTACCCAACGTAATAAAATATCTCCCATTATTTCCCCTTATCTCCTAATATTTCTCCTTATCTCCCATTATCTCTACATAATTTCCATTATCTAGGCTTATCTCTGTTCATCTCCTATTTTTTTCTCCTTATTTTCCATTATTTCTCCTTATCTCCCATTATCTCACCTTATTTTCCATTATCTAGGTTTATCTCGACTTATCTTGCAATATTTCTCCTTATCTCCCATTATTTCTCCTTATCTCCCATTATCTCACCATAACTCCCATTATCTAGACTTATCTCTGCTTATCTCCCATTATTTCTCCTTATCTCCCATTATTTATACTTATCTCCCATAACTCACCTTAGCACCCATTATCGAGGCTTATCTCGACTTATCTCCCATTATTTCTCCTTATCTCCCATTATCTCACCTTTTCTCCCATTATCTAGGCTTATATATTATATATCGAATTATATAGAACATATGTATAAATTTATAAAAACACGTAAATCGGATAAGTGGTTCTCAAGTGATAAGCGCACTAACAGAAAGACAGACAGAGAGACGTTGTATTTTATATATATTATATTCTTTGCTACATGATATTGTTCCATATTTAATGCTTTGGGCAGTGTATTGCAAGAGAACGCGTTAGCGGCAAACTTTTCTCTCGACTTGATTCACTATTATCGTCGCTGCTTATTCCTTATGTCACCTAACGTAATAAAATATATCCTATAACTTGGCCAGAGAACATACGTATGTTTTAAAAAAGCACGTAAATCGGATAAGTGGTTCTCCAGTGATAAGCGCACAAACGGACAAACAGACAGAGAGACGTTGCATTTTATATATATTATAGATATCCTTTGCTACATGATATTGTTCCATATTTAGTGGTTTAGGCAGTGTATTGCAAGCGAACGCGCTAGCGGCAAACTTTTTTTCCGATTTGATTCACTATTATCGTCACTGCTTATTCCTCATGTTACCTAACGTAATAAAATATAGTCTATACCCTTGCCAGAGAATATATGTATATTTAAAAAAAAAGCACGTAAATCGAATAAGTGGCTCTCCAGTCATAAGCGCACTAACGGACGAACAGACAGACGGAGAGACGTTGCATTTTTATATATTATAGATATAGATTATTATTATATAACCTGGCCAAAGAATATATGTATGAATTTAAAAAAAGACACGTAAATCGGATAAGTGGTTCTCGCGTGATAAACGCTCTAATGGACAGACAGACAGTCAGAGAGACATTGCATTTTACATATATTATAGATTATAGATATCCTCTGCTACATAATATGGTTCCATATTTAATGGTTTAGATTGTGTATTGCAAGAGAACGTGCTAGCGGCAAACTTTTTTCCGACTTCATTCACTATTATCGTCACTACTCATTCCTTATGCTACCTATCGTAATAAAATATAGCCTATAACCTGCCGGGAGAACATATGTATGTTTAAAAAAAAAGTACGAAAATCGGATGAGTGGTTCTCCAGTGATAAGCGCATTAACGGACAGACAGATAGACAGACAGACAGAGAGACAGAGAGACGTTGCATTTTATATATATTATAGATGTAATAAAATGTATATCTATAACCTGTTCAGAGAACATATGTATAAATTTAAAAAATCACGTAAATCGGATAAGTGGTTCTCGAGGGATAAGCGCACTAATGGACAGACAGACAGACAGAGAAACGTTGCATTTTATATATATTATAGATATAGATTATTATTATTATTATTATTACAAAAAGTTCTTCTTTCTCACATTTGATCAATGTGGTTCCATGTTTGGCTGACGGGCCAAAACCAAGTCAGCACAAACGCTATTACTATTTCGTATTAAGGAATGACCTGACAATGTTACATGTTTTCAAAATCACTGACTTCTGAATGTTTCTGTGTATGTCTGTGTTGAGTCCCAATTGCACTAAATGTGGTGTGAATGTTATTGGTGTAAGGCCTGTGGCTGATATAATGAGGGGGACAATGATGACTTTTTCCTGTCTCCATAGCCTTTTTATTTCCGTTGCAAGGTCTGTATATTTGGAAATTTTTTCTGTGTATTTCGCTTGGATGTTTGTGTCGTTGGGGACAGCTATGTCAATCAGATAGGTGACTTTTCCTTTTTTGCACTGAAAAGTAATATCGGGTCTATTGGCGGAGACTGTTTTATCTGTATGGATACCGATATCCCAGTAGAGCTTGTAATCTTCATTTTCAAGTATGGATGTTGGGGTGTATTTGTGGTAGGGATCTGTGTTTTCTATGAGTCTGTATGTTGTGGCTAGTGCTTGGTGAACCACTTTGGCAGCTGAATCATGCCTGGCTGTGTACTCCGTTCCGGCCAATATTTTACATCCGCTCGTTATGTGTTCGATCGTTTCTTTCTGCTGGTGGCATTTCCTACATCTGTCCTCTGCAATAGTCGGGTCTTTGATGATATACTTTTGGTAGTTTCTGGTTAATATGACTTTATCCTGGATGGCAAGTAAGAAGCCTTCAGTCTCAGGGAATAGCTGCCCATCCCGTAACCAGGTGTATGATTGTTTTTTATTTACGTGGTCTTGTTCTATGTGGTATCTGTGTTTTCCGTGGAGTGTTTTTTCTCTGACCACGTTTTCATCTTTTCCTGTTGTAATTGGGTGTGATTGTGGGTATCTGCTGAGTGGTCTGCCCGGGCTAAGTCAAGAGGTGTGTAGTTTTTGTCTGCTTTCACTGTCGCTGTGTGGAGCTGGAGGAGTTATTATTATTATTATTATTATATAATATGGCCAAAGTATATATGTATGAATTTAAAAAAAGACACGTAAATCGGATAAGTGGTTCTCGCGTGATAAACGCACTAATGGACAGACAGACAGACAGAGAGACATTGCATTTTATATATATTGTAGATTATAGATTATAGATAATCTCTGCTACATAATATTGTTCCATAATTAATGGTTTAGGCTGTGTATTGCAAAGGAACGCGCTAGCGGCAAACTTTTTTCCGACTTCACTCACTATTTTACGTCACTGCTCATTCCTTATGCTACCTATCGTAATAAAATATAGCCTATAACCTGACCAGAGAACATGTTTTAAAAAAAAAGTACGTAAATCGGATAAGTGGTTCTCCAGTGATAAGCGCACTAACGGACAGACAGACAGACAGACAGACAGAGAGACGTTGCATTTTATATATATTATAGATGAGGCACCTGTTAAATAGAGCTTGAAGAGATTGTATTATCGATTCCCCTTAGTACTTTATCATTTCTGCAGTTCATCGTCCCCTGGTTCTTTGTCGTTGTGGATATATTGTAGGGCGTTTATTATTTCATCCGTTTTTACATCGGGAATTTCTTCAGATCCCACATTTCTTACTATCACTCTATTTCCTTCTTCTTTCCCGGGCGGTGGCGATATTTTCGTGTCATGTAGTGTTTGATAATATTTCTCTGTAGCTTCCTTTATTTCTTTGATTTGTTAGATCTCTTGGTTATCGTTATTTATAAGTTTTATTATTTGATGTCTCCTTTCATTCGTTTGTTTGATTAGGTGTTTTTCTCCTCTTTCAAAGTTTCTTCTATTTTCGAGTTTCTATATTGTGTGATGTCTTCTATATTCTTCTTCTTTATTTTTTGTCTATTTCTGCCAATTCTAATCTGCAATTTGTAGGATAATTTCTTAATAGTCGTCTCTGTTTCATGAGATTTCGTGTCTATTTACTTAATTTTTGTGTTTTTTTCTTTTTTCGTCTTGAGTAGCCTGTTGGTTATTTATGCGTTTAGTTCATCAAGTTCTGTTTTTAGTTTATGTGTTTTATATGATTTTCTAGTGCTTGTCGATATTCGTCTGTTTTTTGCTTTATTATTCCTGTTGGTGACTTTATCTTTGTATGCGATATCAATCTACGTCTCTCCTGCTTCAGATTTATTCTTATTTTCGCTCTGAGCATCCAATGGTCACTGCCAATGCTTATCGTGTTCCGGACTGTCGTGTTAATTACAATATTCATGTCGTTTGATAACATATAATCAATTTCGTTTCTTGTTATACCATCCTCTATGTTTATGTGTTTTATATGATTTTCTAGTGCTTGTCGATATTCGTCTGTTTTTTGCTTTATTATTCCTGTTGGTGTCTTTATCTTTGTATACGATATCAATCTACGTCTCTCCTGCTTCAGATTTATTCTTATTTTCGCTCTGAGCATCCAATGGTCACTGCCAATGCTTATCGTGTTCAGGACTGTCGTGTTAATTACAATATTCTTGTCATTTGATAACATATAATCAATTTCGTTTCTTGTTATACCATCCTCTGTTCTGTCTTTTTAAAAAATGTGTTCATAACGTACAAGTTATTTTCGTTTTACAAAATTTGATAACATTTCTCCTTTGCTGTTCCTTGTACCCAAACCAAACTTTCCGACACTCTTCTCATTTTTATTTATTGGTTTCCCTATTTTGGCACTGAAGTCGCCGATTATTATGACATATCTTGTTTTATGATGTAGCAATGCTTTGTTTATATCTTCGTCGAATTGGTCAATTTCTTCTTCCTCGCTATCTTATGTCGGTACACATACCTGAATGATCTTACATTTGTATCTTCTGTTCATCTGTATGTCTACTAAAATCCGATATGGCTTTGAACTGAACAACATTTTTTGCTATTTTTTTATGTATAAGTAGACCGACTCCTTCAATCTTCTTACTTTCATTGCTTTTATAGAAAAAGTTATGGCCACTCTCTAGGTTGATACAAGTCTCTCCTGTTTTTGTTACTTCCGCTAATACAATTCTGTTCTTTTGAGTTGTCTCTGCAGGTATACGACTGAGTTTTATTTTTGAATTTTTGCCCCCCCCTCCCCGAGAATCGATGGGACTGACTACAATATCAGTGCGAGATTCTGAGTTTCCTGTCGTCGTTTGAGGTACTACGTTTTGGAAATTTGACATACTCATTTTTAATTTGGGGTTTTTAGCCATTTCCTTGTCGCGCCGGTCAAAGGTCTTGACAAGGGGTAAGGAAGTTGGAAGGATGGTCTGTGGTGAAAGATTAGACCAAGGCTGGAGTTGGCAGGGTCGCGTTCCTGAAGTATATCTGTCCCCTGCCAGGATCGCAGAGGAGTATATACCTGCTACTATAAGGCTGGCCAGAACTACTTCAGACTATTTAGCCCCAAACAACAAAAAAAAGAGTCATTTTCCTATTGTCTTCAAACATAAGAGATTGCGGATATTAGACCGATGCCAGATGGTATTCCAATAAAGTTGTTGAACTGCTGCATTACAGGTAAAATGTAGATAAAACTCTAAATGACTTATTGCTATCATTTTCAAATAATATAGAGTATAGTTCAGTCATACGAGAGTAGTTCGTCCGGTCCTCATCAGCGTCGATGTTTGCCTGGCATCTTCGGGGCATTCTTAGGGCAAAGATTTGCAAATTGCCCCAATTTGTCGTGACAGCTGCTTCACTGTGTATATCTTTTTACTACAATGCTTCTGCTGGATGCATAACTATACGTTCTTTATTGGGTTTAGATCGGCCGACTGGGATGGCCAATCTAGTGTGGCGGCAGTCGATATTAATGCCTTCTTGTAAATCTGGAGCA